>JBBJLR010000029.1:10197159-10215286 GCA_037577145.1 Brachypetersius gabonensis
TATGTATATGTGTGTGTGTGTGTGTGTGTGTGTGTGTGTGTGTGTGTGTGTGTGTGTGTGTGTGTGTGTGTGTATGTATGAATATACACCCACATACATATCTTCATACATATATTTAAATTAATAGTATAAACATATTCTAAGACCATAATCCGAACCATCATATAACATGCAGAACACATAACGAGTGGCTGTACCTCAGTGAGCACAACAGACATGATCTCATCATAAAAGTAACACCTATTGTCTTTTTAATAACACACACTCTTCACTGAAGAAATATATTTTGACTTGGGTGTGCTTACACTAAATTTTCAATACAGCAGCATGCTCAAGCTGTAGGGAACTAGTTCAATTAATATGTAATTACTAGTTTAATATACTCATTTAATTTGGACATTAACTCACTTGCACTGTAAACACAGTGGAAATACTGACTGAAAAGTGTATTTCTTCTTTTAGCTTCTTAAACATTTCCAATGAAGCTTCCATCTTTTCCATTGGTTAGTTTGTATGTGCCTTCTTCTGGCTAATTATTCTAGCGCTGGCAATGAGGGGCTTTGACAAACACGTGGTTTATAGCAAACTCCCCACTTGGTGGTGCTGCAGGACAGCATTGACTTCATATTGACGTTTCCCCTTTGCTTTGACAGCTTTTAAGATCATGTTGATCACTTTTATTTGCCCTGTTCAGTTCCATTCAGTTTCTACTCTCTTCATAATAACAAAAGTCACTTTTACCATTTATTCTAAACAAAGGCATTAAACTAGCTACCACATATGCTAGTAAGGGTTTGATGAACTGGTTTGTCAGGTGAATTTATTTGGGATGTTCATGCTACACGAAAGGAAGGTGTAAGTCTTACTTCTCTTCCAGGAGGCATTTGTTCATCATCCAGTGACTCATTTCAGTACGCTTGGCTCTGTGTGAGGTTGTTTACACAGTATTCAAACCTAATGGATCATACACCTTCATGCATGAGTCACAGTGTTTGTCCTCTTACACAGTACACAAGACATTTAGTGTTTAACCTTGTCTGTGGTAGAATGTTTGCAGTTGTCCCCATAGTTTGCCTGTGATTTGGTCATTTCACTGTCACTGTGCATTCATGGTTTTGGCATCAGGAACTACTTTCACTGTTTGTGAGTCGTTTCATGAGAGTGTTTTCACTTTCTGCCACTTGTTTGAAAGTTTCTGTACTGAAAGTGATTAGACATGTACAGTCCTATGCAAAGTGAAAAGAAGAACATTGGGGGTGAAACCTTTGATATCACCCAGAAAACAACCTATATCAAACTACAAACCCAAATGTCCCCAATCAGCATTGAGGACCGGCTTCATTCTCATGTTTAAACTGAAGGCCAGCTCTCTTTCAAGTGTAGAGATTTAATGTAACGTTATAAACCACAGTGGGACCTCCACATATTAGGCAACACTATGGTAGATAGTAACAGTTTTTTTCTCTATCCCTAACCATTTCAGTTTTTATACTGTGCTGTAAACCATTTTAAGATGTGAATAATGCTTGTTTGTTTTGTTATGGTTCAATAAAAACAAGTTGTAAAGAAGATCAAACCATTAAAACCAACATATCTTTCACTTCTTTTCAAAAGCTCTTCTCTGTTGTAAGATGAAGCTGTATCTTCACTGGGGTCTGAGGCTAGTTAGCATTTATTTTGGGCCCGTGATCATTTAATAAAAGGATCAGTTTTAAGCGTAACAGGGTCGAAACCTCATCCTGGACTATACATGCAGTCCAGCACTCGGCTTAAGCTGAGTCCAGTAAATCAGGGACATTATCTGTGTGTTCTCTTGATTATCAGCGTCATTCATAACAACCTCATGTTTACCAGTTATCTCTCTCTCCCTGTATGTGCCCCTGATAAGAGTAAAGGGATGCAGAGGGGAGTTGTACAGCTTACCCTCATTTGTTTTCATTCTTCTTTCTTGGAAGAACTGTCCACACTTTGCTTGGCTTCACACACAGATCGGAGAAAGCCTGTGACTGTAGGATATTAATGTAAACCACACAAATGAACCACATAATCTTCTACAAATAACAGTTAAAGATGTAGGAAACTCTGTTAACACTGTCAGAGTATTAAAGCATATTATTCACTCCATGGTCCATACAATGCATATCTAGAAACTGAATTGTGAAAAACATTTAGGTTTAAATTCATAGTTTTTGTGTTAAAATCAAATGTATTTACAGATGTTCACCTATTCAGCCGATTGGTCAGGAAAAGTGAATTATTAATTATAAACAACACAAATGTAATAAGTGGATCTAATGGAAAAAAATAAAACACAGTAAATATGGGTCTTTTAAATTAAATGAATTGAATCATAACTATACATACCATATCACCTCAGTACCGCACACACACTGAAAGTCTGAAGTGTTCTAACTTTTCCTGAAGTGTTCTAACAAGACAGATTAAAAGAAAGTCTACAAGTTAATCAAAATGGTGAAGGGTTTAGTAGACTCCTTGGAGTGCAATTCAAGAGTCAGTACTATTCAGTACTATTAAATTTTATTAGAGCATAGATTATCTTATATTATCTTATATTATATTATATAAACTGTATTATATTATATTAAACTGTATTATATTATATTGTAATTCATACTGCAATATAATACGAATTATTATTACCTATATATCACATTATATACATCTCCTTCTCTGCAGCTTACAGATATACTTATCAAATGATAGTTTCAACAGCATTTCTCTGTTTTTATGAGCTGCAAGAGAGTAACAGGCTATTTCGTATGAAATACCATCACGTTTCTGTTATCGACCCTGATAATGGCAGGGTTTGAGGTTTCCTCTGAACATAACCTGTATGTTTTTGAAGAATGGCCTTAGAAGCTCCACAAACATCTGGAGGAGTTTCTCCATCTTGGGGACCCCCTCTACCCCAAACTGACCTACTTCTCTTGGAAATGTAAATAACTCCCACCACGCTATATGTGCCGGGCAGAGGGCCAAAACACATAAAAACATAAGGATCTGTTCAGAGGGCAGGGCTGTTCCAGTAATCACTGCTTTCATGTTGACCGCCACTGTTTTGTGCTTATACGGCATCGAAAGGTTTAATGAGGTTTAGTGTCATAAATGACTGCTTTATCATCTGCTTTGGTGGATATGAGTGGCTACACACACTGATATTGGTGTTTGTGTGGATTTGTCATAGTCCTGTGATTTTGCTCACCTTCACTAACTTCATGATAAAGCCTGGTCTGATATTCCAGCTCGCAGCCTTTTTATCTGGGGCACCTTCTCCTTTTTCTGGGAAGCAGCTGATTTACACTACCTTTATAGATTAGTGACAGGAGCAGTAATCCATGGTCAAAGTCAACAGGAGTTTCAGAGCATAAACATGAACCTAGAAATTCAATATGTGCCTTATAAAACTGGAAATGACGGCTGGTTAAAATCATGCCCCATACTAATGTTCCCTGCACATTTGGTGCTAGTAAAAGAACACGGTCTGCTCATTGGTCATCAGAACTGTTGCTCAACACTTGGTCTCGGCTGAGTAGAGACAAATGTACTGGAATAAAGGGTGGAGTTGACGATTAAACTGATCTGAACTGATGCAGTAGTTATACGATGGACATTAAATAATTTAATTATGTGCAATTGTGTTAAAATCGCTACTTATGTCAATATTACTTATACACTACTGATCTCTATTACTTGCCATTACATACTCCTAAATACAATGTGTTAGTAGTAATTCACTTAAGTTACTTATCTATAATATTTGTGTATATTGCATAGAGTGTGTCATATTGAGATTTATCAAATGTATTTAAACTTTATCTTTTATATTGTTCTTGTCTCTGTGTCTCTGTGCAGTCGTGACATCGGTAGTTTTCTGATTCTTATTCTTTTTCTGATTTCAATATCAAACAGTTTTTGTAGTTTTATACAAAAGTTTATACAAAAGTTTTGTAGTTTTTTGAACTTTTATCTTATGAAACTGATAGAAAAAAGTGATTTTTAACTTGTGTCTTTCTAATGGTTAATCATTAATGATGCCATTCCAGAAAATTGGCTTCTCCCTATTACTTGCCTGGGACAACACACCCACAAGTCATGATGCAAAACTGGGCTGTTTACATGTCCCAAGTACACAATGAACATTTATAACAGGAAGCTCCCTCACAATTACAAATGGTGGAAGGTCTGAGGTCTAGGCCACCTAGGAACACCTTACAGGGTTGAATATAACATTCCAAAGAAACAGTGAGATACTAGATGGTCAGTGAGAGAAAGGAGTCCTAGAAAAAGCTAGAGAAGAATCTGTTTGCTCTAAATGTAGCTTATAACTCACTCCTCCACTGCACTGAACTTGAATTTAGCCTTGCTTCACAAACTTTCACTGTGTAGGAGCCCCCTTTTCCCCCTTTTTCATGAATTTCTTTCTGTGGCGGTTTTCCAGGAGCTCTGCATAATTATACACGTGGGAGTTCCAGAAACGTGAGCCTGAGATAAGTAGCCTGATCAAAGTGGAGAGCTCGCCCAATCACGTTGGACAAAAACAAACCTGGCCAAGAGAAATACCCTCCTCTCATTGGCCAAATATCTATGCTGGCCCCTTTTTCCAGATCTGCTGAGAATCTCAGGGCCATCTGGTGGGTAGGATTTGGTTGGGAAAGTAAGTGAGGGGGCTTGAGACTTCCTCCTGATTACAGTTTTGCACCGGCCCTGGCTTATGATTACTCTCCTTCGCAAACTAGCGAAGAACAACACGTGAAGACTGCAGCATCACTGTAGTTCAATCTATTACATATCCAGTTCAAAGTTCTGTTTCATTTTACTATACATTACATTCATTTGGCAGACGGTTTTATCCAAAGCGACTTCCAATACGAGTAAACACTCAAGTTTTAGAACCGTGCGAGAACCAGAGGAGAGTACTACGTGCTAAAATCTTTATGTAAGAGTAATGGAAGAAGATTGCATTTGTTTGAACTGGATTTTATTGTTATTTTATTATTCTGTTTTTCTATTATTTCTATCCCAACAGGACCAGACAAGGGCAAAACCAAACAGCCAGCAAGTGGCATAACCATCATGGCCTTTCGTGTTGTTTTCTCAGTCACAGATGCTATTACAAATCTTGAGAAGCTCAAGGTTTATAGGTGAAAGGCCTTAGGAGCTCCTCAGGAAGAGATGGAATTATACACTCATATGGAGTCAATATAGAAGAGAGCAATTTAAAAGTCTGTGCCCATATTCATGAAGCTTCTCAGACTAGGAGTGCTGACTTAGGATCTGATTCTAGAATAGCAGTCCTACCCAGCAGCCCTTTGAATATGGCCGCTAATGTTGAAAGTGATTCTGCAGTATTCATTTTTGCAGTGTTTATATAGTGAAGTTCTCACTATGAACTGTAGTAGCAGCAAAGATAATAAATCCACAGCCGAGCTGGTAAAGAAAGTCCAGGTCCGCTTTTTGTCTCAGTACACGTGTGTGTATATAAGGAAGCTGATAAGAAAGCGCAAATCGTTTATCTTCTCTGATGACAGTGGACTAACCGCCTTATTTGAGTTTTTGATTTTCCGTGTGTTTGTTTCGACCAGTTTCTAAGTTTCATGTAATATGAGTCTGTTAACATTGACAACGGCTAAAAATAACAGAAATTTGGAAGGAAAATGTATATATCAAATAATAATATATTACTTATTATAATTGTATTTTATTTTAGGAGAGCATCTAGCCCTCTTTTTTTTCCCCTTGTTGGCAAAAACTATCCTGAAGGTTCTCCCGGGTTCAAAGATCTTGTGTAAAATAAAACGAACCAAAGACCCAAAAAATTCAATTCAGTTTTATTTATATAGCGCTTTTAACAATGGTCATTGTCACAAAGCAGCTTCACAAAATGAAATGAATTGTGTGTATGAATGTGTGTGAATGAAATGTCTCTGATGAGCCAAGGGTGATGGTGAAAAAACTAAAATAAAATGACCTAAAGACCTAAAGACCTAACATAAAATGACCTAAAGACCTAAAGACCTAACATAAAATGACCTAAAGACCTAAAGACCTAACATAAAATGACCTAAAGACCTAAAATAAAATGACCTAAAGACCTAAAGACCTAACATAAAATGACCTAAAGACCTAAAATAAAATGACCTAAAGACCTAACATAAAATGCATATAACTGCATTTTTAAAATTACATGTTTTTTAAATTACTAAAATTTTAGCTCTACAAAGCTTAACACGATGGCACCTCGATCATCAACACAAACAGGAGAACTTCATATAAAGAGTTGTTTGGCCATATGATGGCGATTTACCATTTGTTGCACTACCAGCACAGATCCATGTCGCTTGTTCTAAGTGTGAGCATCATAACACACTACATTTATGTCACTGCACAAAGTGTTTGCATATATACGAGCTCACACTATGAATCTAGTATCAGACACACTTGTATGCACGTGCTTAGCAAACATATACCATAAATATACTATATAGTATGTAGTTACTTAAATCCATTTAGAAGATATAAAATAATCAGAGCTATTGAAAAAATCACGACTTTCAAGTAAGTTCTATGTATCAGTTTATAACAGGGCAAGTCTTACACGTGACACTTGGCTCCAAACTGACATATATCTAGTTTAACATAAGACAGCTGCTAAAGTGCTATCTTGACTACTCAGTATTAAAAGACAAGATTTAATATATGCTTGACTGTTATAACATACAAACTAAGTCTTTTTTTTTTTTACTTTCAATTATGAAAGTAGGAAAATTGGGGTCTCTTCTTCATATTAGAGTAATTTTGATCATGTTAAATCACATACAAAAAAGCTATTTAAGTTTTGAGGAACCATATCAGTGAGACAACATACCCATGTGAAGTCTGATATGAGATCGAAGGACAGAAGATAGTCTGGCAAAATATCACTGCACTAAGCGCTGTATTGTTCTGCGGACCAAGCTTGCAGTCAGTCGATATGAAACAAATGTAAAAATGTTTTTGCCTCATGAGAAATCACACTGGTTAGACCAGGGCTGTCTTATCCAGAAAGGGCGGGTGTGACTGCAGATTTTTATTCCAAATACGTTCCTCTGGGATGAGATCCGACACCCCAGGTTTAAACTGTTTAAACCAGCCCCCCTCCTGGAAATCCACTTTCCTGCCCCGTTTAGCTCCAACCTGTATTCAGCATGCTGCCCCTCCCACTACTTAATTATATAGTCAATCAGAGACTGAAAACTTCTAGCCAAAGCAGATGCAGCAGTTGGAACTACATTTTTTCAGGAAGGATCTCCAGGACCAGAGTTGGTGACCACTGCTTTAAAATAATCTGTAATGTACTGAACAAAATAAACTGTCACACCAAATTAAAAAGCATTGTACATATTTATTTCATTTCTTTAAAATTAGCAACATACATAGGGTAAAAAAAATCTGAATTCCTCCATGTCTCTACATGACCAATAAAGCAGGTCCTGACATTGGTCTTGGAGCCCTCTGTTCTGCACATTTTAGATCCAACCAATCAACTAGTTTCCAGGGTTAAAGTGTTTCTAAGGGCATAGAGGACACTAAAATGTGCAGGACAAGGGGGGGTTCCAGGACTAAGACTATGATCCAGTGATCTAACCATCACACATATAGGTACAACACAGATTCTTTAGGTAGGGCCCTCTATCTCCCAATCAGACATTAAGTACAAGATGAAATTCAAATGTTAATCAAGACATTTAGGTTCTACAATAAATAATAAAGTTTATATACATCAGAAGACTTCAAATGTACAAATCAGGAGGCGATGTATATTTACACAAAAACTAAATATTTACACATCCACAACAGAAAGCTTCAGCCAGTGAGAAAATAATATCATGCAGTTGATTTTACAATGTTTCTACAGAACCAAGCAAAACAACTCAAAAGGTCCTGAATAAAAACTTCACAATGGTAGAAGACAAAACATTCACATTTTTGGCATTTAGCAGATGCTTTTATCCAAAGCAACTTCCATTTCCTACCAACAGGGGACAGTCTCCCTGGAGCAACTTGGGGTTAAGGGTCTTGCTCAGGGACCCAGTGGTGGTGCTGAAGGTAGGATTCGAACCCATGACCTCTTGGTCCAGCGGCAAAAGTCCTACCCACTAGGGTACCACTACCTCTAAAAGTAGATCCAAAATGTGACTAAAAAGACAGCAGTTAAGATTAAAAACAAAAATAAGGCCAAAAGATAAATTCACCTTAACTTGTAACTTGATATAAAGCTCCCCTAGAAGGGCACGGCTTTTAGTACCCAAAGAAATTATGAAATATTTAGTGATGTAGTGAGTCATTTGTCCTTGAGAGAAATTACTAGTATCTAGTAAACATGTTTTTTTTTGCTTTAGACCTAAAAAACTAAATCATCAGTGTTTGTTTGAGCAATGATGTACTAAACTAAAAAAAAAAACAGTAACGGTCAAATATTGTATTTATTCTCACTGTAGCTGTTGTAAATCGTCCTGAAAATTGTCGTGTCTAATTGTATGGTTGCTCTTGTGTTCTTTTTCAAACTCTGTCCTGTTTGCGCTTGTGGTCTGTGTTCTGTTCTGTTCTGTGTTGCACCATGGTTCTGGAGGAACGTTGTTTCATTTTTAATATGTACTGTGTGTACATGGCAGAAATGACAAATAAAACCTAATTGATCTGACTTGATTTACATGTTAACATACAGCTTCTTTGGTCACTGGTATTAAACTTATTTAAGCTCCATTTGGAAACCTTTCAGTGTAAAAGTATCTCTGTGACTACCATATTAACTCCAGCTGTTTCAAAGTAAAATATCATGTTTTCTGCTACTCATAGACTTTGGTGTATTGGTGTATTGCTGTATTAGCAATTAGGAAAATTGCATCTGAGGTGCACATTTGGTCTTTTAGGTGGAGCTACCTAGGCTTTTACTGTGCGTTGAGATTTGGTAGCACAGAAAGTGGCATTTGCAAAACAGTCACTCCCAATTGCAAAATAAAATATAAAATATATACAATATCTCACAGCTGACAAAGTTATACTTAACAATGGTGTATATGTGCAGTATGTTAACACACAAACTTTCACAATATTTGTAAAAAAAAACTAATCCATGAGATGCATTTTCGATCAACCTAAAACCTAAAACTAATTACAAAAATATTTAAGACACTCAGTAGTGCTAACTACAGGAGGTTAATGTTGTCTGAGGTTTTTTTTGTTTGTGCTTACTAGAAGCTTCTAAATCCTTTAAAAATGTGACAGAAAGGGTTCTATTTTGGCTCCCTAAAGAATATTACATTTTTTGCAAATGAGATGAGGTACATTTGAAAAGAACTTGCACTATTATGTGAAGGTTCTTTATACCTTCAAAAGGTTTGTTCACACTGACATCTCATTTGGGAAAACAAATGGTTCTTTAATGTAGAAATGTAAGTGTCCCAAGATTTTTGAAAGTGGGGTTTGAGCGAAAATGTGGACTACCTGGCAGCAGAAATCCATTGCTTTAGGGCAGTGGCCCGCGGACCGGTACCACATGACCCACGGCCCAGTGGGCTGCACAGAAAAAAAACTAAACAAACAAACTTACAGCATTTCCGTTTTACTATCTAAGCGAGTCTAAACGATGTTTTATTTTGAAAAATGACCGGATATCCTTAGTCCATGACTCACTCTTGACACGTCAAAAACAGTCCCACAAAATAGCAAAATGGATAAAAAGCAAATGTCTCTTGATCGTTTCCTAGTGGTGAGTCATATTTTTTTTTATGTGCTTTGTATTTTTTTTTTGGTAAATCTTCAATTATTTAACAAGATATTCAAAGTTTACCATGGCGACCAGAGAGCATTAGCATGCTGAGTGGATGTTATGTTTTCGGCTCGTTATGAAAATGCTGTTAATCAAGCTGCGAGTACACATTGGATTTACATTTATTATTATATTTTAAAGATACCCCATTATTACATTTTTAAAATATCCCCATTTTTATGCGTATCATTTATTTGTACAAATACGTATACGTATATTTATCTGCCACTCCTTAAAGGCCGGGCCGTGAAAATTGTTTCTGATATTAAACCAGTTCGTGATGAAATAAAGGTTGGAGACCATTGCTTTAGGGAACTAAAATCTTTCTTCTATCACTCAAAGAACCCTTTTGTGGCACCTTTATTTCAAAAAGTCTTTCTGCCCTCTTTTGGCCCTGGAAATGTATCTTGTTGGTGAAACAACGAGGGTTGATGTTCTTAAATTCTCGTGGTTCGTATGGAAAAAGAAGGTCTCCAAGTCCGGAGGATACAAACCAGCCATAGCAGCATCTCTTATTGCAGCCAGTCTCAGCATAAGTTCATATCTCATCATCAAGACTGACAATTTGTCGCTGAAAAGAAGCAAAAAAAGAGCAATTAGGCAACAATCCTTTTATCTATACAATACAGTTTAGATGTCATTGACATACAGTTCACCTTTGACTTCACTAACAAATTTTAAAAGAGGTAACGTGAAATCTCTAAGGCAAATATGTTCAGAAGAGATGTTAGAGATTCTACTGCTTATGTTGATAAATCATTGAAGAATAATTAGGTGTCTTACAGGTGGGTAAGAGTAGCCATCAGAGTTGAAATTTCTGCAAATGTGAACCTTGTCTTCTGTGGTTTTCTGGTATACTGGGTTGTCAAAGTGAATGGTGTTTGTGTTTTTTAGCTTCCAGGTCCTCCACAGTAAAACACCACCAACTCCAAGAAGACATAAAATCCCTTTAAATAGAACATATAATTTATCAAGTGCTCTGGATTTTTAAGGACCATGTGGAGATAATCACATGCAATTTATGATGTATTTTCATCCAGGTGGTTATACTGACCCAAAGGCAATGCAATATAAAGAGCCATTGATGTTGCAGATGGTGTCATGGACATGACTGCAGCAACACCACTCTGGTCATCTATGAGGATAAAACAACACCAAACATCAGAGAACTGTGTGCACATGCACACACATTTCATCCAGAGCTATATTTGTTTGATTTAAGTCTAAACTGACCTTTATTTGTCTGTGTGGACACAGCAAAAGGAGTGCTGGCTGGCCAGATTTTGGCATCGTCAGCCTTTGGCTTGGTGTGAAAAACAGGTATGGGAGTGGTAGTGCTTGGAGCTGATGCTCTTGTGGGAGAAGGTTTAGGTCCAGTGGCTGTGGGCTTTTGATAGTAACCTGTGGTGGAAGCCTTAGGCTGAAATGGTGGTACTGTTGTTGGTACAGCTGAACAAAACAAAATCCCAGTGAAATTGACATTAAATGTGCTTAAATCATTACCTGCACAAAATGTATCTTGAATAAAGCTGGTCACTGACACTATGATTACATATAAACAAGTGTTGATCTTACCAGAGACACATTTCTTCATATCAGTGTCCAGCATCATGTGGTCCGGGCAGGCGCATGTGTACTTGGGTGAGAATCTGTTGATTTGTGGAGAAGCCAAACACAGGAACTCACATCCACCATTGCCGGCCACGCACCAGTTTCTAGCTGAAAGTAAATTGTGTGCAATAAGTACAGTATGCAACTGAAGAGGCAGATTCTTTTCTTCTTTCAAAAATAATACTGAATAAAACAAAATAATTTTTTATACTACTCTTAATCTCTGTACTGCAGATTGGAGAATCGTACCATTCTATAGAACGCTTTAATAGCAACAGAATGTGTGATTCAAATAACAAATCATGCTCTAACTTTGTATGGAGTTAAAGTAACTGTAAGTGTGCCAACCCACCCATGGGCTGCTTGAGGTTGTGGAATAGCACAATGTCTTCTGGTGATGAGAGGTGCTCTGCTACTTTTGTGATGTCTTCTCCTGTCACGCGGTTAGCACTCAGGATGGCATTGTTGCTAACGTCAGTCCAGAACACTTTTTCCTGAGGACAGGGAATGAAGTTAATGTAATTTCTTTTTCTTCTTTATCAGTCATTTATTCGATATAAAAACTAGACATGGCACGTTCCGTATTTTTTAACGGATTAGATTATGTTTTTTATTCCTTTTCAATTTCCAATCAGGTAATTTAGGTCAGAATCAGACCGATACCAATACAGAACACTGGATCGGCGCATCTCTAATAAAAACATTTTATTTCTTACAGCCTCACAACGCAGTCCCTTAGGACTAATATCTCTTAAGGACAAAAATTTGAAAATTAAAACAAGTGAGGAAATTGATGAAAGTTGAAAGTACAGATTTTAAACTAAATTTATTTGTATTGTTTATGATTGAATATGCCATATATTAGTGCAAATGTATTTATTTACATAACTGTGGAATTACATTATAAAATATGTTATAAAATTTAGTCATGGTCAGTTCCTCTCATAAGCTAGGACACCCCAGTTACATCCCACCAAGGGTGAAGGCAAGCACAGGCTTCTAACAAGGCATGTGAAAAAAGCCATCTACTTTTTTTAATTGGACTCCCAGCCAAACTTGCAATGATGTGGTCAACACTTAGATTGTTGCGCCACTCGGGAGCCCTACCTCTGGACTTCTAAGTGTTAACTAGACCTTAAATGGGCTTCTAAAAGTTTGCTCACCTCAAAAACAGTAACGCTCAGTGGGTGGGCCAATCTGCCATGGTCTACAATGAGTGTACGACGACTGCCTCCCTGCACATCAATACTGGAAAGGGTGTGCAGTTTAGAGTCCACCCAGTACAGGCGCTGGTTCAATAGATCTGAACAGGAGACAGGGCAAAACAGATCAAACAAACCTAATCAAACAGACATACCCATTCCCTCTTGTTTAAAAAAACTATGTGCCCAAAGATTCGGATTCAGTCATTTAATACACTTGTCACTGAAAAACAATGAAGGAGTCTGACAGGTTCTTACCAAGAGTTATCCCATTGGGCCAGATAATGTTATCAGTCACGAGGGCACTGCGGTCACCTCCATTCAGCCCACCTCTCTCAATCTTAGCTGGGGTACCCCAGTCAGTCCAATACACAAAGCTAGAAAATACAATATAGCACATGTTACAACATCGTTCTGTGTCACATTATTCTAGGTCATAATGCCTGGTAAAGTCATCAGATTCGACTTGTGACTTGACTCACTTCTTTACTGGGTCAACCACAATAGCTCTTGGCTTGACGAGATCTTTTCTAAACAGTGTCTTTTGCTTCTTTCCATCTGCTGTTGCTACGGAGATTGTGCCACGAACACTGTCTGTCCAGTAGATGTTACCATGAATCCAGTCCACAGCAATTCCCTCAGGTGCATCCATGCCACTGCCAACTACAATGCTGTGCTGGGTGGAGTCTTCGGCTGAATCCATGGGAGCTCTAGGGAAAACAGAGCAGTCTGTCTGCTTAGACAGTGGAGCATTTTTTTTTTTCATTTCTAAAACACTGGATTTAAAAGATTTCTAAATCACTACGTTCAAGACTGTTTGGTACAGATAGAGTCAGTTTTTACAGTGTTTTACTGTGAGAGAATCCACAGGGCTAAAAGGACTGTCCTGATACCTGTAAATCGTTTTGAGGGACAGGTCACACCAGAATATCTCTTTGGTGGCAATGTTCACGTCCAGTGCAACTACATTCTTCAGGCGAGAGATGACACGTGTGTACTCACTACGATCCAGGGTCATCTTTCTCACCTCATGGCGGTTGGTGAAGAAAAGGTAGGCTATAGTTCCTGAACACAACAGATATAACAAGAGGGTATGGACAGAGAGAACAAGGAATAACAAAACTATCCTAAACAAAACACTAACGTTAGAATACACACCAATAGCTTTGCAGGCTTTGGTTGCTGGGTCCATTTGGTAGCCCTCCTCACATTCACACTTGTAGCTGCCCACCTGGTTTACACAGATTTGGCTGCAAGTGTCTGGGTTAGCACACTCATCAATATCTGTGTGGGGAGAAATATGACACATATTGAAATATGTTTATATTAACTAGCAACTTACCACTCACTCTGAAACCATGTTGTATGTTACAGACAATTCATGTATATTTCCTATATTTCTCTCACACTGGATACCAACAGTTTAAACAGCCAGGACATATGTCATGGTTTGGCATCAAAGCTGTTTTGATTTCTTTATGGTACATTGAATCCAATGCAGCATCATCATTATCATACCTTCACACCGCCTTTTGTCCACTAAGTGGAATCCACTGGGGCACAAGCATTCGTAGCCAATCTTTAGGTCATTACAGGTGTGAGAACAGCCGCCATTGTTGTATAGACACTCGTTAGAATCTGTTGGTTTAAAAGTCATGGTTACACATGAGAAAGATACTGTGACCAAATCCTAAAGCCGTTTATTCCCTTTTTTAAACCAAATTTTAACTGTGGCCTATTTATCCCTCTTGCTAGTTCTCCCTATCACATGGTGTTACCAGGCAGGCAGGGGAGAAGGATGTGGCATACTTCATCCGAGTCACATGAAGCACAGTAGCATCTTGTCAAAATGAGAGGAAAGTCTATCCTTCCTACTCACAGAGAGCAGGGCCACTCAGGTTTTCTTGGACTCCTGACCTCCGATTATAGGGCCAATAATTACACAGATGCACCACTCCTATGCATCCTAAAGTAATTTTAGGTCTAAAACTAGTGAGTCTGAACCAGGGGTCAACAACCATTTTGAAACTGAGAGCTACTTCATGGGTACTTAGTCATACAAAGGGCTCCCAGTTTGATACACCTGAACAGAGTTAACCTAAACCTATCTAAATATTTAGAACAGGTCCTCAGGGGCACCCTGGTGCCCATGGGCACCACGTTGGTGACCTCTGGTCTAAACTATAATGCTTTTTACATTTTGTTACTAAGTGTCTTGTACTCACCACACTCACGCAGTGGTTCATCAGACCAGTCCCTACAGTCCCGCTGCTTGTTGCAAACCTTGTCCATGCTAATACATTCACCGCTACGGCACTTAAACCTGGATGGCGCATCACAATGGGATGCTGAAAAAAATGATGATACAAAATTTATGATGATACAAAGAGAGTTATGCTCTGTACTTTTATTGTTGCTGTAATTACAGAGTTGTTTGTGAAAAGTACAGTTATCAGCACAAACCAACTCACCATTGACACAACCCAGCTCATCAGTCATGTCTCTACAGTCATAGACCTGGTTGCACTGGCGACTGCCATGAATACATGATCCATCACCACACTGAAACTCATCTGGTCTGCATGTTGACAAAGCTGTTGAAAGAACCTGTTATTTAAGCATTCCTTCACAGAGCAATGACCGAAAACTGTGTTCACTATAAAAACCACTAGGTGAACATTCTTCACTATGTGGATGGAGTCTGACCAATATTGTGACTGCAATTTTAATCTCAATTAATTTCATCATTTCTATAATATATTAAAAACACATTAGTGATTATCTGTTAACTAAGGGAGTATGTAGTGAAACCAAGTATGTTGTTCACCAAGAGAGTCTATAGTCAGATTATTTTCTGATGTTTTTATATTAGATTGACTAATATTCCCATAAAGGATCTTCCTTAAAATCAGTATTTGTCACAAAATGTTTGACATACCAGTCAGACCCATGATAAAAAAAACTGCAGAAGCAATTTTGACTCACTGCATTGTCTCTCATCTGACTGATCCAGACAGTCAAGATCTCCATCACATCTCCAGCTGTTGGGGATACATTCTCCACTGCCACAATGGAACTCCTGGAAAGAGCAAGGCTTGCTCCTGCTGGGAGGCGCTGAAGTCTGACAAGTCTGTGGCCATTCATCTGAACCATCAGAACAGTCCCTGTCCCCATCACAGACCCACAGCCTAGGGAGACATACTGAGTCGTTGCAGCGAAAGTATGTGACGCTGCAAGTACTGGGTGGGCATTGCGCTTCATCACTGCCGTCATCACAGTCCGCCTCTTTGTCACACACAAATGCGCGAGACACACACTGACCACTGGCACAGCGGAATTCGTCATCTAAACATTGCTTGGGAGCTGTAAAAGGATTTGTAAAAGCATTTTTACACACACACACACACACATATATTTATAAATATGTATTCCTTAAACACAGACCTTCATTATATTGCAGAATGTTTCTCAAATCAAATGTTGCTTACCACAGCCAACCTCATCTGCACCGTTCTCGCAGTCTGCATTGCCATCACATTTCCAGCTGTTAGGCACACACTGGTTTAGTCGTCCACCACAGCTGAACTCTCTTGGGCTGCATGTCTTTGACACTGAGAGGGTAATGACAGAATATCGGCTGAGAATAGGATGCACTCAAAACCAATAGCTGAACTTTAATTTTACCGAGTCATCAGAGATCTCCAAAACACATCCAGATGGACTATTTTCTGTTGCCGGAGTCAGTCCTCTCTAAATTCCATCAGTATGTGTATCAATGGCATTACCATCACCGTATGCCCCAACCAGAAGCCATGGATGACTGAGGAGGTGTACATGCTGCTGAGAACCCAAGACACTGTCGTCAGATCGGGTGATAAGGCTGCCCAGAGAACAGCAAGGGCCAGCCTGTCCCAGACCACCAGATCAACAAAGCATCCACAAGCTCAGAAAATTCACAACCACTTCTGGGAAACTGGGGGCATACGGCGCATGTGGCAGGGCATGTAGGCCAATCACTGGACTCTCTCTCCCCTCTGTCACAAACATCTACACCACAAGCAACCCACATTGTGGATGACCCTACACACCCTCACATATCCTCTTCTCATTCCTTCAATCTGGCAAAGGATTCCAAGCTATAGGACCCTCTACTGTCAGAACAGGAAGCAGTTTCTCAATCAGATGTGAATCATGTATTCCCACCCTCTCTCTCACCCCCCCGCCCCACCCACACACCCCTAACCCCCCTTCCCCCCCACACACAGCCCTGAACTTATTCCTTCTCCAAACACAATGCATATACACATTGAACTGTTCTGAATCTTACACACAAACTTTCACTGTAAAGGCCTTCTTGTCGATAAAACCTTCTTGACTTGACCAATAAGCACCTCAGAATAAGCCACACCTATAAAATAGTTTTTATAATATCTCCTGTTATATGTGTATTTTTCCTATCTTATTTAAATACAAAATGTAATTACTGATGTCTTGTACAAGGTGAGGTAACCAACCAAGTCTCATTTACAGTTTAAAACATTGTTTTAAAATAAAACCCTTAGACTAAAATGATAGTTTGGCAAAAATTCAGATTCACACATTTTTTTTCTTACCTCAAAAATAGTATTAATGCTTCTTCACTTGAATTTAATGAAACTAGGATATGGTTTGAGTCAAGTGTGTAATGATTTAGTCTGTTATTACTTGTTAGCTATATTTTTATTACTCGTTAGTTACATTTTCCACTACAGTGGAAAACTACAGAAGCAGTGTATGGGCTGCTTTAAGAACAAAATCATTTTAACAATCGTTCTGAATACAATCTTCAGTACTGATTTCATTTGCTCGTGAAGAAATACTCACAGCAAGCAGCAGGCAGCTCATCAGTACCATCACCACAGTCATCTGTACTGTCACACATCCATCTCACTGTAATACACTTTCCATTGCCACACTGGAAGCCACAACTCGCAGCATCTGTAGAAAATGTACATATTAAATATATGTTTAAACTGTAATGCCTCACAAAGACGATTTCGACTCATTGCCTTGGCACAGCTCTTCGAAACACAATTACGTCAGTGAGATCGGGAGAGACACAGAGAGCACAGAACATTCACATCAGTAGCCTTTAACACACATTTAGCAAGTCTTCACAAACAGACAAAAGTCAGGAGTTGCCCTGCAGTTGCCCTGAAAACTATGAGCCAATTTTCTGCAGATCAGAATACAACTATTAAATGGGGATTAGCTGAACGCTGTTACCTCAACATCTTTGTAAAACCAGCATGAGTCATGATTAGAGAAGTGAATACACAATTTGAGCGTGAGCCAGCTGGTGTCAGTCACTTACAATTACACTCTAACTGTAATAAACAGTGTGATGTTTGCAATAGACTTCTTCTTCCTGTAAGATCTGGCGCGGACAGAACCGGAAGGCAACAGGCCAGAACTACTGAGCAACCCAATCCGGATCAACAGTTCG
>JBBJLR010000029.1:10215386-10257235 GCA_037577145.1 Brachypetersius gabonensis
ACCATCTACCGGAATCAAATTCCTTGTATGTGTTCACTCACATACTTGGCCAATAAACGCAATTCTGATTCTGATTCCAGAAATAGCTTTGAAATTAGATTTATAATCAATCAATTGAGTGATTGCAGGGCAGCAAGCATGGCGACAGCAAATAGTATATTCCTCAAACATATTCAGCTTGCAGATGTTGTAATGCCGCAGTCATATTTACGCTTAAAACATTTGTCTGGAAAACTCAATTTCAAAACGGCTTTACCAGTTTGTCTCTAGTTGGTTAAGTGCGACACCTAGTGTCTGCCTTGGAAAGGTCAGTTTCAATATGAACAAAAGAAAGAGATCACTGATGATCACACAAAAGTCGAGGTCGTTTTTGTATGCAAATATTCTGAAGTGTTTAAAGAATAAAATG
This sequence comes from Brachypetersius gabonensis, assembly GCA_037577145.1. NCBI lineage: Eukaryota > Metazoa > Chordata > Actinopteri > Characiformes > Alestidae > Brachypetersius > Brachypetersius gabonensis. Next base: position 10,215,796 of record JBBJLR010000029.1, read on the forward strand.
TGACCATGCTTATTTTTGTTAAATAATTTGGGTTGTGAAAAAACAACTACACACAAATCTGGCTGTGAATTAAGAAATGAATGTGGCCAGAGATTATTTGTGAGATGCCTTTATTATGCTTCTTGAAATCCAGTGACACCGACACAGTACTGAGTCCTAAGCGCTACTCCCGATCTTCACTGACAGGAGCTCAGCAAGGGAAGAAGTACCTTGATTTCACTAACATCCTTAAATTAACCTTAGGGAAGAAATTGACAGACAGAAAGAGTGAAGCAAAACGGAGGATATTAGCCGATAACCCATTCACATTGCTCTTTTACAGGCACACGCTACATGCACTCAGGAGCGGCTTTTAAAAAACACACTTTCGTACACTGCTTGTAAATGACAGTCACAAAGAAAAGAAAAAAAAGACTCTCCCTATGGTCCACAGTCCAGTTAGCTAGCAATGCCACCATCAACATCACTTTCAAAAGGAAATAAAACAGATGCAGTAAACAAAACGGCTCTACTATACATAAACTGGGAATGCCTGCTTAAATATGGAAGTGAGCTTTAAATTGTACAGTCTGGTTTTCAAGACACAGATAATGGCTGGACTGCATAACTCTTGTTTATGGAGGTCCTCCGTTTAAAAACACTTCATTACTTTGAGCCTAATCTGTGTCTGAAAAACCTGCACTACATGTTTAATTTAATCATTATGGATATAACTTGTCACTAAAAATCAGTTTATCTAGAGTAAAACTATGCCCGTAGGCTGGGTGAATGTAAAGTAAAAATGATATCTTGACCACAATCTGCAAAAAGGGGTGAGAAAAGAGGGCTTGGTCCAGCAGATCCTTTAATCTTCCTCACTGCCACTTGCAGAATGCTCCTATGAGAATGAAAACAACAAAGAACTACAATTTTCATGCAATTTCCATACAAACAAAAATTTATCCTTTTTTTTTAAAGTCAATTTAAACACAATACTTTTATTATATTGTAAAGAAGCAAAAAATGAAAGTTAATTGTTTTATCTGATACCACTCTGTAAATTGTTAGGAAACGACAACTGCTTTGTGGCATGCAGTGTGTGTGTGTGTGTATATCCATATGTAAAGGCACGTTACCTCTTCCTGCTCCTCCTCACTGTCATCATCACTGACCACAGGTTTGGGACGCGAGCCTCGTCCAGTGCGCCGCCTGCCTTTCCCTCGCTCCGTCTTTTCCTTACGGCCTAGTCTGATCTTCACTTTTACTGAGCGTGCTGGAACACATACTTTATTTTCTTCCATTCTCCAATACCCATGATTCTACATGCAATCTAATGAAGAAAAAAAAAAATCACTCACATTCAGACTCTGAGCCTTCCTCTGCCTCTTCCTCCTCTTCGTCACTGTCCTCCCCCTCACTGTCCTCTTCCTTTTCAATTTTCTGCCGCACGCTTGTGAACACGGACTGCAGCACGATGGAGTCTTCATAGATCTGAAGCGCAATCATGAATAAGTGAATCAGCTGCTATGTCACCAACTATCAAAAACTTTTTCTTGGTAAACTTTGAATTGTCACAATAATGGTCACGAGCTTCACATCTTTTACACAGCAGTGCAGGCTCTTACCAGTGATCCCTCCAGGTTGAAAGTCTGAGCATTCTGGCAAAGCAGCATGACATCCTTCTCGAGGTCATTCAGACTGCGGTACTTATGACTCCTAATGCGCTCCTGCCGAGAGACACACAAGAATGTAAATGACCATATTGAATGCGATTACTCATATTTAGTCTTATGACAAAAAAAGATGTCCCTTTCAAAGCAAAAAGTTGAAGTTACCTTGATCTTGCGGAAATCCACAGGTTTGCGGATGAGCTCGTAGTATTCAGGAAGCTCCTTACGAGAGGGCAGCTGAATAAAGACTTCGCTTAGCTGCCTGCCATTGCTATTGTAAATCAAGAGAGAGTGAGAGAGAGAGAGAGACTTTCAGCCACAAATGCCCTAATTCTCAGAGAAATGTCTTAATTTTCTGTTTAAGAAACACTAAGTAAGCGACAACCAAAAATAAGTTAGGTGAGTGAAGCATTAATCAGCAGTAAACAGCTGATGCCACTGTTGGTTACCTGTCTTTATACTTGATGACAGCATCAACAGTTTTCTTCATCTTTTTGGTGAGGGAAAGGGGGTTGGGAGAAAGTTTCTCAGCAGGAGGACGGCCCCGCTTCTTCTGCTTCTTAATGTCTTCATCCTTATCTCTGCTTCGTCCGCCGCTGGAGCTGGGTGTGGCTGGACCAGGTAGGTCAAGATCACGGTCCCGCTTCCTCTTTCGGGTTGTCTTTTTGTGACGCACTTCCTCCTCAATCTCCTCCAGTGTGCCCTCCTCTATGGCCTAAGAGGAAAAAAACAGCACAAACAAAAAGGAAAATGAATTATATAAATAGTACTGTATAATTTCACTATGAAATCAGTCTTTATATTGGTCAAAACGTCAGATCAAATGATCCACCTTATTTATCAAATTTCCAAGAAATGTCAGACTAAGCATGGCTTACAAAATGTAAACACAGCCTATTTTTCATACCTTGAGCCACTGTTTCTCAGTGAGTGAATCACTGTAGTCCACCTCCTTCCTCTGGCGAGAACCCCGACCAAACATTTTCTCCTCCTCCTCTTCACAGGTCAGTCTCTCCACCTCTGCATCATCTTTCATGATCCAGGTGGGCAACTCGTCTTCTTCCATGAGACGAGGCTTTCGTTTAGGGTTGCGCGCCTCCTCACGGCGCCGGTCAAGATCCATCCGCTGAAAAGTAGGACACAGACAGAGAATGTGTTGATAAAATAAAATGATTGGGAGGGGGCAAAGACAGAGGGGGGCATAAAGATAAAAGTGGAGAGGATGGTGGGTGTATGGGTTGGGAAAGAGAATGTGGTTACAATTGAATATGGTTCAAAAAGAAAAAAAAAAAGGTTTAAAAAAAACTCTGTGTAGGCATCAGTGTGAATGAGCAGAGTCCACTTACCATAAAGTGATCAAACTCCTCCTCACTTCTAGCAATCATCTGATTGACTGTTTCATCATCAGGTACCTCATCTTCCTCCTGAAATGGTAAAATCAGCAACAAAAATGATCATTTAAGTAAGTCAGGTTGATCAATCCAAACAGTCATGGTCACCAATTTATTTTGCTAGGTGTAGCTATTAAAAATACAGAATCAGAATGGAAACTGTACCTCATCCTGCTCCTCATGCTCCAGAATGGCCTGCAGGAAGGCCCTGCGCTCATGGCTAGAAGACTTCTGGTCGAACATGCCGGCCTGGATAACCTTCTGATCCACATTGAGTTTGTACTTGGCAGCAGCCAGGATCTTCTCCTCTACGCTGTTAACAGTGCAGAGACGCAGCACACGCACCTCATTCTGCTGCCCGATACGGTGAGCACGGTCCTGAGCCTGCAAGTCCTGAAGGTGAAGAGGGGTTAGTTACACGAATACGAAAAAGGAGGAGGAGCGGAGATACGAAAGTAGTGTACAGTACAGTTGTGTACCTGATGTGGGTTCCAGTCACTATCGAAAATAATGACAGTGTCTGCTGACTGCAAATTAAGCCCCAGACCACCGGCTCTGGTACTCAGCAAGAACACAAAGTACTGAGAGGCTGGGTCATTAAAGTTCTTCAGCAGCATACCACGGTCCTCAGCCTTAGTGGTTCCTTCAAATTGGAAAAAACAAACATACTTTAGAGGAAAATAAGCAGTTAATTTCAGTAAAAAACAAAACCTTTCTATTTATGTGGAAGTTTATTATAATGAAACAGACAGGGCTCAGCTAGCCGGGTGGGGAGGGGAAAAAACCCCCCAAAAACAAACAAAAAAACCCCCACCCCACACACGTTTACTCACCGTCCAGACGCATGTATTTGAAATTACGGTACGCAAAGTAGTCTTCCATAATGGTCATGAGGGAGGTCATCTGACAGAAGAGCAGCACTTTGTGGTTGGTGGCACGCAGTTTGGGCAAAATGCGGTCCAGTAGCTCAAACTTCCCTGAGGCACGATACAGGTCTGGTCTGGGGAGAGCGTGGGACAAAAGATCAGAGAAAGCCAAAACACAGATAAAACTGTGTATTATCAGATTGATTCCTAAAAAAGTAAACCTATTCTTGATTTATAGAAGCAATGTAAACATACTTACCCCTGAACAATTCCTCCTGTGAAGCCCAAGTGCTCAGAGAAGGATTCCTAAAAGGCACACCATGACAATTAAAGAAGGAGGAAAAAACACACACACATGCGGTTTCATGCACTCAAATACTGATAGAAGCAGGGAAGTTAAAATTTACGTTACCTCAATGTGCTGGAACATGTATGGGTGGTTACAGATCTTTCTCAGTTGCATAATGGTGTTCATCAGTGTCTTTGTGCCACCTTTACCCTGTAATGAAAAGGTTTTAAATTCACAGGTGCATTCATACTTTCAGTCTACAGCAAAACAAGCAGCACACTGAGCAAAAAAGCAGAAACGTAATCTTTACCTTCTTGTCTTTCTCAGAGCCATCTGTGAGTAGGACTCCTTTCGCTTGCATGTGCCTGTATAGTACTCTCTGCAGAGCTGACATGTCGCACTTGATCACATACTCCACCTGCAGACAGAGAATTAAACATAAATCAACATTAACTGCATACTTTAAAATATATTATGTACCAATACGTGGTAAAAAAAAAAAAGTTATCTGCAATCCTGACATGATTGCACAGATGAGAGTGAAAGTGTGTTTTTCCAGAAAGGAGACAAAAAAAGAGAACATAAATGAGTGTACATAAACAGACCTTCTCAGGCAGCTGTGCCTCCACTTCCTTCTTGAGCCTCCTGAGCAAAAATGGGCGAAGCACTTTGTGTAGACGGCGAATGATCAGAATGGTCTCTTCCTCGTTTAGGTCCACCTGTGGAAGGGGAGAAAAGATAAGAGCACGGGGTGAGTCCACAACTAAAAGAGCCACAAAAGAAAGAACACACTCTTAAATTTGAGGCTCCTGATGAGAAGTGAATAAGGCTACCTTTTCACCAGTCATGGCAAAGGGGGCATTGAACCATTGCTCAAAGGTGCTGCAGCTTTTGAAAATGGTGGGAAGCAAAAAGTTGAGAAGGGCCCACAGCTCAGGCAGCTTGTTCTGCAGGGGTGTCCCTGTAAGCAGTACGCGCCTGGGGGCCAGGTAGTGTGTGTTGAGAACCTGAGTCAGTTTACAGTGATGGTTTTTCATGCGGTGGCCCTCATCCACAATCATGTACTTCCAGCGGATCTGAGGAAAAGAGCCAAGGGATTTATAGCTTAGGATGACGCAGAGAGGACATTTTGCATCTGTTAATTTCCCACATAATACTGTTTATGTAAGGAATTATTCTAAATGCAATGCTCAGCAGCCTGGCACAAGAAATCAACTCCCAACATCATTGGTACACATATTTAGGTTTTAAAATGCTATACCTTGGCCAGCACTTGCTTGTCTTTAATGATGTACTCATAAGTGGTTAGGAGCACATTGAACTTGCCGCTGCGTAGTATTGGAAGAAAAGCGCGTCGGGCAGCAGGTGACCCCTGAAAGAAAAGCCAGAAGAAACAATAACTCACTGACCATAACAGTAACGCTCAAGAGTCAGTGCGATTGTTATATGTACATTGAATAAAATCTTCAGTCTAATCACCTTGTATGATATTTTTACCACAGATGGGGCCCACTTATCAAACTCTAACACCCAGTTTGACAGAGTCCTGTGAAAAGAAGACAGAGATGTTAGCTCCAAGAGAAGCCTTTTCTGCTGTGCCACAGGCTTACTATAAAAGGCTCCATGGACAGACAGTTACACCATGTAATGGGCAATGTTTTGCTAGAGCCTATTAATCTATTCATTTTCCTAAAAAGGATCCTGGCAGGCAGGAACTGAACACAGGACCTTCTTGCTGTGAGGTGCTGAGCACTGCCCACTAAAAGGTTATTTGCGATGTCAAAAAACAGCCCTGTATTTTGTATAGTTCTGGTGGGTGGGAAATTAGGGCAGATTGGCTCTTCTGCATTATTGTATCTTCACAAAAATTTTCAAATACTTTAATAATATCATACTTCTACATTTTATTTAAAATCTTTAATAAAAAAAAAATATATGCCTAATTGTTTAACTGGTACTGTATGTTACAATGAGTAGTACAGTCACTGTACAGTATGGGAATTTGCTTTAGTTCCACAGATTACAGCAATGCAACTTGTGTTTTCAATAAACTGCTTTCTGCTTTAATTAGTACATGTAAATGCAGAGAAAAAACAAGGAAAAAAACCAAAAAAAACATGGAGACTCACGAAAGGGGTACAATGATGAGGAAGGGACCATTGATCCGTTTGTATTCCATGAGGTAGGTAATGAGTGCAATGGTCTGAATGGTCTTTCCTAAGCCCATCTCATCAGCAAGAATCCCATTCAAATTATTGTTATACAGAGACACCAGCCACTCCAGACCCTTAATCTGTTAGAGAGACAGGAGACACATCTCTTCATTCAGAGTTTCAACGATTTTCAATGCATTTTGAAACCAAAGCCTTCATATATTAAGCAGTAGGGCTGCACAATATATCGCAAATTTACCGTCATCGCGATATCAACATGCACAATATACATATCATAAAAAAATATACATATCACATTTATTGACTGAACCGCAATAGATGGTGTTTTTTCAAAACGCTTCACCCAGTGCTACAGAGAAGAGGGCAAAAAAAATAAATCACTGGGCAGTTTTCTTCATCTTCTGTGCTGCTGTTATAGATTGTTGGAGTCTATGTTACCAGCAAATCCAAAGCAGAAAAACATTACACTATAAAGGCTAAGTTTTTACTCGATATCGCCATCGCAACACTCAACAACATTATCGCTTATCGCATGTTTTCCTAATATCGTGCAGCCCTATTAAGTAGTATGTAAAATCATGTTGTGGTTTATATACTGTGTGCTTATAATATACCTGGTACTGTTTGAGTGTTCCGTTGACCATGAGAGAGGACTGTTTGTCTACTTTCTCAGTGACCGCATGAGCCACAGCATAGTAAGACTGCAGGCCGATATTGAATGATGCACTGCCATACTCATCATCAACATCCTGCCTAGCGTGGCTGCAAAAGGTGAGACAGATGAATGGTTAGCATCAGTCCAACTAAATAATTTAAGAAAAGCTAGCACACAAACTTGGTTAATTTATCACTGTAAATTGACTTCATGAGAAAAAAAAAACTAAACTGTTGAATTCTGGCCTTCCAAGACTTCAAGGAACTTGACACCCCTCGTATCATGTTATCAACAGTAGCTATCACCAACAACTTAAGACGATATAACTGGTCCACTATAGATGCTTTGAAGATGCTTAACAGGGTATTGAGGTACTACAACTAATTACCTATTGACACCAATGGCAGCTCCTGGTCAATATTTTAGTTGAAACAAACCATGCTTCATCCCGGATGCGTGCCAGGAAACAAACTCAGTACCTCACTGTGCACCCTGGGCAGCTTGACTTTCTTGCCCCAAGTACTTCACCCTCCAAGTTCTGCTTTTGCTGCCTCACATTTTGATGTACACTCTCTCTCCTGCTCTTCCCTCAACCTCATCATAATTAGTGTAAAATCACCACAAATCATAAATATTTTATTGTACATATCTTAAACATGTTATGTTTAATTCAACAGTACATAATTAATATTTCTAAATCTCACCTTATGAATTAATTGTACCTCATCTCCCAAAAAATTCGTGACTGGATCCATCTCACACAGGAGTTAGCAAGTGGCTATGGCAGTAATAGGCAAAAAGTAGCTAACTAGCTTCCAGAACCCAAGCTAATGCCATTCCTTCCATGCACTCAGACGAATTATATAAAAAAAAAAATTAAATACTAGTAAATACTTCCTTTTTTTAGAGTTTACATCAGTCCTTATTGGGAATTTCTTTGACAATGTTACACATTTTGTTTCAGTCTCACACTCAAGGTCAGTGCTCAGTACATAAACTAGAGGGATGTAAAAAAATATTTTAAAGGCGATTGGCCACAGTGTTATGTCAGTCACGGGTGGGACGTGTTTACCATCTACGACCCGCCGGGGTCTGAAGAGATTTACATTGAAATTAATGGGGGCGCTAGTGAAACATGTTTCACTGAAATTCACCGCGGTTGAAAGAGAGTGATGGAGTTTTTTTTACAATTATTTTTCTTGGTGAAACATTGTTTCGTCACTACCTCACCGTGTCGGTAATGGGTAATTTGCGCGCCTGCTGCCTTCCTTGGATGTGGTAGCCGTTTCTCAGGCTCCCTCTCCGGAATCCAACCCTGATTCCCCGTTACCCGTGGTCACCATGGTAGGCGCCTATAGTACCATCGAAACCCTAACCCTTACCCAATCCTAACCCTAATCTTATAGAAGCTGCCACTAACTGACAGAATTAATTCTAATCCAAAATCGAATGCTTCTGAAAGGCAGCCAAATCTGTCAAAGAATGTGTAATTTCTAGTGTGTGTGAGTCATCAAGCAATGGGCAAAGAAGACACTCACTCAATAATGTGGCGGGCATCCACTTCTGAGACATCTTCACTGTCAGGATCCGGAATTTTTTTCTTTTCTTCTGATGGAGCTGAGGCCTGAGTAGGCTGTTCTTCCTCATCCTCCTGCAGAAAAAAAATGAGGTTTGAGTAACAAGGTCTGTACTCTCAATGTACTACATCAATTGGCACACTAGCTAAAACAACTAGTGCTACATCACAAGAGTAGACATTGTTCAGTCATACATGTATACAAATGGCATACATTTTGATAGCTCAAGGCTGCACTATTAGAACAGGTAAGTATTTTCACTATATTGCTTCCTTGCCACACATGCCCTAAAATAGTTAACGCTGTGAAAGTGATTGACATTTCCTTAACTGACAGATTTCTTGTCATTTGCAGTAAATGTTTCTCTACTGCTAAATCTTCTCTGAACATGTGGCACCTTTCAATATATCTAGTTGTTTTTTACTAAGGGTAGATCATATTTTGAATCAAAATGTTTTTTTTTATTGCTTTTGGTCTTTGGTACAGTGGTGTTACTCTAATAACTTAATACAGTTGGTTTTATCATTTGATGTTCACTTACATCAGCCGTCAGCTGAATGCAGTCAGTGGCAAACCACAAAATGTGGTTTTTTAGTTTAGTTTTAAATACTAAAAACTAAAGAGTAGACATGCATGTTAAATATTACTTTAATAGTATTAACTATGCTGATAAAGAATTTGTGCATTACAGCAGAATTCCCTCTACGGCATTGTTAAGGTCCAGCATTAAGCGATATACAGGCTGGTAACATTGTTTGGAAACCTCTGACTTAGTGTACAGGCACTGATAAGCAGTGGGTGCGGCATGTGTTGAAGGAGCGAGTGAAATAAAATTGTACCTCTTCTTCCTCTGAGCCACTGTCTTCACTATCAGAACGTGGAGCCACCTCATACCTACAAAAATTACATCCAGGAAAATATAAAAGGATGGGACAATATAGTCAACTTATATTCATTTCCTGACCTTCATTCAGGCATTGAAGATAAAACGGAGGTCATTCCCTCCTGGATGACATACACACATACCCAGGATTCATTTCTAGCCAGGCATCCAATTGTCCTGCTTTAGGAGCATCCACACCAGTCAGGATTTTGCCACTATCCACATGAATGACTTTCACTGGAAGGTCACTCATCTGACTGGTCTCATCCAAAGGCTACAGCACAGAGAGAAAGAGCAATAAGAACGACTTGAAAATTGCATAGAGGATGTAGAGGACTTATACTTTCTCCTAGTTAAATGAAGTATGTTTAAGTGTAAGAGCTTTTTACCTACAGGATTTAATCCATATGCTGAAAGAACGGTAACATGTGTATTAAGTTTTACCTCTCCATCGGGACCTAGCGCAGGACCTCCACCTTCACCATTCTCTGTCTTCTTGAAAAAAACAAAACAAAAATGAAACTTTGTACAAGAGTTACAAAATAGAAAACCATTAGTTTTCAGATATTGGTGCTACCTTCTTTTTCTTCTTTTTCTTTTTCTCCTTGAGTGCCTGTGCAGCCTTATGGGCACGCACAAGCTCGGTAAGGTTGGCCACATACTCGTCTGTTTGCTGCAGCAGGTAAGCCAGACGTTTGTCCTTCTTCTGATCAATCAGTTTCCTGTAACCCTCTTCATCTTCAGCCTGGGAGAGAGAGCAGATTTGCTTATGGTGCTCAGTACATATGGGTCTTATTTTGTAAGTGCATATGGTCCTTGTTTTCATTGGCATGTTTTCTTACCATCAGCCTCCTCATTCTCTCCTTTTCAATGCGCTCATTCTCCTTCTTCTGCTCCCGCTCTGTGTTTGCATGGTAGGTGGCCACAGCTTTGGTCAGCTTCTGCATCTTTCCTGTGATGGAGCGATGGTATTCCTTAAAGTCCTTGGCATGCTGGAGGATGCTGTTGAGATATTCCTGGAAGAGAAGAAAAGAACAGTGAACACTAAAAACAGTGTTTATGTTTTTTCCAGAGGAACACAGATTTATTTCAACAATATCATTTAAAGAAATAAAACACGACAATATAATGATTATGCATTTTGAATAAAACCGTGATGGAAACAACGTTAAAAATCATTCATACCATTTGTTGGCTGTTACAATAAATTTTTTAGCTGTAGGCACTATACCTGATGTTTCTGTCTGCGCTTGCGCTCCTGCTCAATCTTCTGCTGCTTCTCCAGTTTCTCAGTAATGCGAGCCTCACGGAGGGACTGTCTCTTGCTGCGCTTGTAGGCCTTGGCATTGAGCGCCGTCTCCAGGGCTGTGTCACGCCGCATACATACCACCACCTCTTGGCGTAGCTGTAAGAGAGGAAAGCCAATATGGAGTTTTAGAACATATGTTTAATTATATTTATCTGGTTTCTGGTAAGATAAGATTAAAGACACCTCCACCTCTTGGAAGTTACAAGTGTGCTCTTTTCCGCTGCAGGACAATTTCCTACCTGTCTCTGGAAGTTAAGAAGTCTCAGAGCCTTCAGTTCAATTGTAGCTTTGGTCTTTAGGTCACCTGGCAGAGAGCCCGGAAGGTTCTCCAAATCCTGGATACGATGAGCAATACGAGCTTGCAGTCTGAAAAAAGGACAACAGTGAATTTTTTATTAGTCGATTCAATACAAAGTTTGCTATAAACTCTCAGTGGTTAAAACATGAACACGCATACATCAACACGTGTACAACTGCAGTGCTCCCTCACCTGTATTCCCGCTCCTGTAGTATTTCCACAGGATCCAGCCCACGGGGTTTCTGGATGGGCGTTATGCGGTTCTGCTTTGGGTGCAGCATCATGGGCGGAGGCTGGGCTGGTTGTCCAGGAGACTGGGTCTGAGGGGGCATGACAGGGGAAGCAGCTGGTGGTACTGACGGCGGTGCTGGAGAGGGCCGACCAGTAGGCTGGGGAGGGATTAACTTCTGAGGGGCACTGGCTGGAGCAGCAGCATTTACCATGGGACCTTAAGAAAAAATGAAAACAAAACTAGATTTCTAGTGCCTTAAGGGTTCAAGTTAGTATTGTTTAACAAGAACAATGTGTGAGTGATGTCCAGTATTTTAATTCCACCAGGAGTAATAGCTGCACATAACAAATAAGGCCTTTAAAATGTGAAATCAATGAAGATTTGGTAGAAAGCTCTAAATATTAACAAAGCAACTTTACAAATACAGCTTAGAGTCTCACCTTCAGGCCATGATTTGGGAGGCCCATTGGTGGGCTGTCCCTGCATTCCTGGGGGAACTCCTGAGGGTCCTGGAGGAGGCATGTTTGGTCCCACCATGCCTGTAAGAGATGGTCAGATGATCAAGCCTGCTGAGTCCATATCCCACACATCCTTGGTATATCACAAATGTTTTAAAGCTTTTCTCAAGAATAAAAACCCAATAGCCAACCTAGACCTGTACCCAAAGTTGTGGGTTTCGTCATAATATTTGGTTTGGGCAAAATTTTACAACACATCATCATCCAGCAGCTGTCACTAAACTGCAAACATCATGCAGCATACATAACATTGACAGGGGTTGCCAGAAGTGGTATGCAAACCCAGATAGACATTGGTGGTGGTACGCAAAATGCGCACCAGGTTTCAGTCTTCACAGCACAAATATGTACCTAATTTGTGACTTCATTCTGTGTGCATACATCCCCCGGAACCACGCCAAACATAGACCCCACCGCCCCCGTGTGCACAGAAATTAGGACACATGAAGAAACTGCTGCATCCTCACCATGTGGTCTGTTGTAGTTGGGTCCTGCTGGTCCAGGGCCTCCAGGTCCAGGAGGGGTAGCTCCAGGTCCTGATGCGGGTGGCATGTTAGGCATCCCCTGCTGCATTCCTGGCATGGGCCTCTTACCCTGCACTGCCATTTGGAGGTGGTCAGGTAGAGGCTGCCCACGAGCAAGCATCTTGTAGGCCATGATCTGTGCACGGAGCTGGTGGAGTTGGTTCTGATTAAAGGGTGTCGGACCTCCAGCACCACCTGGTCCACCAGCACCTGGTGGTCCTCCACTGGGCCCTGAGCCTGGGCCTGCTGCTGGACCTCCTCCTCGATTCTGCTGGCCCATGGCCTGGGGGTCGCCTTCCATGGGGACACCACTGGGGCCTGAGGTCATCATGGGGCCAGAGGGAGGGCCATTGGCTGGCACAGGGCTAGGGGCATGTTCAGAACCACCCAAAGGAGATGGGTAACCTTCAGGGTAGACAGAGAAGATAAATAAAGGAGGGAAATGAACAGCAAATGCCGGGACAATTATGATAGTCAGCAAAGCGACTTAGTGCTAAAGATGATTCAGGGCTCACATTTTGATTACAATATCTAAGAACATAAGAGTGAAAAATCAACATTCTCACAATGTTATATTGCCATTTAAACAAAGAAAACAATGACATCAGTCCTGGCACAAATGACCAATGAAATGGAGGCATGGGGACAGTGACTCCTGCTATATACGAACGGTTGTTGGTTCTGACATGCAGCTTTTTGCATTTTTGCAGTGATTACTTTGTAAATAGAGTACATTCCATAATCTACAGTGTTTTGGAACCCTGGCTCAGGAGCTTCCCTGCACTGCCCATTTTAGTGGTTCCCCTGCTCTAGCAAACCCACTTCAACTGAGGCTTGTTAGGAGCTGGATTTGTCGGAATTTTTAAGGTATTGGTGTTTAATCTTTCAAAGCACATTAACATACAGGTGTATCTTCAGTACTGTTATAAACTGGGGGCCATAAAATACTGATAAAATTTTATGAAACAAACTTGACTTGTGTGTTTCCCATTATAGAATGAGTAAACAATCTTATACAAGCGGTGCATATGACAACCGCTGAATTGCAAATGGTGGGGAAATGGGAAGTCATAGGGACAGAAACTATTGTTTGCATGTAAGAAACAGGGTTCAATAGCAAGAAAACAGACAGATTATCAGTACAAACTCGATTCTTATTCTAAATCCAGATTTTAGTGTAACTCCAATGGATCCTCAAAAAACAAAATCATACAAATAACGCAAATTAAACAAAAAGAACAAAATGTAATGGTCTGTAAATTAAATGAAACTTGAGTCCCTATCAAGAGTGGAAAACCAACAATAAATAATAACTAACTAATTCGCAGATTCAGCCATTTGCAGATTTTTTCATAGAACTAGTGTTTTTAGTGATAAATTAAGAAAAATAGAATTAATTTTTTTGTAAAAAATATTAAATTAAATGAAGCTACATTTGCATATAAAATATAACTATCAATTTTTGGTACTGCTGAGAGACCACAAAGAAAGCACATCTTGGAAGGGTGAAATACCCTTGTATTCTGGGAAGAGAGGTTTGAAAGTAGCCAATCCGAGAATGTTACTTTTTTTTTGTTTTTTTGCTGCTGATTGGCTGCTGCCCTGTGACACATCTCTGGCAGAAGCAGTCCAGCATTCCCGCATCAGAACAGTTCCCCCCCATGGAGCTCTCTCAAGTGTTTCTCTGAGAGTTCTCGTGTTTTTTGTTTTGTTCTTCTGAAAGCCCTGTATTTTTATTACTACAAATAAAATTAATTACTGTGTTTACCCTGCTTATACCAAAGACGACACACTTGCAGGATTTACAGTACAGTTTATTTAGGGGAGCATCAGTATTTTGCATTCTAGCACAGTGGAAGACAGCAGTTCTATGTACACTGTACTGTACATTTACAGGTTTTTGTATTAAGGGATAATGTATTAAGCCAAGTTTAAAATGAAATTAAAAGTGTTTGGGGAGTATTTAGGGTTCACATTACAAAAAAAGGGCTTTTTTTTCTTTTTAAAAACCATGTCACAAATTCATAAGTGCTCTTGGAACATAACTCCCCGCAAATGACATTTCAAAATCTGAACAAGTACAGTAATGGTAATGTAGCCTGAACATGGAAAAATATCAGATTAGCCAAAATGAAACATTAATTCTAGTGATGCTCCGATCGATCGGCCGAAGATCGGTATCGGCTGATAATCACGTTTTATGACTCGATCGGCACTCCTTAAACTCGGCCGATCTTAGGAACCGATCACAAATGATGACGTCAATGCGTGAGGGCGTACACGACGAGTGGGGACGTAAATGTTTGGCGCCGCAGTCAGTATGCATGTCTACTCTTTAGTTTTTAGTATTTAAAATGATTGGAAGTTGGGCTCTTTTCAGAGAGCCGGCTCTTGTGACTCGACTCCCAAAGAAGAGCCAGTTCGGCTCCCAAACGGCTCTTAGTTTAGCCTCATCTGTAGCCTGTTTTTTTTGCCTAACTTGGCAAATATGAATGCTTTGTGAGTCGAATTGTCCAACACATTTAATACAACATTTAATTCAGTATTACTTTTTTAAAATGAAGTTAATGGTGATCAAAGAGCTTTCATATCAGTTATATAAACTTAAAGCATCATAATCGGCATTGGTATCGGCCAATCACCATGACAACAAATCGGTAATTGGTATCGGTGGCAAAAATCCTGATCAGAGCATCCCTAATTAATTCTGTAACAGTAATCTGTTCAGTAATTAGCCTGAACTTGTCTGCAAATAAAGGATAATGGTAGGTGAAGTCTGTCTTTAAATACCTGTTTTAAGTAGGCACAAATGAAGACTCACTGTACACCCAGCAAATGCCTTTAGATGGGGAAGATCTATATATTACATTGGAGAGCATTCTTCAACTGACACAGCTTTACAAAATGTTTAAGCTTTGCAAGAACAAGCCACCCAGTTTTCTTACTGATAAATCTGAACATAACTGCCTGTTTTTTTTAACTACATTATTTAGGCCACACTCCTTGGACACAATCTGCATTATAATAAATAAACTATGCCGGTAGATCTGAATATTTTTTTGTTTACTTTAAATAAATAATACATTTAGGTTATAGCAATTCCTACAGCAAGTGTGTACCTTGAGAATGCTGATCCATGGGACTGGGTGGTGGCCCCATGCCACTGTGGCCACCCTGTCTCATACCCATGCCCTTCATCTGGCCATAACGAGGGTCATCCGGCATGCCCTTTTCATGCATGCCCTCCATAGGCTACAGGCAGAAAAGACAAAACATAGTAATATGTTCAATGGAGATGCACATACATGGTCAGTGTGAGGTCTTTACAATTGATGTATGTCACTTGCCTTTTAAATAAACAAGCATAATTTAATTAAATGGCATGTGTGTTAATTTGCAAGTGCTCACTTTGTGCATCTGGTGCATGTTGTCCTGAGGGTAACCAGAGGGCCCTTGTGGAGGTAGGGGGTGTCCTGCAGATGGTGGCCCAGGGCTAGGTCCCATCATTCCATGAGCAGAGCCAGGCGAGGGCCCAGGACTAGGACCCAGCAAGGCCCCTGGAGAGGGCCCAGGGCCTGGAGAGGGCCCGGGCCGAGGGGTCCCTCCCATGGGGGGGTCCGGAGTGGACATCTCTCAGCTGAGCCGGCAGGAGTTAGAGCAGCGAAGCACTGTTCTGCACAAGAATACAAAAGAAGGCATATGTGAATACATTCAGTACTTCTGTCAAAAGTATCTGCAAAATATCAGAAAGTTTACATGTACAATCCACAAACTTTTCTGCAGCCACTGTTATGCCAAATAAAACCAATGCATTCTGTCATACAGCAAATGGTGAACAGCACGAAATGAAACACTTATAAATACACTGCATTGTATACACTGTATGAGCAAATGTTTGGGGACACACCACTTAATTACTGAATTCAGGTGTCCTCTAACTTCCAGTGAAGAGCAACCTTAATGCCTTAGTATCCCACACACAGTTTGAACAACGCCATGAACAAACTGACAGTTTGGGGAAGGCCATTTCTATTCCATTATGAGTGTGCCCCAGTGCACAAAGACATGGTTGGAAGAGTATGGCATGGAAAAAACCTGAATGGCCCACACAAAGCACTGGTACATTCAATGTGTCCAACATCAGTGCCTAACCTCCAAAATCTTGTGGAATGCCTTCCTAGAAGAGTGGAAGTGGTTATAGCTGTGCAGGGGGTGACGAACTCCATATTAAGCCTATGTATTTGAATGAAGTTTCATTAACCTTCTCGTTGGCGTAATGGGTAACCGTCCCAATTCATTTGTCCATGCAGTGGATGCCCATGGGAGCATGTTTGGATTATGGTACTCGTAGTACGTGATGATGGCTACGTCCCTTCTGTCCTCTCACAACTGTCAAATTCAGTTGTGAGTTTCACATTCAGTACTTCAGCACAAAGAGTGAGCCATCCGTCAGATAGTCGGTACTAACTCAGTCATGTGAGCAACAAGACGCTGGCCTGTTTGGGCGAGTTGAGTAAAATAAACGAATAATACAAGTGGTCATTCGAGAATTGTTTTAATTAAAAACACTAAACAACCTTCACTGCTTGTGTTTCCATTATGTTAGCATTTCGCTAGCAAGTTAGATATCTAAACAAATAAGATTTGTAGATTCAGCTTCCTAGACAAAAACATTAAAATGTATGCTTTAATAGAGAATTAACTGCCCTGTTTCTATTAAAAGCAAAGGAATTATAAGTTACAAAACCGAGTCCTTGTTACTTTTGTTTCTCTATTTTTGTGAGCTAATGGCTAACAGTGTCCGATAATAGCTAACGAGCCGGTAATTTTCCTAACCCAACTTGTGATTACAAAGTATGAGGAAAAAACACACAAATAGGCTTCGTACGTATTATTAAAATGACAATTTCGAAACGAATACCATTCCATGGTTATTTCATAAAGTTTAGAACAGAAACTTGTCTTTTGAAGGATCTGGAAAAACAAGAGGCAGCCTTAGCATGGCTAGCTCGCCGTGTGAGAGAAAATAGAGACCCGATGGCAGTGAAAACAAGCCATAAAAACAGCTAGCTTACAAGTTTCAACCTCTTGTTTTTGAGTCCCCGCCAACTTTTCCCATAAACACAGTTTGTTGAAAGGTAGCTGTGGTGGTTTTAAACAAACAGGGAAATAAAATAAAGATAAATAAAGCCATATTCGCCTATATAATTTCTAGCCGCCCATGCTCTCCTCCTCCCCCATTTTTCAGTGTGTGGAGGATGTGTTTAGGTTAAAAATCGGAGCTTTAAACGCTGTGAGGGGAAGCATCTTTAACTTTTTTTAGCTGATTGATCCAACCCGCCTCCCGTACCTCTACTCGGTCCCCCCTTTTCGAGACACTTTTCCAAAAAAAACAAAACATTCATTCATTCCCCTCTATCGCCACCACCGTGGCTGAAAATGTCGGTCTAATTTGTGATACCGAACCGACGACAAACCAAGTCGTTTTAAATATTAAAGCTACAAATTTGACGAGACTTGTGTGGCTACTTTAAAAGCCACTGTTGTGGACTTGCATCCTGTAATCATAAAGTGGATATAAATTACTTACAGTGTGTGAATTCAGCTTTCGCCGGTGACTCCCCCCGTTTTCTTCAGCTAAGCTAACTAGCTAGAAACAAAGAGCAGCTCAGCCTGTTCCTTTTTTCCCCTCTCACCCCCCCATGTCCTGTCTGAGTGTAATGTTCAGTAAAACCACCATTAAGCTTCACTAGCGCCCCCTTCCCCCACCTGCTTAGAGCGCATGCTCAGTCGAGGCCTGGCTGCAGGGAGGAATGCAGGCTGTGAGAGCTCAGAGGGGGATGGGAGCGCTTACAGTAACGCGCCATTCAAGAATATTCATTTTTTCTAATTTTCTACACTCATACTGCCACAGAAATAGATATGAATAGAATGAGTATGATCTCCCGTTACCGACCGAATATGAGTACATGTTAATGATATTAGAGGTGTAAATATACATTTGATGGACATGCAATACACAGTGTGGAAACATACTATATGGACAAAAGTATTGGGACGCCCGACCATTCCACCACCAGGGACATTTACATTGCATTTAAATACATGGATTTTAATATGGATTTTGCCCTTTTGCAGCTATAACAGTTTCCTCTCTTGTTTGAGGGCTTTCCACAAGGTTTTGGAGTGTTTGTGTGGAAATGTGTGCCCATTCAGACCATTTCTGAGGTCAGGCACTGATGTCTCCATTCCATTTCACCCCAAAGGTGTTGGATGGGGTTGAGGTCAGGGCACACCAGTCTCATCCAGCCTTGCTTTGTGCACTGGGACAGTCATGCTGGAATAGAAAAGGTTCTTCCCCAACCTGTGTCCACAAAGTTGGAAGCATGGTGTTCTCCTAAATATCTTGGTATGCTGAAGCATTAAGTCCTTCACTGGAAGTGAGGGGCCATCTGAATTTAATAATTAAGAGGTGTCCCACTACTTTTGTCCATACAGTATTTAGGGGACCTTAGAGGTATATCCCCAAATGACAGTTGAGAGGTCCCCTGAAAGCCTTAACAGCAAATGTAGGAAGGAAATATTTGAAACTACAAGCAACTTGAAATGAAATCATCATAAATTCGTTTCTTCTTCCTCTTTACAAATACTTTTTTTTGTTTTGTCCATCCCCAGCCAACTCCACTGACAAATATTTTGTATTTAGCTTTATTTCATCTGTTGCCAACCTGCACATTTTTTGTTCTCCCCAAATTCTCCGCCCCATCAACAAATATTTTGTTTCATGTGTCTCATTAACAAAATGTAGTTTTCACTTTATTTGTTCAACGTGTCTAACAAATATTTTGTGTTTTGTTACTTTTCTTAGTCACCAACCCCTTCAGGTTGACAAAAATTTTGATCAGGGTCCAATTGCCACCAGGTATTTTACATACTGAATATACATATGCAAATACATCTGCAATTTCATGTTTGATACATTTTTGTATTCAAAGGTCAAGATTCAAAATAAATTTTATTCATGTTTCGATTCTACTGAGCTCAAAATATGTAATATTGTTTTATCAGAAAAATACAGATTTTTTTGTTTGGACCATTTCTGTGCAGTGTAGCTGAGCTATCAACAGTATGCGAACAGATAACCCAAGTTCCACATTTAACACTGACAGCATTTCCCACAAACGATCTAACACCCTTGGGAGGGACGAAAAGGTGCATCAGTAATATAGTTTTAAGTTTATATACTGTTCTTAATGTTCATTGTTATGATGTTTTATTATGGCAATAAAATTGTTGCACCTTTACAAAACTATTAATTGATACTATCCAGAAACAGTTTATTAAGGCCACACCAATTAATGGCAGAAGTTAATCCCTGTGATGCAAAAATTGCAACACTTACATATGGCACTTTTCTGTGAATTTTATTGCACAATTTGTATTTATTTCCAGTGTTTAACACAACAAAAAAATAAATAAATAAAAATTGTAAAGGCCACATTTTATGTTTATTATTTCACAATATGTTGAAGTTTGGCCACATCAAATTACATGTTTTACCAAAGATTTACAAAAAAATATTCAAATCATTTAATATAAACAAATGTACAGTTTTGTGGCATTTATCTGAAAAGAGACTAATAAATCAAAGCACGAGAAAAAGAGAACAAAGATTGCATATATTTGTGAACGTTTACGGCATTTAGCAGACGCGCTTATCCAGAGCGTCTCCTACTAAAATATGCAAGAAAGTATTAAAACATGAACTGTAAAAAGTACATTCATGAAATATAAACACAGTGATGACAGGCAGTCACTGTAGGAAGAAAATACACTGAAAAGTTACTGTTTGCTGGTTTAAAGTCTTACAAAAATAAAATGCAGACATAACAGCTGGTCAACAGCATGTAGATGGGTGTAAAATAACTGCAATTTAAAATGCAGTAACTACACTATTAAGATATTTTCCCTGAAAGGTTCTGCTTTGCCCTACATGACGTACATGAACTACTAATAATGTGAGGTTGTTGTTCAGGTTAAAGGAGCACCTACAGAATTTTGATAGCATGTCCATTGCATTACATTCATGTTATTGCTTTAAAAAAATGAGCAAACTCCCATTGTATATTTGGACATGGGTCCTTTAAAACATCTATTAAATGTTTTGAAGGACCCACGTCCTAATTTCTATTTTCTAAAACCTCTTCTAACTGAGTGGTTTTGTTTACCAAAAAGAGATATAATTTTTTGTTATACACAATCATTTTAATCTCTCTCTATTCCTGGGAATTAAACAGGTTGTTTTTGTCACGGTGCCTTTAAGACCCATATCTGGCATTAATACAGTAGGTTGGGTAATCTAGTAAGAGACCAGCTCTAAGTACAAGTGCAAATAGGGTACAATGCTTCTTAAAGATAAGATGCATAACTCTTTGATCCCTCAAACCACTTTCTGTGGTGGTCAAGGATGCATAAGATGACATAACATTTGTATTGTGAATGCTAAACTGCCCTGATTAATTAACAAAGTACCACTTATATCAACTACATTTTGTGGCCAATTTCGTATTCGTGAAGACACCACAGCATGGCACACAGTCTGAAATTCTTGTCTGCATTTAATCCATTCACCCAGTGTGCTGCCACCGGTGCGGTTCCTTGCTCAAGGGTAACTCAGTAGTGCCACTGGCAGTCCTGGGATTGAAACCCACTGCATTTCAATCATTGGGGCATCTCCCTAACCACCAGACCACCAGCTACTTGTCTATATGAGTTAGCCCTCTATGGCATGGTGTTGCCTTCAGGCAACAAACCATTATTTAGACCACCTACTGCCCCAATAAAAAAAACATCATATTAAAAGTCTGATGATAAGTCTGGAAGTTGAAGTGAGTGGAGGTTTGACCTTTCGTCTGAGGGTGAAGCAATCCTTTTTCAGCCAATAGCTGGGTTGGACACACTGCTAGCAGAAAGTAAGATACATTTCACTTTTTAACAGGTTTAAATCTGCAATGCACATGAATATGTGAAGAAGCATATCTGATTGAGTAAAGATATTTTTTGTCTTTATTTATATGCTAAAATTGTAGTTTTTCATTTGTTGCCTCAGGGCAACATTGTGCAGTTAGACCACTTTTGGTTTGTTGCCTCAGGGCAACAATATGCTACATGGGTACTAAAACACCAATGTTTATACATAAATACATATACATATATGTGTGTGTGTGTTTACACAAACACACTATCCAGAGAATCTCTAACCTACTGATTGATAAAATAATTGTAACTGATGTTTTTTGAAATATAACTTGTTGAAGTGTTTGTTGTTGTTGCAATAAAACTAATGTGTTTAATGCTTGTTTGTTCCTCATTCCATATACATTCCATACATTTTAGTACCCCTGTAGCATTTTGTTGCCCTGAGGCAACAAACCAAAATCTGTTAGGGGGTCTTGGGTGGGACACATTTTATGATTGATATATTATTGAGGACCCCCAAGCTCCCAAAAACTAGGGTGAAATATTTTTTCCCTCTTAAAATAAAAATGCATGCCATAGAGGGTTAAGCAAGTTAATGGAACTTTTGCAAGGACATTTCAGTCTAAAAACAAATGTATCTTAAGAGTGACATTAAATTTGCACAGAACTCCTCTGCCAGCAGAGATGTAATAAATCTGATCACAGGTAACCTCTGGAGATGTCTTCAAAGTGCCTGTTGTAAATGGTTATGCACTTTGGTTGTCCTTTGTGATCAGATGACCCATAACACATGTTAATACCAGGTATGAACAAAGCTTAAGATGAATATATGTAAATATATATATGTACATATATGGAAATGTGCTAGTTTTTGCAACATCACTAAAATAACGAATTCAAAACAATCTGTTTGTGCATGTTGGTTCACATTCTGTATATAACCCATACAAACTGGGAAGAAATGTTTTGAAAGTTTAACAGTGTTTGCATACAAAAGTGTTTACATACAAAAATAAACTCAAAAAAAGGAAAATTGAAAACCACACAAGGTACACGAGATGTTTGTAACACGTTAATTGTTTTTCATTTAACATAATCAGTTTGACACCTACAGTTGTGCTAATTCATCTTGAGTGTCTTTATTAAAATAGCACCATAATAACACAGGTCAACAGGTCAATCAGAGATAAGTTTATGTGGGTTTTGTAGTGTTTTTCATGCAGATTTCAAATCTGTCTTTAGTTTATTCCACGCGTACAGTTTTTGTGATGAAGCTGGTTATATATTGCATGATAGTTGGTATAATTAGCATATATAATAATAATAATAATCATATGCTAAGCGTTTTTGAAGAAACAGTGGTAGCTGACTGACACTATCTGACTTCGCACTGAAAATGAAAGTTACTTCATTGGTGCTTGCGGTATAATAAAAAACGCATGCAAGTCTACTGCAAATCTATTATTACTCATAATTCAAAACATTCATGTGACTGAAAAAAACTTAAAGCAGATATGAAATTAGCATGGAAAACTGGTTTAGAAAATGGTGTTGTGGTTTCTGATGATTACAATTATTTTCGTTGACCCGTGTAATCAGTGCGTCTGTTCTGGCCAAGATTATGACTACCCACATTAAAATATCAGTCAAAAAATTATATCATAAAAACAGCTTTTGAAAGCTAATACAATGTTCAAGTCTCCCTGAATGTTCCTCCATAAAGTCTTTCTTAAAAAAAAAAAAAAAAAAAAAAGTCTTTCAAATACACAGCAAGAATTTCAAGAAGAAGAATAGTTGTCAGTTCAAGGACAGTCTTAAAGATACCTGGCGATGGGTCAGTTACATATCCAGCACTGAGGGCATAAAATGTTTCTCGTAGTCTGAAGGAAATGTTGGCTCATCCCATTCCTCATCTTCACCATCTATGCTGGCCTCTTCTTCACTGCTGTCAATCACCTTCCTGTAGTCCTTAGTTCTTTGATGCGACATGGAATTGTTCCTCACTGGTCCTCCACACTCTTGTTTTCCTCCATCCTCTTTAGGCTCTTGGTCTTCCTTTGGCCGAGTCTGCTCCTCCTCCATCTGCGGTAACTCCGGGTCAAAGGAGCTGTCAGAAATCAGGATTACCTCCACCTCAGAGATCATCAGAGTGTGCTCTGAGTGACAATGGGATACAAGCCATGATGGCTGGATCTGTAATACACACATGAAATTGAGCACTGAAGTATGCTAAAAATCTTTAGTCCAGTGGTTAAAATGCACCCTGTTTAATTTAATGGCCACACATTTAAGCTGGCCCATCCAGATTTTGCAAACACTGTAAGTCAACATCCACCCAGGCACCTAGAAGTCAGTCCATACCCAACTATCCTCTTCCTATCATTCAGCCTTACGTTTCTACCCGCTCTCAATGCTCCTCCAAGGAAACATCATCTGGCAATGCCATCCCTACACACAAGGCAAACTCAGTTCAGACTGGTCTCATTTGTGCATTCCTGCTTTTGGAATGAGCTGTCTGAGCCAAGCAGAGCAGCAGAATCCTCTCCATCCTCTCTTGCACTACTCCCTACATAAAGACTTGAGGACTGAGAACTCCTCTGGTTCTAACATTGTCCTGAAGTTTGAGTCGTTTTGTATAAAAGCGTGTCCCAAATAAAC
Organism: Brachypetersius gabonensis; assembly: GCA_037577145.1. Lineage (NCBI taxonomy): Eukaryota > Metazoa > Chordata > Actinopteri > Characiformes > Alestidae > Brachypetersius > Brachypetersius gabonensis. The sequence continues at coordinate 10,239,798 of JBBJLR010000029.1, forward strand.
GTAATGTACTGTAATGTAAATAGTTTCAGTAAAATTACATCACCTGCTCAAACCACAAACTCTTCATCAAGGCTGTAAATCTGGCCTAGGATTCTATCTGACAACTGCTTTGCTAACACCTATCCTGGTGTCATCTCAAAGAACTGCTTGGGTTTTGTTCATTTTTATAGATCACAGTAAGACATTCTGTGTTCTAAACTAAAATGACAAGTCTGTTCCACTTTAATAAAGAGGATGTGACTGAAGTGTTGCGGTGGTTCTGGCTTGTAAGTCTTCATGACTTATGCGGTCTCATGATATCACTGATGTGCAAATAAGCGATTAAAAAAACAATTGTGCAAATGTCACCATTCTGCTTTTTTAAAAAAAAAAAAGTGACTTAATGTGGCTGTCCAAGTCAACCACACCTAAAACAAGGTGTGGTTGCAAGAAAATGCATTTATTTCAAAGAAATGGGGGCTATTTGAGTGCCTACTAAGTTCTATTATTTTTTTATAATCTCAGCCTCTCAGCTGTGGTTCTAAATTAAAAAAGTAAAATGTATACATTAGATTTTTCACTAAGCTGAGTTTTCTTTAATCTGAAGAATTCATAGTTATTTCTCAGAGACTGAGGCCTGTCGGAAACCTGTACCAGCTATACTTGAAGCACTGACCTGATTGTTCTTCTGCTTCAACAAACTACTGTTTATGGGGTCTGGAATCTTCAGCCATTCAGTCAGTGGGGACTGTGAACAGTACCTAGACAGAAATAATAAATGTTATCCCAAATACAGCAGTGGCATGCTTGATTTCTACGCTTACCATGAGACCTTTCATTAAACACTTACCAAATGAGGGCAACAGTGAGTATTATGAGGATTATAAACGACAGCAAAAGTGAGACCAACACTGTGACACTGGAACCTGTAAAAAAATGACAATAGTTATTCCATATCCACTACAGCATGTGCAGTAGCATAAGCAAGATTAGCATATACACTGTATCTTAAATTACTATATAGATTAAACATTGGCAACAAAATACCATGACAACATTACTGTGCCCCTAAACACAAACCAAAGTCGATAAAGAAAGTTTTTTGTGGAGGAACCGCAGTGGCCTAAACAGAGACCTGCCCTCAACTAAACTGAACATCTTTGGGGTGCATTGGAACATTGATTTTGAGTCAAACGTCAGGACCTGCCCTCTTAAAATGATCTTTGGACTGAATGGGCAAAGATGTCCACAAATACACCCAATTTCTTGTGGGAATCATTACCAAAGTAGAGGAGGCTGATATAACTGCAAAGGTGGGGCAAATCCATATTAACGTCCATTAATCTATAAAAGTAAAATGACCATTTGTCATACGTGAACAAATGGAATGTCCAATAAGCTCATATGGGTGTGATGCTCATGTGTCCAAGGAAAAAGTCATAGCATCATAGCAGACTAAGGGCCATCCTGTTCACTAACAGTTGCTACAGTCTAGTCAGCTTGTCTGGCTTTGCAAATAGATTCTTTTGGGTTAGTTTCCTTAGAAACAGCAAGTGGAAGGGACCAAAATAAATGCGCCAATGAGCAAAGCTCCTCGAATATGACATGACTTAAAAGAAGAGATAGAAAATAGTGAGAGTCTAGCATCTAATCAATTCAAGAAACCTACAGGGTTAAAAAGTAGAAATGCGTTTACTACTAAATCTTTAAATATTGTTGCTGCACTACAGGAAGCACAAATCAATTCCATTGTGGGTGACCACTCTTAGGTGTATTAGTTTTAACGTTATGGTATAATTGAGAATAGTTACCTATTTAAAAAGAATATATCACAAAAGCAGATATCACCCTAATGCTGCTTTGGCTGAAACAAATCCAGATTTGGGTCTATAAAAAATTACTGAAAGAAAACTTTGGTTAACTAAGAGTAGCTTATTTCAACAAGAACTTACATATTCCTGTAAAACAGCTTAATATGCCTTGGCTAATGCAAAGTTATTTGCATTATTATTTTTATACACTAGCCTTCAACACAAGCAGTTTTGGAGCAGCAGCTTTTTAAAACTCACAATATTGACCAACAGCTTGGTCAGACCCGGATCACAGAGGTTCGTAATCACTATTCCCATGACAATGGAAATGATTTTACGGTTTTGTGAACCTGTTATTCATGCATAGCAAATGCAACTGACTTTTGCATTTTAAAATACTGTGAAACCCTGGTACATAAATACCGATGACTTAAGTTCAGGCATTCAGCCTGTTATGACTTATGGGCATGTTTGTACATGCATTCCTTATAGTGCTTTAATAATTTTGATATTAAAGTGTGTTTCATATTGTGTTTTCATTATTTCATCTGCATCTGCCTACATTCTAAAAGCATCTCTCAACCAAGCAATTACAGTATTTACAGTAATTACACTATGAAATCAAAATGTTTTTTTTTTTTAAATCTGACCAAAGAAACAAGGGGATTCATTTACAAGTGGGTTAGCACATCTAAATAATTGATTATTATTAATGTAGTATAGTAATAACAGTATTCTATAACAAACCAAGTTTCACTGATTTGTTTGTGGCTCCACATAAAACGAAAGTGAGTCACACGATTTCTGTATGTATTCTGTACAAAAATGTATGTAAGAATCTAGTTTAACTGTATAAATAAAACTGAGGCTTTGTTTATGCCACATTAATGCATTTACCCATGCAGGGGGGTGTTAGATTGATAAAAATGGAAATAGTAACTGTAATAGAAACAAATCATTTAAGGAAGATAAGGTACCAGTGGTAGCTGTGGTGAACCTGATGGTTGTCCTCTCTCCCTCTCCGGCCACAGTCACAGCACAGATCCACACTTCATACTGCTGGCTAGGTTTCAGCTCAGGCAGATGGTTGCTGTTCTTATCACTGCTCACATTCCACACTGTTCAAAAGACAGAATATGTTAAGCACGGACAAAGACAATACAGTCTGGCCACTGGCCTAGAAGCTATATTTCACCCCTACTGGCCAAGCACAGTGAATTTTTCCTTACTTGGGGCTAACTAATCAAGCACTGGTGCTTAGACTGAAAACCTCCTTCTTCCTTTTCTCACAGGACCATCATTTGATCAGATCATTTGTTTGTGTTTGCCCCTAATGCAGACTGATGACTTGCAGGATGCTCTCCTTTTCTACAAGGACCTGAGTATAGATATTATTAATACTGAGGAAAACTAGTGCAGTACTGCCACAGACACCTGTACGCTTTCACTAGGTGTTTCCCTTACTGAAGACCTTCATCTAAAGCAAAGTTAATCGACTTTCTACCCCCAACATCAATAAGCCAAGACATGCTTGGTTTCTGAAGCTGCTTATTTAGTTTTGCACTATAACTGCAAAGGTAATATAACAATGTGAGTAAAATATATCTGTGAGTTAGCATTATGCAAGCTGCATACCTGAATTCAGTAATCAGTAATTCATTAAATCATTATCCTGATACTCTTTTCTTTATAACCACCCTTCTTTTTATGCCAAACCAGACGCTAGTCACGACAGGCTAGGGCACACTTCCTCATGTCTGCCTGACACACCCTCTACTGTCAGTCCTGTGAAGCCCAGATGGACTTTACAGCTTCCATCTGGACTCTCCACACCATCACAAGGATTTCACATTAGTATATGACGAATCCAGTCCCATGAAAGTGTAATTGTTCCCTCTCTGTTGTGCCACTATGGAAGATCGACACGCAAAGAACTCTTTTACATCAGCAGAGAGTTACTGGGGTGTGGCCCAGGATACTTTATTTATTTAGTATTACGTCCATACAACAATGGAATTCCAGAATACTTTTATCTTATTTTTTCTCTCTTTAAAAAAAATCTTAAGACTAGTTTATCTATTTTGAAAATATTTTGCACAGCCAATAGTCAACAGGTCAGAAGGTTGCAGGCATGATTTCACTGCATGTTGGACTTGAATAACTCTTTATGTGACGAATCCTGAAGAATCCTGAATCTTGAATCTTTGAGCTCATGCCTGCAGCCTTCTGTCCTGTTGACCACTGGTCTGAATGCAGCAGTTCAAAACTGGCCACTCCTGCTGATTGATGGTTTAGCTTTGCTTCCTACTCATTTTGGAGACATTACAGGTTCTGATTCCAAACTGCTGTGCTTTTCTAGAAGCTCCACAACGCATTTTCAGACATTGACGTGTTCTACCTAAAAGGTTTACCATAGCAGATTCCACTCAGAAAAAGAGCTGCTCCTGTATCTACTGGAGGTCACTTATGACTAAATAAGAATTATTCTCAAAAGGTCTTTTTCTTTCAGACGTTATAGTTAGACAAGTATAGTTGTTCCTTGTTGGGTCACATGTCACATTACTGCAGTCATTTCGATTTTAAGAATCACAGTTACACTTAAACTGCAGCTATTTTTTTAATCTAAAAACCTTTGTATAGTAAATAGACTGTCTTTAACTAGATCATGAACAGCTATTTGTCTCATAATTAAGAAACAGGCTAAATTAGTGGGTTAAATGCTGTAGGATATTGTTTAAATGCTATATGAGTACTGTAAGTAGGATGGTCCCCAAAAACTGTTCCAAATTATTCCTCCTGAATGTTATCCATCATTTAGCCATGCATAGTCACATAGTCTCTTTTGTTACAGAAACTGCATACCTGTGTGATTACCAAGGCCCACTAAGTATTTCAGAACAATTCCTCGTCTGTTGCTAAGTGGGATGGGTTTCCATGTCAGATTTGCGCTATATGGAAAGACGTCTATAACCTGAAAGTGTGTGACTTCTCCAGGCACTGAGAAATAAGAGAACAAAATAAGGAAGATCACACACAATATTTACACAGAAAACTTTGATAATCATCCCATATTTATAACCCCATGCTCATGTTTGGTGCTAAATATTTAAATTATATTTAACTAAAAATTAAGCACATATGATTATGAGAATGATTTAGCGGGGTCCGTCAAAAAAGTCAGCATATATAACATTCAATGACATCGTAGAAGTACTAAGCTTAAATGTCATCATACCTCCTTGAACCGTGTATGCAACAGCAGACTTGAGGAAATAGCTACAGTTGTTGATAACAGCAAACAAAGACACATTGTAGGCTGTGTAGTTCCAAAACTGACCTGCAGATGGAGGTAAATGATCCAAGAAAGGTATCAGATGTGGTTTTCTCTGACTTAATACATATCATGACATATGTATTCTTAAAACTATGTCAAAAAGTGCAAGGGACACAATGAATATCAATGGGAACACAAAAAAATATATTTGCAAAAAATAATTTGGCCTAACCGTAAGCATAATAAATGATTTCATTATATTCATCTGGTAGAAAAGTGTAAAGCGTGTAAGCGTAAACGTGGCTATTTGTCTCGCATGAATGCACCACAGCACACAGTGTGAACAATGTGAAATTTGTCCACTGCATTTAATCCATTCACCAAGAGAACCAGCGGGCAACCGACAATGCAGCGCCTGATGAACAGTATGGAGAGGGTACTTTGCTCAAGGGTACCTCATTGGGGCCACAAGCAGGCCTGGGATTCAAACCCACAACCTTTCAATTAAAGAGGCAACTCCCTAACCCCCAGGTCACCAGCAGCTCCAAACAAATGAGGCACAAGTGGGATCTGAACCCAGTATTTCCTGTTTGCTAGACAAGCACTGTAACCAGCAAAGCCATTATTCATTTGCAAAATACTTTTAACAAAAGTGACTTACAACTGAGAAAACACATTCAAGCTTCAGGACAGTGGAAGAACTAGAGGAGTGTTCTAAGTACTTAATATTTAAACAGGGAGAGTGTTAGAAGATGTAAGCCTATTCAAACAGAGAGTGCAAGTGTGATTTAGGATAGTGTTTCAGGAAAAGGGTTCTCTGAATAGAGGAGTCTTCTGGTTTTTGAAAATAGAGAGCGATTCCCCAGCTCTGGCTGCTCTTGGCCGCTCACCCAAGACTGGTGAAACGACCTGTATACTCTTTACTCCCTCTGTATACTCCTTCAGCCCTTTTGATGATGCTATTGTTTATATTAGTAAATTAGTTTATAACTCACAATGGGTCTTACTTTGTCCTAAACCACCACGATTCTGGAGCACCATAAATATTAACTGGATGTGGAGTGAGTGTATGAATGGTAATGAATTCATATGGAAACAGATGTGTATTGTTTGTTAGCTATATTAGCTGGTTACATTTGGGGTACTTTGTGTAAATTGTGGAAAATTGTGTAAATTAGATTTCTCGCCAAATTATTCCTTTAGGAGCATAAAATACTGTCATTTGCTCAAGTCATATAATCTATTGCCCAGTGTTTCCCAGTTTCATCCCTCCTCTGCAAAGTTTGTTTTCTCAGCACATCTAAATCACATAATTAAGTAATTATCATTTTTTGAAGCCGCCAAAAACATGTCAGAGCAAGTAATGTGGATTACTGATCTGTTTGAAGCAGCTTTAAGGCAAATCATACTGCATTCCTACCTTTGAGCGTGGTACAGTTCTGGGTTTTGTCCACTTTAACCCAGTTCGGGCACATTTTGTGAGGTAATCCTGCAGCCCTATGGTCCACAACATACTCCTGTATGCTCTCAATAAATGCTTGCGGCACTGACCATGATACATCCAGAGAGCTGCTCTTTCCTCTCACTCTCAGATGCACCTCAGGTATCATCAGACCTGGTAAAACAGCACAGCACTATTACTCTCAGCCCTTCCTATCTACATAGTCAGCTTTACTCAATCAACTTCCTGTGTTACCAGTTTCATGTTTGTTGTACACCAGATGTGGCTGCAACTATTATTTCACTGTTGATCATGATTTAGGATTGTGTTAAAATAAGCCATGTTCAAATAAAGCCTAATTAATCAATGCATTTTTGTCACATTTCCAAGGTTCACAATTTGATTGTGAACAAATTTGTCTGGGAATTAGGTAAACATGCAGTTCCTGTGTTAACTGGAGTTACATAAAACATCCATATCAAATACCAAGTAATGTGCCTGATAAACCACATGTTTAATGCGGTCGCCATCTCATTTAATGCTCCAGCGAACCTAAATCTGTGTTTTCTTTAAAAGTAGGTTAATCTTGCGTTTGTGGGTTCTTACCAAAAAGAGACAGGACTCTTACGACACAGTCATGACTGAACCAAACCTAGCAAGAAACTAGCCAGAACAACATAACTAGTATGCATAACTGCACTAGGAAAATATCTCTCATCTCTCATTTTTTCACATCAGCATTCTCTGGATGCACATCCAGCAGTAAGTTGAATAAAAACTTAAAATGTTGCCATTTAAAAGACAGAGATTATTTGTAGTGGGTCAAAGCAGGGATTGTCTACTAAACAGCCTGCGTGTATAAAGCCTGTTACACTAAGTTCTCCCTGCTTCACTCACTCTGTTTAGATGTTTAGTTGTGCTTTAGTAGTGTTGCAGGATGAGTGTTTGGCTTAGAGCAGTCCATCACTGGAGCTCATAAGCATACGAAGACTGAGCCCATCCAGTTGTTACATAAGTCTGATAAAAGCTATGGTTTGTTTTTTTATGATGTATTGTTTCATAAAAAAAACTTTAATACTCAATGTTAGTATTGTACACATATTTTCACATCTTACATTGTGTTCCCTGAGACTTTAAAAAAGACAAACCAGAGAGACCCACACAAGTCTGTTGGTCAAAAAACTGCCATTAATTTGAAAGTGGTGAAACAGCTTAATTGATTTCGGAATATCAGGGATGCGGGGGAGTGAGCTTACTGAGGGTAGTACAACACCTCCAGCACTGTTTAACTGAAACGGCAAAAGAAACATTAAAAATAAAAATAAAATAACTTAAAATGACTTAAAATACGTGTGTATTTCTGTGCATTATGTGCATCCTGTTTGGTGTGAAGTGTTCAAAAAAAAAAAAAATAAAAGACATTGCGGTCTACAGCATAAATATACTACTTAACATTTCAGAACCTCAACCTTATGGCACCTTCCCACATCCCCGAATGTTATAATTGCCGACAATAACAATGCACTTATTTATTTACAATGCAATCAAACAAAATGGTAATGTCAGAGATTATAAGTGATTTACCTAGTTTGGGTAATGCAACATATGCTGGAACTGATGCTCCCTCCATGGAGCTAGCAGTCACACAAATGTCCTTCACATCTCTGATGGGAACCCTGAGCTGGCTATAAGGGAAACAGCACCGCTTCTGCTCCTGGTGACAGCTCAGACAATGTGAAACATTGTTCACTTTTCTCTCCACTACCTTCTTACACTCTGTGCACAGTCCTGCAGCTGTGTCTTCTGCACTGTCCAGCTCTGAGCCATTATTCAACTTCACTCTCACCAGGTAGCTGCTGATCTGGCTTCTTGCTTGCACCCTGGGCATCTCCTTCAACACGACAGACAAGACAAAACAAAAGATCAGGATCTGAGCAAGAATAACAGATATATTACGCTTTTATGCAGAAGAAACACAAAGATGATGGCCACTGAACACTGTTTTACCATCTTGTGTGTATAAGCGTACCTTCCATAGGATGGTGCAGCTGGGATCATCAGAGTCAGGCTCACAATCACTCCAAACATCAAGCTTACCAACTGGAGCTAGGGAATGGTTACAAAGAAACATATTTTTGTTAATTCTATGTGATAGAATTTGCACTAATTAAAAAGGCAAACATTTACAGAAAGTACTAAATACTGGTGTCCAGTGGTGTAATTGTGTAAACAAGACCTGCTGACTCAAGTCATCATAATTAACAATATGAGAATTTGAGAAGTATGATAATTTCTTTCTTTTCCTTGGTGTGAGTATATTTAAGTAACCTCTCCATGCTCCAGCAACAAAAGCATTCCTTTGTCTACTTTTGTAAAGTCTAGTAATTCTTACATAAGGCTCAAGGAAATGTAGGAATTTAGGTTGAAGTATATAACACTGAAATTCCAGTTTGTTATTGTAAAACTAGGCATGCGGACACAACAAAAAAACAAACAAACCACAATTTAAGCTGTGAGACTTCTTAATATCATCCTAAATTTGTAACATGCAAATTAGTTGGCTGGGGTTTTGTACAACAGTCTGTAGCACAAATCCAATCTCTCAACGGCTGCGATGCAAGGACAAAACTTCTGGCTCGAATAAGGGCAGTTTCTTACCTGCAGGGGGAGTCTCAGCACTGTACAAGCTCCAGTTGCTCATAATATTTTCGAAAACCTTGTGAATAAACCCACAGCGAACACGGAACTCATACTCGGTGAATGGCTCAGGGTTGAGTAGCACAAAAGATGCATCATATGTGCCAAGAGCCTATAACACACACACACAGAAAATTTACGCATAGCTCAAAATCGATGGTTTTCCATTTAATAACAGCCATAGATACGTGAGATGTGTAATGTCTTATCCATACATTCAGTATATAGAATAAATACAATAAAAACCAATAATATGGATCAGGGTTTGAGGGATTGGCAGGTTCTGAATACTATGAATTGAAAATTTCAAAAAGTAGCATATGGAAAATGTTGGGAATCCTTTGTGTTTATACGCTAACATTATTTTTTATAAGGTATTACAGGTTTTTTTTTTACTCATTAGGTCTTAGGCGCAGATAGTTTTAGAGTGTAAAAAAAAACTGTGAACCTTCAAACCTCTCAGAGTGTTGCACTTACACTCAACAGGCATGGGCTCATCTGCAGGTGACTGAAAGATACTAATTTACTTTACGCCAGACTGACTATAAAAGATACTGAAACTTTTAATGCGTGTCCTTTTTAATTACTTAATACCCTAAAGGTCATTAACAACTAATTAAGTCAAGTCACCCATGTCACTAAATATGAACAAATCATGGAAGCTAATGTCCTGCTGTCAGTGAAAAAACTAAAGAAGAAAAAGGCTGGAAGTTACAAGACAGTGATCAAAAGCATACATCAAAACCAACATCAAGAAAGAAATAGTGACTAGGTCTTAAACAGGCCATCACAACCTATTAACATTCCTAAACCCAAGAACAAGAAAACTGTTAGCTGACTACAACACATATCTGGAGCCTATAATTTCAGGTAAATTGAAAGTTTTATTTTTCCCAATATGTTGGGAAATATGTGTATTTAATAAATAAATAAAGCAAAGTGTACAACATTTGTAGCTATGACATATTTTTTTTGTTTCGTGTTGAAACTAAATATGGGATTTGACCTTTATCTATAGAGTTTGCAGGACAGTACAGCATGCACTAGGTTATACTGGAAGTTCTGTAATGACTTTAGCTAACAGGTATATAAGTAGCACCTTCTTAATCAGTTGTGGCACATGTGGCCCCTACTTGTTATTTTCACTATTTGAAGGAGGTTGCAGCTCTTCAACCATTTAAAAAATAAATAAATCAATCAAAAACCTCAACCCTCTTACCTCTGTCCAGTCCAGGTCATATTCATTCCTGTACTGGACTTCACATTGCCATTCTTGTGAGCTTCCCTCAGCACCTTCTGCTTCCGAGGCCATATTCCAGAAGATCTCCAGAGGACCAAACGTGTGATGGGTAATTTCTGGAGGGAGTGGCTCCACTGAAGAAGATGTGAAGATTTAAAAAGTGAAAGATGGCACAATTACTATGAAAGATGAGTGAGTCATGAGGTGAGAGAAAAGGTGAAATGAAAAAGAAAAAAAAAAAAAGCTCACTGATGTTGGCTGTGTTGAAGATTGTGTTGTCTGACTGCACAGATCCCAGTGCACTTAGAGCGGAGACCCACACATTCAGTTGAAAATGAGTCTGGTATTCAATACGTCTGATAATAGTACTGTTATTCTTCCCAGCTTCTCTTTGACCAAGGTACCTGGACACACACATGACATTGTTAAGTATGCTAATCCTTCGATTATTCATTAAACCATATATTAATAGCTCCCAATTAAATTCTTCCCCACTGCCATCAAACTCCTTAAGAGCTGACAGTATAATTAATAGACATCACCTACCTCAGACTGTAATTTTGCACATTAAGCTCTTTTGTATATTTCCTTCATTCAGCAAATGCACAGTTAATATGAAAGTATTTTCTTAATATTTTTGTCCAGAAATCTCTTAACAAAGAAAGAATTTCATTGTACAGAGAAATGCACTTTCCACTGTTCGTATGACAACCGTTTTGAATCTTGAATCTTGAATAGCTACTAACTACAAAAGAAGGATTTAAGCAAGCCAAATATTCACTTGTCCAGAGTAGGGCAGAAAAAGTTCCAATTATCAAATGATTCATTAAGAAGTTGTTTTTGGATCTCTAATTTTTATATAATATCAGAAATGTTTTTCTCACTTCTATGACTATCAGATTGTAAATATTTGTTTAATATTTGAATATTAATAAAGAATCTCTCAGCATTAGGTAAATCTTAGCTAGGCTGGTGCACACATTGTGTAATTACTGAAAGTTACCACTAAAAATAAAATCAGCTTAACACGTCTGCATGGCTTCTGTTCCTGTTTTTTGAAGACTGACAAATGTTACAAGAGTGTATTTTTTTTTACATGCTTCCAGTGAAGTGCTGCTTGCGTCAAGACTCGCTACAGCGTTGTCTGCTACACTGATTAATACAGGAACATACTGCAAACAGTGTGGCACTAAGTCTCACACTGTAGCTAGTACTACAGTTTTGGAGATTGACATTCTTCCCTGGTTCAACTTATTAGTGGGTCCAAGCACACAATGCGAAGGATCCCTATTATATCTATGTTGATATTTAAAATTATTTTTCTTCAGCCTTCAAATTTGGTAGTTACATGCGGTACTCCAACCACTACTCAGGCACCAAGAGCCACGCCATTGCACCAATAGGTGACACTATAACAAGCACTTTTGCGTTGAGCATGAGACATACTAACAATTGCTTTTTACTAATTAATTTTTTAAGCCTCGGTTTATTACTTGACAGGCCCGCACAGAGCCCTGATCTTAACTCTATCCAATACCTTTGAGATGTATTGGAACAGAGATTGCGAGCCAGGCTTTATAATGATCTACAGAATAAATGAGCACAAATTCCCACTGAAACACTCCAAAAAGAGGGAAGCTGTTATCGCTGAAAACAGGGGACCAACTTTATATAAAAGTCTATGTATCTTAATGCAGTGTCGCTAAAGTCCCTGTTGGTGTAATGGTCAGGCGTTTCAATACTTTTGTCCATGTAGTGTATAAAACGTCACTGGAAAAAGTCAGATACTATTAATGAGACTCAGAAAAGCAACTTTAAGTTAGTTACTATCTCGATGGTTTACTTTGCTGTATTCATGCCCACTAAAATCATTATGGTGAAAGTCAATCAAAAGACCTTTCAACAAAAAAGTTGACATAATTGCCAAGAAAGTGAAAAAAGGGCATTACTTGCTATTAGTGGGATCTTCCCAAAATAAGGTAAACGTGGTTGGGTCTGGGGGATAATGTGACCGTGTCCAGTGGCAGTGAATGTCTTTATGAGCATCATCAAGTGGAATCAAGCAAGTGGGAGGGGGATCTGTGAAAACAAAAAGATGAGTGAGTTGACCATACAGAAGATGGGAAAGTCTTATACAGGTGGTCTTCAAAGATTAGTGAGATAAAGCTGGGCTCTGTCACAATGTTCCCTACACCCACCGTACTTAAAACGATGAACATGGAGGCAGTTTCAGTGTTTCGCTGAAAACACTAACATGTCAATTTTAGGGTGAATACATATGAAACCGCACGCACACAGGAAGTAATGCAGGTAGGTGTGCAAAAAAGCAGACCCACCAGACACTGCACTTACTTACCAACCATTATTCTATATTACATGAGGGGCACATATCATGGAAAGAATTATCCTCTATGGTTTTATAAAGAAAAGGTTGCATATAAACAAATGTAAGAAAGTACAAGTTTCAGAACAGGCTACGAAAACAGTTTTGAAGTCACTGCCTTTTTAGGCTGAAGTTTGATTCAGCATGGATCGCTTTTTTAATGAGATACAATACTGATCAGATCAGAGCAATGACATATGTATCAGTCTTAATGGCACAGTACAGATAGTACAATAAAAGAAATCTTATATACTGTTCTATTTTAAGAGACAAAGAAATGGTTGTGGAAAAATGATTGAACCTCGAGGTGAAAATATTAAATACAAGTCATTTTTAATCACAATGGCACAGGATTTGAAGCCAAGTTTTTTTTTTACATTATATAAGTAACATCATCAGTCACATTAGTATTTAATTCCTTACACCACAGGGTTATTCTTTATTAAGTTTATTTATTTATTTATTGATTGTTTTATTTATTCAATAACTCCTTTTAATTATTCTATTGTTGTGAAAACAATAATATGTAAATAATGTAGTTATAAAAAGTAACGAATGGATGTGTGGGTCTAAATATAGGTTAAAGGAATAAAATGGAGGCGACATGCTTTTGTAAGTAATGTCATTATGACTCACTGTCACATAACGCCACCCCCCCCACCCCCCCCCCCGCCATTTCTTCACCATTTATGATATACACAAGAAAAGATCACAGCAGCGGTATATACACAAGTGGTATATCACAAGAATAGATCACAGCAGTGTAATACTCACAGCCTTTTTTTATCATACAGTTTCCAGCTGTCTGTTCAGGGCATGAGAGCTCACAGTTTAAGGACTGCATGGACTGTGGTGCCAAAGAAGCGAAGAAATTTGCAGTGCTGCGGCTACACCGATGGAGCGTGGCCTGTGTTGTTTTTTCAGAGGTGACAAGACTAAGGTTACAGCGGCCACATGTCTGCAGGAAACTTTGTGGCTCTGCATGGCACTCAATAGACACATTAAGCTTGTCAGGTGTGATGTGACTCCACCAGCAGATTACATTATCTGCAAAAGAGGCTAGAGACAGGTGGACAGAATTAATGAAACACTGAAAACAAAGAAACGCAGGTCAATGAGAGAAAAAAAAGGCATGGCCTATACTAGGATATGGGATGATTCAAAAATACACTACAATATTGTTTTCAAATATAAACCTGGAATGATCAGAAAGAGTAGGTGGGATGGAACACTATAATTAACTTAATGTCTTCCTACAATTTTAGATTTTCAGGCTCAACTGCCTCTGCACAGCTAAAAAAAAACCCCAACACCAAAGTCTAATACCAATGAACCAATCAGTCAGTGTCAAGGTACAGATTGCTTAAGTTACATGTTATTACCATTTCATTAAACTAATGAATGGCGAAAAACTACATCACACAATGTTCCTCCAGAAGTAGTCAATTGGTCAACACACATTTGAAATCCAAATCTGTCCTTTTCAGTCCCCAAGTCTAACATTGCTAACAAACACTACAATCTTCAGCCTTTTTTTTAAAATACACCACAATACTTCTCTCAATCTGCTCAAACAGCATCTAGTGTTTTATTAAGGTGGTACAGTCGTGTGGATGTTGTTTAGGACACAGCATGGCTTGAAAACGTCACCATTACAGGAAGTCATTTCTGACCACAGCATCTTTCTTGCTAATTATAATGAAAAGGTTGCATATAAACAAATGTAAGAATGTAACGTTTCAGAACATGCCATTCATTCCACACTACATATAGCCCATATATCAAAATTGAGCTACAAAACAGCCTGTTTTGAAGTGACTGCCCATTTAGGCTTAAGTTTGTTTCAGCATGGAGTGCTTTTTTAATATCAGTCTTAATGGCACAGTACAGTTTTGTTTTAAGGAATATTTATCTGTTTTAAAGACTGATCTTGGATCAGATTCATGTGTAATTATGGGGGTTTTGTCACTAAAACTGATTCTATATCAGCACACCCGCTCCTGAAGCAGTTTGTGAAAACAGATGCTGTTGCCTAACGCAGTCTGCCCACAGCGTTTGGCTACACGGTGAAGGTTAATTCATGTTTATAGCTCATAGTAAGTTATACTGTGTTCTAAACCACATCTACATGTCTGCCCCACCTTAATGAAGAGCTGGATGCTGTCTGGACTGGTTAAAACCAGTATTTACACGCAAGATTAGGGTGCTCATTGACTTTTTCTGACTACTGACTCATGTTTGTTACATTAGGGTTAAGTGGAAAAAAGTGGAAAATTGTATAAATTGGATTTTTCAAACTATTTTTTATACAGAAGTACAAATGTAAACAGTAGTAAGTATACTACGCCACCACAACACAGCCTTGATAAAATTCAACACTGAACCATGTGGTGTGATTGTAAGGGGTATTTGTAACTCCTGGAATAGCTATTTCATGTCATTGTAAATCTGATATTTTTACTGTTGATCTCGAAGATAGTGTATATGAAAAGTTACTTATCCCTATATAACTACTGTGAATATAATACCTGATGTAAACATACTTGTATGACTATACATGTGACGAATAAAGAATCTTGAATCTTGAAACAACATGTGCTAAATAAACACACGGTGCTTCTCTTATGATTTTAATCCTGGTATAGCACTGATATTAGTATCAAAGATTTTTATTTCTCTTATTAAGGTGATCTTAATCCTAATATAGCACTGCTATAATGTTATTAGTAACAAACATTTTTATATCTTTCTATGTTATGAATCTTTTATGTTTTTAAATCATTCTGTTCAGAAATGGACTTGTGCAATGAACAACCATCTAATCTGTGAGTTGACTGAAAGTTATTGAACGGTAAGTTCATTCCCTTATCATCTACTATTTTATTGCATTTATTTTTATTGCTTTAACAGTCCTTTTCATAAACATTTAACGCTACTGATCTGCTGGTCCAGTACACTTACATCTTTAAACACAGCAATGTCAGTGTTAAACTGTTTTTGTTGCATATATACAGTATACAATTATATTGTTTATTTTCTATATTTGCATTTTTTCTGTTGTCTTATTATCTTCTTTTTGAACTGAGCATGCTAAAATGTTCCCTCTGGAAAAATAGTCTTATTTTATCTTCTTATATAATAATAATAATAATAATAATAATAATAATAATATCACCAATGGTATTAGTATCAACATTTTTATCAACACTCAACTCGAAACCTTACAGAACGGATCACTTGTAAACATGAAGCCCCTTTGACACTGAAACAAGTCTGATCACAGCAATTTAGCCAAACACATCTTTTTGAACACTTTTATTTCTCTTATTAAAGTGGTATTGACCCTTAAAGTTCACTGATATATTAGAACATTTTTTAAACCCAGCTCTAGACCCTTACAGCACAGATCACTTATAAGAAAGCCACTTTTAACCTGATGTATGTCTGATCACACCAGTTTAAACTGCAAAAACTGCACTGATAACTCACCATGAGGGCAGAGCCAGGCGAAGAAGCACAGCGTGAAGAGAGGCAGGACCAGGGCACCACTCTGCCATGCCATCACTCACTACATCACTTTTATGACCAACCTACATCATTCAGATTAGCTTCCAGATTTATTCGTCCAGTGAGTCCAGGAACAGCAGTCCACAGCACCAGCCTATTGTATGTGTACAGTTTAGCCAATTAGCCATTTTTTTTAATTTAAAGTAACGCTGTTATTTTTAAAAAAAATAGGTATCTTTACAAACATTTAGTCATACTCAACGTCCCAGCGTGTATATATGACGAAGAATAACTTTCCTGAAGTGACTGACTTCCTCCTAACGACTCCAATCGACGCTGACACAAAACTCAACTTTTTTTCTGTAACTTTAGTGTTTACACGTACGTCTTTTGGCCAGCACCATTATGACATGTTTGGTGGGGGTATTAAAGATTCAGACTTGTTCACAAACATATATCTAATTTTCAAGTCCAAACATTTCCTCGAGGTTAGGACTTTCTAAGATCTGTTTCAGAATGCATAGGCAAATAATCCAAAAGAAGCTGCGGTTTTAAAGGTGCAGCTAGAAAGTGAACCCCCCCAATAACGATCAAACCAAATTGGATTGGAATAGCCCAGCAAAGTTGGGCCTGGAAATGTCGTCACAGACTCCGCCTGTGCAGTATTACTGAAAGCCATGTGGCCTGCCTACAGCCTGTCACCCCCTCAAACTAACTTCATATACACTACAGGTGCTGGTCATAAAATTAGAATATCGTGACAAAGTTGATTTATTTCAGTAATTCCATTCAGATGGTGAAACTTGTATATTGGATACATTCATTACACACAGACTGATGTATTTCAAATGTTTATTTCTCTTAATTTTGAGGATTATAACTGACAACTAATGACAACTAATACTGAAGTCCCAAATTCAGTATCTTGGAAAATTAGAATATCAGTTAAGACCAATGCAAATAAAAGATTTTTAGAAATGTTGGCCTACTAAAAGGTATGAACATGAGAAGTATGAGCATGTACAGCAATCAATATTTAGTTGGGGCTCCTTTGGCCTGGATTACTGCAGCAATGCGGCGTGGCATGGAGTCGATCAGTCTGTGGC
>JBBJLR010000029.1:10257335-10279403 GCA_037577145.1 Brachypetersius gabonensis
ACTGCAAACAAATCCACAGAACAAAACTCGGTAAACAAACAGTATGTCCACAGTGCAGGCTGACATTCAGAAAAATCTAATGCCTCAGGTTGGATGGGCTGATGCAGTTTCTCCTCAGTTAGTATCTGCGGACGGACGGACGGACAGATGGACAGACCTGACTATCACGTCTCTCGTCCTCTCCGTTTTCACATAATGGTATGATCCTATATGCTCACATGTGATTGCTGCCAAATTAAACAAAGTTCTGCCGTTAGCAGAGCAGCGAAAGGAAATAAAGTGAGGAGTTGGCTCTCACTCGATGAGAGTCGGCTCTTCTGATTCACTACAAATTCACTACATCGGCTCTTAGAGCCGCTGCTTTTGCTTATGACACATCACTAAGGTTTTGGGGTATGCCTGTTCTTCAGGGTTTAAGCTAGGGCCCATATTTCTAGTGAAGTTATAATGCTTCAGCATTCAGCATTCTAGTGACAATTATAATGCTTCAGCATACCAAGACAATACTATGCTTTGTGGACACAGTTTGGGGAAGGACCTGTTCTACTCCAGCATTACAGTAGCAAGGTCCATAAAGACATGGATGGATGAGCTCAGTGTGGAAGAACTTGACTGGCCCTGACACAACCAACACCTTTGGGATGAACTCGAACAGTAATCACGAGCCAGTCTTTATCCAACATCAATCCAACCTGTCCGTATAGTATGTGAATGAAAATAAAGATGAAAAAAAGGTTTCCTATCAAACACCTTCAGGGGAGCTCTGTGTTTCTGAAGTTTTACAATACAGATAAATCTGGATTCTCAAACAGCCTCATAACAAACATCATGACTTTTAACATCTCTTACCACATTTAATCTTACCACTACCTGTTTTTTTTTTTTTATCCAGACATAACTACTCTTTACACAGGACATTGATTATATACAGTGCCTTGCAAAAGTATCTGGGCTTCATGAAAGAGTGGTCAGAAAAAAATAATTACTTAGCGTAAAAAATTAGGAGGCACATTTGGAGTTTGCTAAAAAAGCAAATGTGTGGAGGAAGGTGCTTTGGTCAGAGAAACCAAGGAAAATGCTATGTCTGGCACACACATCCCATCAGACCAACACCACCACTGCTGCAGTGAAACATGGTGGTGGCCGCATCATGTTTTGGGGATGTTTATCAGCAGCAGGGACTGTGAAACTGGTCAGAGTTAAGTAATAGATGGATGGTGCTAAATAATTTGAGACTTTACCTTCCACCACGACAATGACCCAAAGCGTACTGCTAAAGCAACACTCAAGTGGTTTAAGGGAAAAAAATTTACATGTATTGGAATGGCCTAATCAAAGTCCAGACCTCAATCCAATTGAGAATCTGTATTCAGACTTTAAGATTGCTGTTCACAAGCGAAAACCATCCAACATGACGGAGCTGGAGCAGTTTGGCCTTGAGGAATGGGCAAAAATCTCAGTGGCAAGATGTGGCAAGCTCATAGAGACGTATCTAAAGCGACTTGCAGCTGTAATTGCCACAAAGGTGGTGCTACAAAATACTGACTTTAGGGGGTGACCAGTTATGCACGCTGAAGCTTTAAGTTTTGTCCTATTTGTTGTTTGCTTCACATGTAGGTGAGCAAACTCTCAAACAATCCATTTTAATTCCAGGTTGTGAGGCAAAAAAGGCCAAGGGGGGTGATTACTTTTGCAAGGCACAGTAAGCTTTAAAAGGAGGTGTTTTCACCACTGGACCATTTATGTGACAAAAACATTCATTATCATCTCTCAGACTGATATTGATCTTTGGCTATGCTGGCTCTTTATGGAGCCTTATTCAAAAAGCTACTTCAGGTTCAAAAAGTGAATGAACGCAAGTGAAAAAACAAGCTCAAAACTGTAGTTTAGTTTCCATGCATGAACTGGCGAGTCAACTGTAAAATGTTGATAAAGTTGCCAGATTGTTTTTTATTCATGCAGGAAGAAAATTAACTTGGAACTTTCAAAAGGCTTTAAAAGATCAGTAAGATTTCTTGCCAGTGCTGTGTTACAATCAATTGCCTGTATAATGATGTTCTAAAGAGACCTGATCCACATATTTGAGGTTTTCTGTCCTCATAACATCTTTTTTAACTGATTTGTAGCTTAATGGTAGATAGTAGAAGTAAGTCTTTGTACACAGAATCAGCTTTTTGGTGTTTTGCATTTTCTTTTTTTTTTTTGGTGAGTTGGAGATAATGCTGTGTTGCATTTTTTATGTCTGACTGTGAAATGAGGATGTGTTAACAGCAGTCGACTAAAATAACTGATCACATGACAGTGAGGACTGATTCAACAATGTCTTTAATCAAGAGTTCACTATAGTAAAAAAAAAACCCTGAAAAAACAATAGATTGCAAAACAAATACGTATTGTGTTGGATGACAATCATAAGGAGAGGATTACGTTAAAAATGCAAACTGTTGTGTGTTGAGACATGGACGTGTGAGACCTTAAAGCAAGTTCACACTAGCAGGGATCACGGACGCTCTGTTTCAGGACAGAGAATCAAATTCTCAGTAAAAACAAGAAGGCACACACACATATACATACACTCTCTGTCTCACAAAAGCGAGCACACACACACACATACACACTTAAACACCCAAGCTCCGATTAGGGCAGTTTTCAGCACAGGGAGCTGATCTCAGTTTTGCTGCAGCCCCATTTGCAACAGGCATTGGACAGTCCCACAACCACGTCGCGGCCCTTCCTGCTGGAAGTGCGCAGGGCTTCCAGCACCTCCTCTGAAATAAGGGAGCGCACAGGACGGCTGAACACTGCACCCTCTTGCCCCCCACGGGTCAGTCCCAGAGGAGCAGGCTCAGCACCCTGCTGGATGGATGCGTCCAGGCCTGAGGGCAGCACCCTTCCATCTGCTGCATCTCTGTCTTCTGTCCTGAAGGGGTCCAGAGTCAGATCATCTGTAGAGAACAGATGACAGGATATATTAAACAGAATATAAAGTAATAGAATCCCATTTGCAGATAAATATATAAAGTGATTTTAAAATACTCCACAGTTCTCAAAAAAAGTTTTGCTTTGTTTTGGGATGTTTCAGAACGAGGAGGAGCTTCAGATGCTTATAAACTGATGGATAAATCTTAATGAAATAAGCATCCAGAATGGCTTAAATCTTAGACCATAAAATGGTGCTAACTATATAATGAGTGTGATAATAGACATTATTGATCAGTAAATGTCCTCTTTTCAAAACACATTAAAAACACTGCCTAAACATCTCCAATGTTTTCGTGTGTAGTTTATAACATTGAATCTAAATTTAAATCTGCACAACTATGCACATGAAAATAGAAATAACTAGGTTGTTAGTGTCTATATCTGAATTGAATAACATCTGTTGGTTCATATGCTCTCTGCACAAATCCAAATTATGTTTTTCAGATCAATCAAACACAAAGGGGACTTTTGGAAATTCAGATTTTGTGCTGAGTACACATGTAAGAAATGACTTCTAAAACCGGCCCCCAAGGCTCCCCAGAACTCATAACACATCAGGATGTGGGCAGTCTAGTGCCCTTTTTCTTACTCATGGGTCTTTTCAAAATCTTTAAAATATTTAAAGCCTAAGTGTCATACCCTTTTAATTTTTCCCCACAACATTTTCATCATGTAATAAGATCTAGACGATGTCTATTCATTATTAGTGTTTAGTTTTAATTGTTTAATTTGTGTAACAGCTGCTGTAAAAAGGTCTACAAAAAGTCTACAGAAAGTTTATTTGCTTAAACCTTGCCTGAAGGTATTTACTGAGTTGCTATTCTGGTTTGATATGAAGGCTTAGTGACCTAATTTCCCATGACTGTTACACAAATTCATCAGTATGGCATAAAACCAATAAGAAGATTTGGGTGAGAAGTATGGGGCTGAAGGCTTTACCTGTGCTCAGGATGGAGCGTCTCCAGCGGGAGCCTCCGCAGGTGAAGATAACTGCACGGATGAATTCTCGGCCGCACAGTTTGACCCCATATGCGGGCCCGTCCATGGCCTTCACTCCAGTCAGCAGCAGACACACGGCCAGAACTACGGCTTTCCACATTGCGGAGCAGATGGAGAAAAAACGAGGAGAGGATGGAGGAAAAACGGATGGTGGTTAACAGCAAGCAGTCAGCCTCAGATTTTCTAACACTGGAGGTCGTAACTGGTTTCGGTCTTGGTCGAGATTTCTATTTGTTCTCATCCCAGTCTCTCTTATAAAGGAGAACGACAGACACACACACACACACACACACACACACACACACACGCACACAGTGCTCAGGCCTTTCTAGTCGCACCTGACTGGTGTGTCACAGATAACCCATTGAGGTAAAACCAGAGACCTTTCCATAGACAAAAGCAGTGACCACGAAGAGCATAATTAACTAAGGCACCCAAAATGAAAAACGAGAGGGCAATCTGATTGAGGGGAAGATTTCTCTACGTAAGCATCTATTCTTTCTTTTGCTATTTCTAGCTTATTGTCCATTGCTGTACCCCCAACACAGTAACTTTAATTATTTTGTCATTTCTTAGTAAGCAAGTAATTTTCATATAGTTCTGTGAATATGTGCAACAGTTGCATAATAAAAGAATTTTAAATAGTTACTAAACAAATAATCATGTCTATCTTTTATAGTTGTTTTTTTTATTTAATTATTGGGTAAGTAACAAGGGCTCACCTGAAAAGCTAACTGTATTTGGAGTCCTGTCTTATCACAGTTACTGAATACAGATACGGAATTTATGTATTCTGAACATGTATTCTTATTACTTGTATTCTTTTACATTACACCATCCCAACCCCGGGAAGTACAGAGGTGGGAGCATCACAGTACAGGAATGATCTACTGCAAGTGTTGCTAAGGCATTTTATTGAAAAAAAAAATGTATGGAGTGGTGTGTAGTGTGACACTATACTCAGAAATGAATCTCACTGACTAAGAGTGGGGAGAAGACAACCTCAACCTCAAGCTTCCAGCCAAAATAACATAAAACTAGTTTTAAATTTGAAATTCTGTGAAATGAGTCCGACAGTGGCTTGCCAATGCTGCATAAAGCTAATTTACTTCTTACCACTGATGCATTAAAGCCATCATTGCAAACAGTAGTTTTGCAACAAAGTGCAATTTATATGCAGTGTCAAAATACTTTTGTTCCCAAATAGCTTCTTTTTATCTAATATAGATACTAATCGGTTTGTTTTAAATACAGTCAAAGTGTGCAGCTTCAGTGAGGATATGAGCTCTAGCAGTATGTTACACAACAACAATGAAAGTATATGAACACTTCCTTTTATTGTAGTTTCATCAATATTGTCTAAACACAGGATATGATTTCATACATGAAACAACTGCACAAGAATGAATGAGTTTATTATGTGTGAATTAAAATGGCATTCACTTCTTGCTGAGGGAGGGTACTGTAAAACTGACTGTGGTATTATGGTGAATAAAAATAAAAGATGTACAGTAATTTAGCAATCAAGCTGTCAGTAAAAACCTATGACGTGCGCTGACACAATGGACGGGCAGAGGCACAGAAACAAGCATGGGTTAATAACCAGGTATTAGTTTTGCAACTGTGTTGCTCAGTAATT
Organism: Brachypetersius gabonensis; assembly: GCA_037577145.1. Lineage (NCBI taxonomy): Eukaryota > Metazoa > Chordata > Actinopteri > Characiformes > Alestidae > Brachypetersius > Brachypetersius gabonensis. The sequence goes on from JBBJLR010000029.1 coordinate 10,262,956, forward strand.
TTTTACCTACTTTTTACTGTGTGTGTGTGTGGGGTGGGGGTCTGCATGGGTGTGTATATGTGGGTGTGTAGTGAGGCCGTCACTGGCAGGGAGGGGTTTGGGGTGGAGAGCCGCACAAGATTCAGAGAGCATGACATTTTCAAAATGTGATAACGCATTTTGCCTATCTTCCTAACCCCATAGACAAAGGTCCCCTATTTTCAAAATGACAATGGAATAATGCATGTGTAATTAGCATGTTGATAATAAAGCCAACAACATGACATTTTGAGGGACATTCACCAAAATGCGTCCATTGCCACATTGTCTTCTGCGGATGGAGGAGAGGTCAAGGGCAACGGTGACACATTTCTAGTTTTCTGCCTTTCATTTTTTACAATAATAGTTTCATACTTGCACAAATTTTACTGTGTACAACTGTGAGACAAACGAGTTTCTAAAAGGACGTACCCAGGAAGAAATATATCCAGGGTGTTCATAAAAATATGCTAGTCTTACTAGTCTTTTCAAAGCAAATTTAATGAAGGGTTAGCTTATCTTATTTTATCTTAGATAAATGCTTTTTTACATACTCTTGGATGCAGCTTTTTTAAATGGACGTGTTGTATTGGCAGTCTTATCCTTATTTCCACGTTGAGTAACAGGTGATTTTTTTTGTGCAATTTTGTGCAAGTTGGTAAAGAATAAGTCTACATTAAAAGTCTACCTTATCACACTTAGCTTTTTGCTTCAAATGAATAGCTCTGCTGCTAACATCAGCTCCAAAATCAGGCCTTAATCCTCAGATTCTGCCATTTTAAGTCAATAATGAGAGAACATGGCCCGACTTTGGAGCGGCAGAAAAATGAAATCGCCATTATAATGCATGTACCCCTTTAAGGCACCATATGGCTATGATTGACACGAAATGTGGAGAAATCAGAGGACACGGCCCACACTGACATCTTTATTGGACCAATAGCTGAGGGACAACTTCGTTGCTACCGCTCCCTTTGGACCAATCAGAGCAATCTGAGGGGTGGGATGTGAGCGGGTGGGTAGCAACAGTTGCCCGGGTGAGGACGAAGCGCCATAGCCACGGTAGTCCTGGCGACAAGAACCCAGCAACGAGAATCAACAACAACAGCCCGATTCATTGAAACAATAAAAAAAAATCTTAAAAAGGAGGCGGAAAACTCACTCCGACTGAAAGGTGATATTATTGTTTTTTAATTTTCGATTAGAAAACCTCGTTAGGTTTGTTAGGGAAGCGGTTGCGAGGACTGTTGTTGTTTTTTTCTCCCCCCGAAACCGTAGCTTAGGTAGAATGTCAGTAGCCATTATAGCCACCTGCCTGGCTAAGTGATTGGCTCGAGAGCAGCGAGAGATGTGACTAGCCGGCCAGCGGCGGGGTCCAGGTCCACACGCTCAGGAGGACTGCAGGCATCTGCTCGCCTCGGCACAGCTAGCCGTTGTTATGACCATGTCAAATGCTAGATTGGCTGTACAAAATGGCGGGTGTTGTTAACAGAATATACGCGAGTCTGCACACATTGCTGGCTTTCCCGAGCACAGCTAGGCTCTCTCCCTGTCAACTAGCCAGCCAGCTAGCGTTGCTAGGGAGCCGAGCTGTTGAAAATAAACGCCGTTGGCATAGCTACAGCGAGGACCAGGAGGACAAGTCAGTGTTTACATGGTCCTGGCGATGTTACAGAATGCTCTTTACCTTCAGTATCCCTTATAAACACGGCATATATACATTAACTTCCATACATTTATGCCCATTTAGTCTCACTACCCTAGTGAATCATCCATTGTAAAGCACTACGCAAAGTGACATAAGACAAGATAAGAAAGACCCTAATTTATCCCAAGAGAAATTCTATTGTCATTAGCGTGCTCAGTGCAACAGAAGAATAAAATAAGGTAATTGAGGAAAAAAAAACCAAAATAGTGCAACACAATTACAGGACATTATTGTAACAAAATAAACTGCAACACTGACTCGAACAGCATTTCACTATCACAGAAAACCAACTGTTTAAAACAATAAGAGTGTTTGAGACTAGTCGTAAAAGGAGATGGTGCAATCCAACGAATGCTGTGTAATGAAGAAAAGTGTGTGCATGAAGCAAGGGGATCTGCAGAATAAGAGCCTAACAGGAACTACCATTTCCTGGGAGGTGTTCACCTTTTGTTTCTGAGTTTCCCTGCTCTGGAGAGTGAGTCAGTTGTACGTGCCAACAGCCACTGCTCTGCAAACTGCTATCATGTTACTGGTAACAGGAAACCAAATGCTTTTCTCAGTCTTCCCTCCTCTTTGAATTGGCCCTCTGATCGCTGGGATAAAATTGACTGTTGGTATCAGTACTCTTGGTTTCAGTGTCTCAGGGAGTTAAAAGAGCAATCATTGGAAAATATTAATTACATACTTATTAGTATGTATGTAAAACAACAGTGAAACTGCTTGCAGATATGTGCACTTTCTTCTGTTTTGATACATATGGCTTTCGTTCAGATGTTCAAAGTTCGCATTTTCTCATGTTTGCAGAATTTAAACCAGGCTAATCATCTCAATGGCAACTCCAGCCTATGTGGGGGAGCTGCAGCCGGCCTCCCAGCCTCAAGGGGGTGGCGTAGATGTAGCATCAGTGCAGCCTGCTGCTGCTGCTGCCTCCGCGACCCCTCAGCAGTTCCTGGCCGAGTTGCAGACCACTGTGGTATCCGGCTCGGCACCGACACCCACGGGCCAGACCACGCCTCCTCCTGCAACAGCCCAGAAGACACAAGCAGTCACCCAATCTACGCCCCCTCAAGCCCCGCCCACACAAACCCAGTATGTCACAGCTGAGATTCAGAGTTCACCAACACAGTCCAGCAATGCCCAGAGCACCCCACAGTACATTGTGGTCACAGTCACAGGTGAGGGCTTTCCTAGGTGGGAGACATAATACATACAGCATACAGTTTGTAATTTATATCTGTCTGCACTAGAAATAAAGGTGGTTATTCAAATGTACAGAGATCAGTATTGTGCACTACTGTACATGCGCTGTAAATACTCATCTAAGCATCGTTCTCTCTTTTTTTCCAGAGGGCTCCCTACATTCGAGTGACTCTGTTTCAGATTCCAGTCCTCCCCCTACAGTGGTGCAAACAGGAGTTCCCACTCAGGTGGTGCAGCAAGTGCAGTCAGCCCAGCAGGTAGAGGCAGACATATACACAAAACTTGCATACTGACTATTATATATTTTATTACTGATTAGATTAAAAGCATGTGTTATTAGCTTTAGGTCAAGGAAATAAGGTTAGATGTCTATTGAAGACAAGTTCCTCCTGACTGGTTTAAGAAGCCTATGCTGATCCAACATACTTGATATCAGTGTGTTTATGGAGGGTTGTACAATTCTCAGTTACATAAATTGTTTGCAGCTTTATTCTTATGTGAGACATTAGCTACATCATCCCCTGGATCTTTATAAATGGTTGCTTTCTCTGTTTTCTGGGTGCAGAGATCAGTGGTACAAGCTACATCGCAGCCAACCAAGACTGAACAGGGCACTCAACTGAGTGTTACCAGCCTACAACCTGTACATTTGACTCAGGAGGTGATCACACATTTACACACACACACACACACACACACACACACACACACACACACACACACACACACACACACACAGCACTCATTAATTTTTTCCTTACACATGGCTACATCCAGAAAAGCACAATTTTTATCCTCTGGCTTGTGTTGAAAATTCTAGTCAGTTTATTTTTGTTAAAGGAATAATTAAATATCTAAGTCTCCAGCTTATAGATTACCCCCTTACTTCAAAAGTAGTGCAGCAGTGAGTCTAATGTAGCTAACAAGTAAGCACCTTCACCTCAACAGGTACTATTGTACCACCTATACACCTGTTCTTACATTGATTAAATGAAATATTCTTATACTATTCGCTTGTGTCATTGAAATCGTGGAAGTGGTTTAGGCAGTATATAACCCTTTACTGCATATTTCCAGAGTCCTCACAGACAGCGAAGGAAGGAAGCAGAGGGGGAGAGTAAAGTGCAGAGGGAAAAAGAGCTAGAGGAGAGGTTGGAGCACAGTTCAGCAGCAACAGTAGCAGACAGATATGTAGACTTGAACGCAGATGGCCTTTACCACACTGGCCACATGCTGGATTATCCCGGAATGCCCCCCTACTTCCCCGTCTCACTGCCCCCAGTTTATTCCCCATTCACCTTTTCTGTACCTGTTATGACTTATGGCTGGGAGTCAGAGCAGCTCTTCTACTCTGCTGTCCCCACAGTGACCATGGCCCCATCCTTCTTGTATGAGACTGTTTCCAGCCTTGGAGTAGAAGTAGGTTTAATAGAAGTATCCAAAATCACATATACACAATTCTACCAATGTATTTAGTCTGCCAAGATGTTTGGTGTCTCAAACTTACTACTTTAGTTTTGCACTAGATATAATTTAACCAACAAGTAATTATTATGGCTAAAATACATACTAGCTAAGTTTTAATAAACTATTGCCCATCAGAAAACAATGACTAATTATTATAAGTATTATTATTAGAAGTAAGCAAAATCAAGTAAATTCTATATGAATTGCATTTCTCCAAAACATCCTCTGTTTGGATTTTTAAGCTGCTTACTGTTTTTCTAGCCTTCTGTATCTTTACATTCAGTTGTCCAAGTGTAATTGTGCTAGAGAGAGTCAAGATTTTGGTCAAGATTAAATTTTTTTGGTTTGTTTACTGTCAGTCCCACTTTTTTATTGTCCAGTTTTCACAACGTTAAAGAATAACAGGACAGACCATAGCCTACACATGGTCTTTGTTAGTAGAGAAACATTACATTTGAAGATCTTTCAAGCTGCTTCATCCCTGTTCATCCTTGTTCCTTCATCCTTGAGTGGCAGTCTTTTTTACTTACTTTGTCGTAAACCTTGCAGTCTTTCCCATTGTCATAACCTTTGTTTTTCTAATTTTTCATGTTCTTTAAATTCCCTCACAAGGGCCCTCACGTATTTCTGGTTGTCTGGTTGTTTACCATTAGTGTTGTGTAATCCACTTATTTGAAGTTAATAATGCATCATGAGTCTTCAGTCATCTTCCTCCAGCCCAACCTCTCCTATATGTTCAGCTTGATGGTTGTAGTATAGTATAGTGACAGTGTACAGTCTTGTTTAACTTTTTTCAAATTGTGGAACAAGGCTTTCTATGTTCTGTTCTTAATGGTGGCTTGTTGATCAGTGAATAGGTTCCTCTTTAGAACAATTAGATGTTCTTGTAGTTATCTATTTTCTTGAGGACATTCCAAAGTTTAATGCAGTCTATGCAATCAAAGGCGTTACTGCAGTCATCGTCGACTTCCTTATTCAATTCCATTTTAGTTATCCAGTGCAATATCTGATGGATATTGAGCTGTTCTTCTAGATATTTTATCATAATCACAACCTTAAACCATTTCTGGTGCAATGTTATTGATTCCTGTGGCTTTCTTTGTGGGCAATGATCTTGGAGCATGTCTGACTTCCCCATCTAGCACTAAAGGCTCTGCTGTGTAGCCGACATCAACAAAAGTATCTGCCTATTCTGACCACTTGTTTACCACTCTGTGAACTGCACGCTTGAATTTTCATCATTGAATTGTTAAAGGAATAGTCTAGTCAGTCATTCCACTTGTTATTGCTAATATTCCTAGTGATCAGTGATCATCATTATTTAAAATACTGTGTGACAAACTGTTCTCTACACGGATACGACTACATCATAAACCTAAAGCTTCCTAGAGCTTTTGTAATTTGTATATTTATTATTAATTGGATTTTGGTTGTCGAGATGTTTGTCGAGTCATTACTTTAATATAGAATTGGGTTTGAAATGAAGTAGCTGATTTAAGTCATGCAGCTATAAAAATTCTCTCATTATGTTGCAAAAGCACTTCCTCAGAAAGAGCTGAGAAAGAGAATGGAAGGAAATCCGTATGTTCTCATTGTCTGTGTGTGTGTGTGTTTGTGTGCCTGGGTGTGTTTTTGCATGTGCAATCTTCTGCAGCAGCTTCAGCAGGTGCCAGTGCAGCATGTGTACACTAACCAGGTGCAGTATGTGGAGGGAGACACTAATTACACTACCAGTACCATGTGAGTCCACAGCACTGACCATTCTGTCTTATAGTCACATGCCACCATAGCATTATGTAATTATGTGTCAGTAATTACATAGTTTTATTGCGTACACTGCAGTAGCTTTACATCAAGTGAAATTCAAAACATAATCATCATGTAAATTATGTATTAAAGTATTGACAGAAAGTTTAGAATCAATGCTGTCAGTAGAATAAGGGTTTATTTTTGTCAGCTAGAAGTCTTAGTGTTAAATAAAGTAAATGTAAAATGTAATGCAATCAAACTCGATTGTTCCTTCTCTTCCCAGTCGCTCCAGCAGTTTTCCCTACACAGATACTCCTTTGTACACACAGACCAGTGGCGGTCAGTACTATGAGACAACCTCTGCCTCTGGCTCCCAGGCCGCCTCCCCTGGCACCCCTCTGACTGTTGCCGTGACCACAGGTTCCACTGGCGTTTCCATGTTTGTTGCCGGTACAGGCCAGATTGTTGCCAACCCCACGCCTGGCTCAGGGGGTGGAGCCACAGCTGTGATTGCGGCCTCGGGTGCGGCGGCAAATGGCTCAGGGGAAGAAGGAGGCGGGGCTAATGGCAGCAGCGGTAGCTATGTGATCCAGGGAGGCTACATGCTGGGTGGTGGGGGTACCAGCAGCAGCAGCAGCGGAAATGGCCAGAGTTACTCACACAATGTCCGCGCATCCCCGGCCACTGTGAGTATTAGCGAGGGAGAGGAGAATAGCGTGCCGTCGGCAGACAAAAAGGTATGACTAAAGAAAAGAAACACAAGACGAAGACAAGTACAACCGTTCAGCAACACTTGTCACTCACTTGTCATCCTCATCCTTCCCAGTACATGGCAAAAAAATTATGTCTTGGCAAGTGAAATCAACTTAAATCTAGTCCGTTATGTGACTGTTGTAAGAATAAATATAAGATTATCCAACTTTCTTAACATTCAAGAATATTTTTGTGATTTTATCAAATGAAATGGTCTTAAACAAGCCAATTTAGCAAGATAGATACATTTCAGTAGATACATCTGCACAGATGTTGATTCAATACTCTTATAATATTCTTATAACATTAGCATAAAGAAAAGTTAGACATATTGCTTAAATTAAAGATGATTTAAAATGCCAAGTTATTATTTTTTTGCAGTATAACAGAACGATGATGCTGTCATTGTTTGGTTTCACGCATCGGAAAGCACAGTTAAAGAGCAGAGTGCGTGAGTCAGTAGGAGTCACGCAGGTATGTCATGACGTGACTCAAAGCACATAAGTCCCAGTATTCGTCTCCTCTATTGAACCCGTGCCACCAGGCTCATTGTGCAGTTACCGGAGTAGCTGTGAAATCTCTTGCAGAGACAACAGCACTCGAACGAATAAATTATTCATAAATTCAGATTTCCCTGTTTGCATAGATTTGTGTTTTTCTGGAAAAGAACATGTACCTAGCACAGTTTTTTTCTTTCACTGTGCTGTCATGTTTACCAAATACAAATGCAGAATTCAGTCATAACTCCATCATGTTTCATATCATAAATCTGCATGAGAGAGCAACAGAGGAGAGTCATCTTGTTATTCACCTTCACTCGAAAGGCCCTCCAACACGGCTGCATACCTTGTAGGGGAATCAGTCAAAGTTACAGGCATCCCATCGGTTGAATGTTCTGTTGCATACCCTAATTGTATGCGACGGCACGCAGAAAAGTATGACATTGATCAGCATGTATTTGTATGTCAGAATATGCAAGTGTATGTATGTGTATAAACAATAAGGGTATTTATACGATTTTTGGGGCTAATGTGCATGTATTTTCATATATATATAATCACTCAGTTTTCATATGTCTTGTCATTTTTCCTCCATAAACATAGCTCTCTAATTGCACTATTTTAGTGCAGCATATGCATGTGTGTGCATGAAGTGGTGCATGGGAAAGTGTGCGTGTTTTTATATCTGTGTGGCCACCCTTTTTTTTTTTTGTATGCGTGTGTCAGGCCATCCCTGGGCTCGCTGGCTGAGTGTGTGTGTGTGGCTGTGTGTGTGTCTCATCCCTGCAGCTGTCCTCTGGCCCTCAGGTGCAGTGGTTGTTGGATAATTATGAGACTGCGGAGGGCGTAAGCCTGCCGCGCTCCACTCTCTACTGCCACTACCTGCTGCACTGCCAGGAGCAGAAGCTGGAGCCTGTTAACGCCGCCTCCTTCGGCAAGCTCATCCGCTCCGTCTTCATGGGCTTGAGGACGAGGCGCCTGGGCACCCGGTAAGGGCACATACAGATACTAATTTAAGTTCTGATGAGCAATAATTTCATTTGATGTGAATGAATGTGAAAAGCATGGAACAGACAACAAAGCACTTTACTGACACACTACACTGATTGAGTGATATGATTGTCAGTGCCAAATATGATCATTGTGGTTATCAGTTGCTGAAGATTAATAAACAGCAGAAATTTTACATTAAAAAGCCACTTAAAAAAAAAACATTCAAACTTGCCCTCAAACAAACACAAAGTCTCACAAGTCTCAAACCATTTCATAAGGGACCTAAATTCCTTTAGTTCCGAGGAATATATATATACTGGTATACCACATACAGTGTGTCACCTCTGAGTTTGATAGATATGTCACTTTGCTTAGAACAGTCTGTCATTATACTAATTTAAACCTTGGAGAGCTAGCTAAACCATTCATAGTAAATTAATTCATGTTTTCATGACATTGCAGTAGGCACATCTTGTCAAAATTATGAAGCAAATTCATTCAGAGTTATCTGCTGATGTTACAGGTCCTATGCCAGCATAGAAAGGGGGCTGCATAGCATATTTCCTTATTTAGGCAGGAATGCCACTATCATAATGTGAGTCCTGTACCGTATTGTTTAAATAAGGTAATTGATTTACTTGAACAGTTACTGAACATTTCATGTATTATTACTTTTAGCAGTAGTAGCAGTGATAGTAGTCGGTGTCATTATATTATTAAGAGGAGTAGTAGTAATAATTATTATTATTCTTAGTAGTTGTAGTAGTAGTAATAGTTGTAGTAGTGTGAAAAAGTGTCTATTGAAAGAAAGAAATTGGGCTATCACTAGTTTCTACAGGCAGTAGAAACAATAGTTAGCTACCCAACACTTAAGTAAATATAAATACATGTATGTTCTTTATTATGGATTTGTGTAACAAGTGAAATGCAGCCCATGGTGCTGCAGCAAAACTAGGATTGCCTAGTCTTGCTCTTATAATAGACATACACACAGGTTCCTGTGTGTATGTCGGTAATACTGACAAAAATGCTCACTGCTGGTGTACTGATGTTTACATGCCTGTTACAGGGGAAACTCCAAATACCACTACTATGGGCTGAGGATCAAAGCTGGCTCCTCTCTGCTTCGGCTAATGGAAGACCAACAACACCTGGCCATGAGACAGCAGCCATTCTCCCAGAAACAAAGGTATTCTGTCTCTCTGTTCTATGTCTTATTTTTCTTTTACTTATCTTGTTTCACTCTCTCAGTCACTGCTTTTATGTTCTTTGAACCTGTACACTTTATCTTTTTCTTTATGACCTGTGAAGCACCCTGACTGTCACTTCTCATACCCAAAAGGTTGAAGCCAGTGCACAAAGTGGAAGGAATGACTAATGGGATGTCATCAGGGACGGGACAGCAGCAACAGCAGCAACAGGGATCAGGCCTTTCTGATATCAGTGCTCAGGTGCAGCAGTACCAGCAGTTTCTGGGTATGTACAAAAAGTATTGGATTTTTCTGTTTAGCACAAGAAAGTGTTAGCTTTGGCTGTGAGCCTGTGATACACTTGTGTACAAATTATCACCAGCCAGTACATTCACTAATGGGATGTGAACACAGTAAACTGAGCAGGCATTGGTCCATTTCATGTATTGTACCAGTGACCATCAGTCATGATTTTCACACACATGTGAAAGAGCTGAAATGTTGAAAGCAGCAAACGGTATGAAATACGACTGGCAAACATTCCGAGTTCTGTCTTTGTGAATAACTCCTTTAGTTGTTCTTTTTTGCAGATGCATCCCGTGCCCTCCCAGAGTTCCCTGATATTGACTTGCAGGGGAAGCCTTTGCCAGAAGGTATTGAGCTGGAGCACATTAAGAGCTTTCAACTGCTCTACAGAGAGCACTGTGAGGTAATCCACCACTCTGTCTATCCAACCTCCCGGCTGCCTGGCATGCTCAGTATCTGAATGGGCCAGGGAGAACACCAACCATTTGTGCTCAGTTGCAGTCTTCACAGCCATAATCTCTAGGGTGTTAATTTCTTGAATTTGACTGGTCTGGCTTGAAATCTAAGTGATCTGTGTTGGTGGGTTGCTTTTTGGAATCCCCAGGCCATTCTGGACGTGACGGTGAACCTGCAGTTCACACTGGTGGAGACGCTATGGAAAACCTTCTGGAGGTTCAGCGAGAGCCAGGCTGGAGAGACCGCCACGCTGGCTGTGTGAGTCAGCTGCTCCTCATGGACACACGCAAATTATCAAGCAATCTAGGCATATTTACCAGAGAGCTATCCAGTACTGTGGAAATATGCAACTATACGGATATGCAGTTGTCATTCTACAACTGTTTTGTAGATCAGCAAACTGAAGGATGTGGGAGCAAACATCAGAAAGTTAAAAATAAGTAGGAACTGAGATAAACGAGAAGTGATTGTGTCTTTTGAAGGGACCGTTTATACAAGTGTTGTTGTTATTTGGTATCAGCCACGATGAGTCAGAGAAGCGACTGCCTAAGACGTGCCTGGTGCTATTGTGCAAATACGACCCAGTGCTACGCTGGAGCCGGGACTGCGACAACACGCTGTATCAAGGCCTGGTGGAGATCCTCATACCAGATGTACTGAGACCCATTCCCAGTAAGTTTACAGAAACAAACCTTAATAAAGTAGCTCTTGGTCACACCCACCAAAAACGTGAACCGAAACCAATGCTCATCAGCTACTCTTGCAACATTGCACTACACAACACAGTTACATACATCACTCTAGAACCGGGGTGTTCGCTTCTTGTCAGAAGTCCTGCATAATTTTAGTGATTTTGCTGCTAAAAAGCACCCACTAAACCTGGTAACTAAGTTCTATGTTGAATAAGGTGTGTTAAAGCAGGGACATTACCAAACAGTGCCAGAAGAATTAATAATGTGATTCTACAAAATTCACATCCTCCGATCCTTTCCATCCAGGTGCCTTAACTCAAGCCATCCGTAACTTTGCCAAAAGTTTGGAGAGCTGGCTCACTAATGCCATGATGAACATTCCTGAGGAGATGGTCCGCATCAAGGTTAGAGTTACAGCCCTAAACAGATAAATTGATATTGGTATTAATTTCTGTTGGTAATGTATCGTTATCCCAGACAGTTAGTACACTGCCTGTACAGAGGCACCTTGCCTTTATTTGCTTAATTTTTACTCTTAACTTTTTAGTCAAGTAAGAAAACTCATGCAAACATTTCATTAAGGTTGAGTAGCTGCTTAGTAATACATTGGGTAAAAGTGCATAGAACATGACAAATGTGATGCTGTCAAATTGTTTAAAAAGCTGGTCTTTTAGTGTTTTAAGTTGTTGCAAACTGGTAGAACAGACCCAGAACATATCTCTGACTTATCACATTTCAGTTTGAGCCATATTGATGAGAACTGGAAACAGTTGTGTAAAGTTTTATCGAAATCTGGAACACGGGGATTTCTGCTGAATTCTGACCGTTGCAGGAAGTTACACTGTTCTTCCAATCATTCAAGCTCACATAGAAAGGCTGCTCTGCTAGGCTGTGTTTGTATTTGACGCGTTTGTTTTTATCTAGGTGACCTGTGCGAACGCCTTTGCACAGACCCTGCGCAGATACACCTCTCTGAATCATCTGGCTCAGGCTGCCCGTGCTGTGCTGCAGAACACTGCGCAGATAAACCAGATGCTCAGTGACCTCAACCGAGTGGACTTCGCTAATGTGCAGGTCTGCATTAGTGTGTTTGTATGTGGGAGAGCAAGAGACACTTCACTGTCCATCTCTATTGTCACAGTTACATTAGTGGAGAGCAAAATTCTGTGGTAGAGGATCGGCCTTGAGAAGCTTTTTTCTTTCATAATACTTATAATATACAAAAAACACCATCTTCTTACATTTTCATGCTGAATCTTCTCACGATGTGTGTCAAAGTCAAAACGCTGGCTGCATCTTCTGCGTTCCATATTTCTTCCCTGTGAGGTCAGAATAGAGGTCATATAAAATCTTTGATTTTGCTTTAAATGATTGGTTTCTAGATTATACTGATTTTGTGTTTACACACCACTGACATTTTTCCACTGCTTCAATCAAACCCGCCAACATCCTTCAATCTTGATGGTGATAGATACCACAAGTGTTCTTGTTTTTCTTTATAATTTTAGAAAAGTGAATATGTTCACACTTAAGATTTTGTTTAAGTCCACCAATGACAAAAACATCCTCAGCCCGGACCCCCGTTGCTCAAACCCCCTCCAAACCCATGCTGTCCGTGCCCAACCCAATGCCAGGAAGTTAGATTTTAGATCTTTAGATCTAAAGCAGAGACTGCTATTAGTCTAGTGCATGTGAAAATAAAATAAGGAGCATTCTGCTACATCCTGACAACCCATGCCGGGTCGTTCTGTCCCTTTCCCACACCCTACATCCTTTCTGCAGCCATCTGTAGACAAAGATGAGAGAAATCCTCCCTAGGTGCATTTTCCTCTGGGCATAAAAAAATAAGTCACTCAAAGGAACCCACCCAGAGTGAAATCACACAAAATATGTAATCCAAAGCTCAGTGCAACACATGAATAGATGATGAGGTAGGTATATATTACCCTTATGTATAACCACCTGTATATGTAAGGGTTATATACAAACCTACCTCATCATCTATTCATGTGTTGCACTGAGCTTTGGATTACAGGAAACTTGTTTAAAACTTGTTTGTCGTGGCAGTAGTTGTTCTCACTTTGTGAAAATAAATTATACTATATTAGAATAACAAGAAAATGAAGGTCACTTTCACTTCACTTATAAAAAAACACCTATTTGGATTTGGAATCAGCATCAGTATGCATTTCTCTCTCTTCCTCCCTCTCACACCTCTTTCTTTCTCTCTCTCTGCCTCCCTCTTCAGGAGCAGGCTTCTTGGGTGTGCAGATGTGAGGATCGGGTGGTGCAGCGCTTGGAGCAGGACTTTAAGCTGACCCTCCAGCAGCAGAACTCTCTGGAGCAGTGGGCAGCCTGGCTGGACGGTGTTGTATCACAGGTTCTAAAGCCCTACCAGGCCAGCTCGGCCTTCCCAAAGGCCGCCAAGCTCTTTCTGCTCAAGTGGAGCTTCTACAGGTGCACTCTTTTTTTTTTTACTTATTTACACAAGATATAAAAACGGGAAAGTAAAAGCACAAGCAATAAACACAGTAAATAATAATAACTATTATAATTAGACAAACAAATAAATACATTAATAAATAATGGCAGTAATTAGGGAAAACAAACAAAAAAAGTGACATACATTAATTTAAATACAGTAATCCGTTCCAATTACACTCCAAGAGCACCCGTGTAAACTGAAAAAGAAAAGCCTAAAAATGCCTAGTTTTATAGTGTAAACCCTAATTGTGCTGCCAAATATACACCCAGAACACTTTGTCATTTTAAACTCAGTTTAATGTAAAGAGAAACTCGTATTCACCTTAATTTAAATTCCCCACCGAGATATGCAAGTCGCTGAACAAAAGTATTGGGACACAGCGTCGAGGTGAAGAGTTTTCGGAGAATAACCCCGATCTTCACGGGCTAAAAAACAAATGAGGGCTTGTTGGAAACGGCTTTTGGAGATCAATTGAACTTATTTTGCAGCAAAAAAATGCGGATGATATTTGCAGTTTCCGCGTTATTGTGGGGATTTACGCGTAAAACTATGAGTTCTGTTCTAAAAAAAAATCCACATGACTGAATCTGTGACTCCTGATCCGCATAAAACTGGAGGTTAATTGTATATTCTATATTAAAATGGCTAGAGCAGGTCTCCACCTCTTAATAAACACATCTTTTTGAAACCTTAAACAGTACATCATTTGTTCGATCCGATAAATTTCCTGGATTTTCTCAGTTCATAGGCTGTATGTTAGGGATTCGGAATGTAACCCTTTAATTGTAATACACTTAATTGCTGCTATTAGCAGTATTTGTAAATATATATTTCCTTGTTTTCCCTTCAACACCATTTGGGATTAAACTCAGTATTGCCAGTTTAGGGTCCTTCGTGAAATTTTGGTGGGAAATTGTGTTAAGAGTTTCAAAAACAACCATAATTTAGGATAGGAGTATTCTAAATTTTGCTCCACACTGAAAGGTCTTGAGCTTAATGGACCATCAGCCAGTTGAAATTAGAAGAACAGCTCTTAATGTTGACGCATTCGAATATAAAAAAAATTAATTGTGCATTTTGGAGCCTGTAAGGGAACAAGAGGGTTGAATATAAAACACTGTAACTGCCACACTAAACTCCCTTTTTATTTCTGTCTTTTTGTAGCTCTATGGTGATTCGAGATCTGACACTGCGCAGTGCGGCGAGTTTTGGCTCGTTTCACCTGATTCGTCTACTGTACGACGAGTACATGTATTACCTTATAGAACACAGAGTGGCCCAGGCCAAAGGGGAAACCCCTATTGCTGTAATGGGAGAGGTACATTTACATACAAAGCATGAAATGAGAAATCTCACTTTGTTTTATTATTTACTGTAACTGAGGAACTGCGACAGCCTTCTAATACAGAAAGTTACTACAATCTTTTGGTTCTTCTTTTCATTCTTAGTTTGCCAGCCTTGGTCGCAGTCTGAATGCACTGGATCCTGATAAAGGTAAACGACCTTGCTAGCCTGCTCTTTATATTTCCACTCACACACACCACACAGCTTCTGCTCGTTCTCCCTCCTCGTAAACACCAGTCAGCAATGGAATATATGTGACCATTTGCAAATTTTAATGATGGTACACACTTGGATTTATTGAAAGCACCCCCCCCACACACACACACACCTTATAGTGACAGGAAATGAAAGAACTTCAGTTTGGTGTAGAGTGCTATAAGCCCATCACACTCAGCGTTCTCTGCTTTAGCATAAGCTTAGGTGGAAAAGTGGTGAATATGTGACAGAGTCTGTAGCAGTATGAGATGGAGATGACAGTGGTTAGTGGAGATGTTTGTAGGAAGTTCTGTCCTTATGTAACCTTAAGTAAACTATTGCACAAAAATGTTTTTTTAAAGCTGGAGTTTTATGACTGTTCATTGAATTTGTTGAAAGAGACAAAAGGTCAGACACATGTTTTAAGATGGCTATGTTATGCACTTTTTTCCATTCTTATGGAGAACAGTATGCCATACTGTGTTAGAAACCACATAAGCAAGCTTATTTAGAGCACTATTTGGGTTATTTGGGTTATTGTAAATGTCGAGGTATTTTTACCACAGGAAGTCTGTAATGGTAATGACAGATTCTCATGGGACGAGACATCCCTGTACATTACTCTCGATTGAAATGGGAGTGGCTACTTAATTTACAGGTTACATTCTTATGAAAAAGAGTAGAAAACCATTATTTTGTTTACTAACAATCTGACTTGCTCCAATAAAGTGATTACTGTGTTGTTAGCATTATAATCATTTGACAAGTTTTAAGTACATCTGACGTAGGACAGTACCTATCAGATGAATGTGAGCCACAGAGAACACAAGTAAACACTTGTTTGAGTGTCTCCAATAAATTTTTAACAGAGAACATGGCATACAGAAAAGGAATCCCCACCCAAACAGGGCCTTAGACTACTCAACACGTTTGTAAAATTCTGGTTGGTAGTTAATACATTTTTTTTTAACTTCATTTGCCTCAAAGCTGAAGAAGTAAACTTCTTAGCTGATTGCTACATTTATGGCAATGAAAAAATAATGTAGTTTGATTTGTCGTCAAACTGCGCCATTAAATGTTACAGATTCATGTTCCATCTATGCTGTTAACTCATGTTATTTCCTTGTGTGTGTCTCAGAAGAGGAGGAGGAGGAGGAAGATGAGAGTGAAGATGAGTGTCAGGAGTTGGCTCTGCCCTCCGATGGAGCTCCTCTGGGGGAGGAGTCTCTGGAACCTCCAGCCAAGCTGGCCAGAACCGATCAGAGAGTGCTGTTCAGCACGGGCAATGCAGAGAACTGAGAGCACATGTGTGCTTCACTTCACACACACACACACACACACACACACACACACACACACACACACACACACACACACACACACACACACACA
>JBBJLR010000029.1:10320684-10332109 GCA_037577145.1 Brachypetersius gabonensis
ATATATATATATATATATATATATATACTATGGATAAATTATTTAAATGGCAGTTGTACACTTTTGCATGTAATACAGATCAGTAGTATATAAATAATACTGATCTAAGTAGTGATATGTTCACATTGTAAGACTATTGCACATAATAAGAAGATATTGCATATAATGAAATTATTTACCATTCATGAACATCATGATCATTTAAACGTTCACCTCGCCATGGTTTCCCAATATTTTTGTCCCACGACATTCTAAATTGCATATCTCGGCAGGGAAAGCACTCAGACACTTCAGACTGATCGATTGATCTCCAGGAGACCTTTCTAGCGAGCCCTCATTTGTATTTTCAGCCCAAGTAGATCAGGGGTTATTCTCCAAAAACCGTTCACCTCGCCGCAGTGTCCCAATACTTTTTCCTAACAACCTTCTGAGTTGCATATCTTGGTGGGGAATTTACAGTAAGAGGCGAATACGGCCTTACCTTTTCATTTTCTTCAAGGATAATGCATTAAACTGAGTTTGAATTGACAAAGTGTTCTGGGAGCATATTTAGGGTTTACAGTATAAAAATAGGCATTTTTTCTTTACCAAAACACAACGCGTTTTTTCACTATATGCGGGTGCTCTTGGAAGGTAACCCCCGAGGATTACTGAATTATCGATTTGCACTCCCATTTTTGTTATCAATACGCAGGTAGGTAATGACAAAAGAAAACTGTGCATGGAATCCTTTACGATAGCAAGAGCTTGTCATCCAATATTGCGGCTAGGATAGATATAGAGGAATTACACTGGGATTCCCCGTCACATGAGACCACTTGATCAGGTGATACCGTTAGTCCATGAGGCATGACAGATTGAGGAATTACGGAGGATTACACGGTGTCTGGCCCAGAACACATGGTAAATTTTTTTTGTCATGATAAGATTGGTCTTGCCTCCTCTCAATCTGACTAACTAAAGCTCTAAAATCTGTTTTAAGATTCTGACAGAAAGAAATATGCATATTAATAGCAGTGCTATGTCAGGAATTATGGTTTAATGCGTTCAGAGGCCTGCAGATATGCAATTTCTAACAGAACACAGTTGCATGTTAAAGTGGGAAAGAGCACATATAGTAAAAGGTCACAAATGAATCATAATGAACCTAAATTTCAAAAGTAAAGTTTAGTTATTAGACGTCATAAACAGAGTCACTACAGCTGCAAGAAATCTGCTCATACACAATGTTTCTGGCACTGCAATACTGACCACAGGCCCCCTGATGATTTTTTCATTTGGAAGATTAAATCAGACTGTCCTGTAAAACTGAGACCAAAAAGGCACAAAAGAGTGAGGGCGTAAATCCTCATGTTCTCCATTTGTTGAAAAAAAAAAAAAGGGGGATTTTATTTTCACAGTGCCCACCATCTGTTGGATTGGGCTGTGCAGTTTCTGAGTGGTGGGACTGAGTGCAGATGTTGTCCGCAGACAGAGCGACCTGGCCGCTGCCCCACTCTGCACATGCCTGAGTCTAAAAATACCACTTTTGTTTTGCCTTATCCCCAAGCCCCTAATGGCCTCTTACATACTGATTCAGGGTAGAAATGGACCTAAAAGGTGCCTCATAAGTAAAGGCAGACTAAAAACAAAAGCAGTGGAGGCCAGGATTATGAAGTATTATGACAACATTATAACACCACTTAAAGTGCCCATCTGGAAGTCCTCTTTCTGTGTCCTATATGGTGCAGTAATTTAGCCCGTATGGACAAGATATATACATCTAATGCCATATAATGCTACATATAAGCCTAATGGCTCTGGTTCCGTCATCAAGCGAGTGGCTGCTGACGTTTGTGCTTGTGAAAAATGTTTTGTTTACAAAAAAAAACAACAAATAAACCAAAACCTTGTCCTGAACTCAATTTTGAATTGTACTTGAGCCATTTGTATGAAAGGCTTGTTGTCTAAAGAAATTTTTTAAGAGGGTTTACTTTTCTGTGCAGCATTTAACAGAAGATCAAACTAATATTTCATAAATAATCAAGAAACTCGAGATCTGCTTCAGATCCATGTTGAGATCTAAAGCAGATCTGACTTGTTAGCAAGTAATTATTGTGTAATTACTGTGTAATGTCAATCTAAATATAGTTATAGCTGCTCAAATCAGATCTATGCTACATTTAAATGATAAAGATCTGGGCTGTTGTGATTCTCATGTGTTTTCTTTCCATTTGGTCTGTAACAGGCTGTAGGCGACTGAGATGGGCGTTCGTCTGGGCCACCTGAGCGACGCTCTGTGGCCGCCGCTGCTGCTGCTGCTGCTGCTGCTCTGCGCCTCGCCCTGCTGCCAGGGCCGACCCTTCACCATGGTCGAGCCCACGGTCAACGTGGCTGTGGTGTTCAGCGGCTCTGCCTACCAGCTGGAGATAAAGGGCCGACTGAGCCGGGAGAACTTTCTGGATCTGCCGCTGGAGGTGAACCCCATCACTGTGCTGGTGAACAACACCAACCCACGGGCACTGCTGACGCGAATCTGCGACACACTGGCAGCCAACAGGGTGCACGGCGTGGTGTTTGAGGACAACATCGGTTCGGAGGCTGTGGCGCAGATCCTGGACTTCATCTCCACTCAAACGGCCGTGCCCATCGTGGGCATCAGCGGGGGCTCTGCAGTTGTCCTGCCGCACAAGGTCAGAGTTGGTTTGTGATGCCACCGGCTGTGCGGTTAATGCCAGATTTTAGAGCCGGTTAGACAGCAGGCCTCTGTCCTGCACATTTTAGTGCTTTGCCAGGCCAACATTCCCATATCAGCTCATGACGGGCTCATTAATTAGTGGGGTTTCAGCAAAACATCAGGTGAATTAGGACAAATGCTTTTCATGCCCCGTTGTTCTATGAGTGACAGAAACAGGTCAAATGGTACTAACCTGAAAAATGATCACTCGGGCGCTTCTCATTTAGGTTTTACTCTGTGGTCGTAATTTATCTCTACCAAAAAAGTGACCCCCTTTTACTCAGCTTACTCATGCTGATAAGGTGGAATAAGGGTTCATCTGGGCCCCAAAAATTTATGCCCAAAGCACTCCCTAACAACATAAAACCCAGAAATGTCCCTCATATCATTGCTGTGACAAACCTTGGAATTTCATTTTCTTAAAATGTCATGGTGTATGGACAAATATGAAGTAAAATCTAATTCCAAAATTGTTTTATAAGCTAAGGTTGTTTCTTCGCCTATAAAGTTACCATTTTAGAGATACAAGTTGTTTTGTGCCAAAAGAAACAACATATAGAAGCACTAGCTGTTTACTTAATCTCTGCTTCTTTAAGACTGATTGGCTTCATCATGCTTATCTGAATTGAATAAATCGGAGGATTGTATGTTCAGATGAAATGGGATGCGTTATCTTGATAGCAGCGTAGTGTACTGTGCTATAAAGCAAAGTAATGAATCACAGTGAAAAAAAAAGATTGAGTAATACCTGAACATCAAAAACACAGCCTACAGTTCATGGGAGAAGGTATGTTCAAGAAAATATCAGAATATGCAGGACCAGGATTGCTATGCTGCCCTGAGATCCAGATTACTAACAGTGGTTTACTATGTAACCAAGATTGAACCAAGAACCTGACCGGCAGGAAGTAAGCAAATTGGGAACAATCTGTCTTATTGTCACAGGACAGTCAACATGTTAAGGTAATGAGAGCTTTCAGGAGTGAAATATCTCTGGCTCCCTGCTAGGTGAGCAAAATGTTTAATTCAAGACAACTCTACTTCCAGCACAGAACAGGGCCAGGTACAGTGATAATTAGCAGAGTCATTTTTGTCATTATCATTAACAGGCTCGGTTGGTTGCTCCATCTCCAGTGACTTATGGTACAGGGACAAGGACTCTGAAGAATACAGATAATGCCCTGTGCTGTCGCTGCCACGTGGACTCGAGCAGATTATTCACACACGTTAACCGAACGATATCTTCTCTGTTTTAGCAGCTTGATAGATCATAGGCATTTTTATCACATTCATAATCTCCTAATCAGATAAGTTCAGTCAGATTGCTCAAATATACAAGCATTCATAACCACAAATTACATTATTACAATAGCTTCAGACCCGTAGTGATTGGGATACCAGGAAAAAAGAATTTTTAGAAATATTCTTTATTTTATCATGGAGCTGTTGAATCTGTATACAGCTGTTGAATGTGGCGGAATAATGAATTGCGCATGGCCTTCCTTCCTTCAAATGCAGTCGATCAAGTCAAGCCATGATTGCTCCCCTAGTTTTGCGCCAGAACTATGAGGTTAATGTAGCTCACCAGTAAAAAATTCTGAAAGACCACCATTTGTAGAAACTACACTTGTAAATCATCACACATTTGCCTGGAACTGTGTTAAATTGTTAAATAATTCAAAAATAAACTTGATTATGGGGATTTGGCCCTTTTATGAAATTCTGTATTGTGTGAGGCTTGATGTTTTTTATGTACAGTTACCCCCCGGATTTATGCGGATCAGGAGTCACGGAATCAGTCTCATGCGGATTTTTTCTGAGAACAGCACATATCAAAGAAAATACTTGTGCATGAATTACAGTGCAGTCTATACAGGGGTCTAAAATTGTTATTTACATTCTAGCACTGGTGGAGTTCAGTGTAAACTGTAAAGTATGGATATGGATTCATCTTTACATTTTTGTGAAGGATAACGTATTATACTGTTTAAATTAAATTAAATTGTTTTGGGAGCATATATGGGGGCATCTTAAGGGTTTAACCTATAAAAAGAGGCATTTTTTAGGCATTTTTTTAACCACAAAAACGCGTTTTGTCACTATACGTGGTGCTCTTGGAACATAACTGTTACTGTACTGTATTTGCCTTTGCACAGAATGTTGTACTTTGTCAATAACTACCTAAATCAAGTCTTTTTACTTTTTTGACGATTTTGATATGCTGTTTGCACAAAGGTAATATGCAGCTATGTTACCCTCATAGCTTGGACGCTAAACGTTTGGTGTTGTTGGGGGTTCATGGGGGGCACTGTGTGACCTTGACCCCAGTCTTTTTCTCTTAGATGTAAATTTTAGCATTTCCCCAATGTTCACGTCATTCTTTCTACCAGTGCATACGAAGTTGCTAGGAGTCAAGTGATTGTACCCCAGCAAACAATATTCTGTAATCCTCCCAAGATGCTTAATAATGTGGGAGATATTTGTAATGTGGAATTACTTTCACAAAATGGGGTATTGTTATGAGTTCCTTGGGGGCTCCAGCTTCTGGACCAAACTTTGATTATAATGCCTTGACTGCACTCGCGGTCAGTATTATAATTAGAATCCTCTCAGTATGAATGAACAAGCCTATAGTGTATGAGCAAGCTCAATGAAACATAAGCAAGTCTGTCTTCCATTTCCAAATGGAACAGAGAAGCATGATGGACGCTAGCCTACACATTCCAGAATTGTATTGCTTCCATACAAATAGCAACAGAGTATATCATCATGGCCCAGTGATTTTCCACACAATAAACAATATTTATTTAGGAAGAGTATGAGGAAGCGAAGCACACTATCAAATATCAGCTGCTCTAAACATGCAGCAGAGATGGCTCCGTATTGAGCGAGCAAGCGCACCAACTAACATACTGATGCTCTGCAACTGTTGTAAGGTTGGACAAACTTTACAACTGCACTAAAAATGAGCAAAATTCCATTCAAACTAATGAGAAATAGCAACTGCGTTGCTTTTAGCGGTGGGTGATAGCACAAAAAAATTGTGAGGGCTCCTTAGTGACGCCAGTGGCTGTGTTGGCAGTGGAAGACTGTGAGGTCAATCCTGGTGATGGCATGTGGCCAGGAGTCCATGACAGCATAATTGGCCTCGCTCTCTCTGGGTGGGTATGATTGCCCTTCACTCAGCAGGATGCCACACAGAATGGTTGTGTTCTCTTCCAAGCGTGTTGTGCTGCCTATTGACATAGCTAATAGAAAGATGAGGTGACCGTCTTTAAAAAAATCACTATATAAACAACAAAGTGACAATTTATCAAGATAATAATGAATACTGTCATATTACCTGGCCCTAACTTTAAGTATTCAGTTTCAAATGCCATGTGCTGTGCTGGACTAACTAAATCAAATCAAATCAAATCAAAACTGATCTGATTAGCACTATTGAGTTGTGGGCTTTCATGTTCTTATTGAAAGGTGCATTTGTCCAAGATATAAACCTATGAAGTAACAAAAGGACCCATTTGTGGGTAGAGCACAGATATGGTATGTGGTCAAAGAAGAGTGTGACATTAGCAAGGTCATCTGACACAACTTTGAATAACCACTGTAAAACTCACACCCAAAAGTCACAGGACAGAATAGAATTTTAATTGATTTTATGTAAAAGGAAAACTATCTAACAGGCTTAATGGGATTACACCACATGTCAGAGCACTTTAAATGGATGTAACGTGCGTGAACGGTTTAGCATTTGTGAGCACTTCTTCATCCAATTGATCTGTTGCACAATAGACTTAAAATCTTCAGTCAAGTATGGCCTAGAAGATTGGATATTATGCTCTGTGCAAGTCTATTAGATTCTAACAGCTGCTCGGGTAATAAGACCTTCCTTATTCTCCTCCATATGTTGCTGCAGTTTGCTCCCCTGTCCAGCAGCTAAATGGATTTTGGAACTATGATGGGGACTGTGGGCATCTGCACTGTTTCTCCGGGGCTGTGAAGTGTCATTTGCAGCGTAACATACCTCCCAGAGGTCATTTACCTCATGATAATCCCAATTTGACAATCTTGGTGGTTAATAATTTATAATAAATTGCAGAATAAACAAAGCTGTGAAAGGCAGGAGCACTTATGTAGCATGGTCTGTTTTATTTATACTTTGCTTGCGTAAAGAAAGGACTGCGTAAATCTCTTCTTGTGTTCGGGCATTCCATTCATCCTCTTAAAAAGTTAAGGTAATGTGCAGAAACATCACATGTAGTTGCTAAGAACTAAAAAAAATCCACATGACAGACAGAAATGAACTTAAGAGCTCACAATGCATGTATAACTTTGTTTTAAAATAAAAAATACTTGGATTCCTTTTTACGGAATTAATGTTAATTTGTCTTTATTCTAATGTCATAAAGCAAAACTGCCCAGGTTAAGAGTTTTAACAATGTTTTGCCAATCTGAAGGCCAACTATTTAGGAACTTATATATAGAACAATTATAGGTTTTATAAGGCAATACAATAGGAACACAGCATAAGATCAAACTGTAAATGTCATTGTATTACACAAGAAGCCCCAAAATAATGGTGTTGTCCTTTTCATCTGATGCAGTACAACGACAGTGAATGCATTTTACGTTTACATTTACGGCATTTGGCTGACACTCTTATCCAGAGCGATGTACATCAGTGCCCAAATAGTCCACAACTGTTCCTTAAACCAGTAAACAGCTTAAATCCACGACAACTATTTAACCAATTTGTCAAAAACATCTGTCAAATAATAATTAGCCAACACCTGACAAGCAATACCGGAACAACATAAACCATTTTAAAGTCAAGAGAAGAGAAAGAAATTTTACTTTAAATTTTTTTTAGTAAGCAGTAGAATACGGTTGCTGGCATAAGCTGTTCCTTAATGATAAAGTATTGATTTAAAAATACTTCATTAAATGCTTATACATGTGTTGAAGACTTATGCAGATAGTCTTTGGATGCAGTCTGAAAGCGTGGGATAGTTGTTAACATCGCTGACCCTTGTACAGCAGACAGGAATCCTAATGCTACAAAGGAGAATGATCTTAAAAAAGTGTTACATGTTATTTTTGTACTTCTATATATTTTGTAACAAATGTTTGAATCCCAGCTGGACGAAATTCAGATGGGCTCTCTCTTTTCTAGATTTTCAATCAGGTTTCTTGATTTGCTCTTTTTAAAAAATATGTAGTTTATACTACAACTATTGCTTCTGTGATTTGGAAGTGCAAAAAGGTCAAACGCTGCACACAGTAAACAGATTTTCCTAGGCTGTCACCCTAAAACAAGACAGTGTGTTTGGCAATAGTTTGATAAACACTGATATAATAGTATGAACTAATGCTTTTTTGAAATAACATCACATGCTTTCTGACAGCACAAAGTGTAGCCCATGTTTTGCTGGCAGTGATTGGTGGATCTTGTGAGTAAGTGTTTGAGGCGCCAGGCTTGGTGTTGAGAGATCCAGCTGATGTGGCACAGCTCTCATTAGTGGCTGGCATGGCCAGGTCCCATGGCATCATGACAGCTGTCTCAGGTTCAGTCTGATTAATACCCTCGCACACGGCCACCCTGCTGCCTGTGAGAGCAGGAGCTAGAGGAGCAGTCACTCCTGTGCACACCTCTGCACAATACAAATGGCCTAGTAAAGTCTACTAAAGTTTACTTTACTAGTAACATTTATTTGTGACAAACACCAGCCTAGACATCTATAGCGTTGTCTAGCACCTTTATGTTTTCAAGAGTGGGCGATTTGAGAATAAGATCGTTTTATCTGTGTAAATAATGTTTTATGTCATGTTTTATGGACTAGCATATGGCCAGTACTGAAAAGTCCTTAAAAGACATGGACCATCTGCAAAAAAATTATAGTTCAGCAAAAAATAAATTTGTTCAGGAATTGTAGTGGAGGTGGGAAACATAGCAAAAATTCTGTAATTTGGATTGGCATCATAATGTTTAATTTTCTATGCTTGAAAAATTAAAACAGACAAAAAGCAGCAATAGTGCTACATGTAAAACAACATTTTGAAAATTTTAATGAAACGGATCTAGTAATGCTCCCTTTCTAATGAAACATGCATTTGTCTTGGTACAGACAATATACACAATATACTCCCAAAAACAGTTATTTATTGTGACAACACATATTTAATTAAATTTAAATGTGACCTTTTGATCATTCTTTTTTCAGACATTTTTGGCTTTTCTGGCACTATTACTTTCCAGATGCATTTTTATCTGTCTCAATATAAAGTACCAAATCCAAGAAACTTTTTGGAATATTATGATATACTGTATGTATCATGCAATGTGCATTATTACATTTTTGCTATTTTGGACAAACATACTGTAAAAAAATTAGAAGCCATAAAAGTACAAGGCCTTCATTAGCCAGACACTGTTTGAGAAAACCAGACAATGTTTTACAGTCTTTCTACACAGTCTACCCACTAAAATCACTAACACTAAAGACCTGGGGAGCACAGAAAACGTAAAATATGATCAAGTTTTACGAATGATGCTGAGGACATGGTAACATGCCAAGGCTAAGGAGTTATTAATGAAGTTTCTTATCAAGCCATTAACAAAAGGTAACGCTTAGAAGTTGCCATTCACTTACACTGCACATTCTAAATACCTCACTGCATCATTTTGCACAAGACATTCTATTAATACTGTAAATATTAAACTTTTTCTGTACTTGTAAATACAAAACACTCATTAAAAATGTTATTTTCTTAATATTGTACCTATTTTTTTTTCATTTTACATATATTACATTCTTATATATATTCAATTCTTAAAATTATTAAAATAGATTTTTAATCTGTATACTCTTCTATATATTTATGTAAAGCTGGGGTAGCTGGTAGCCTAAGAATTAAATTATGGTAATGGTGCTACATTGTTATCTGCATATGACAATGAAACTTGAAACTTGAATGATGTAGTGTGACAAGAATTTGCACGTGTCTCACTGAGACAAGTGATGACATTTTGTTCAACATAAAACTGTATTTTTTCAGTGAAAATCACATTTGTGTCTGCAAGCAGCACAGTACATATTTTATTACGACTTGAATTTAATGAAAAGTTATTGCACGTGTCGAAATACTTTGTGAAAATTTTTTGTCATTTGTTGACATTTTTGTCATTTGTTGACACCAAACCAAAGGAAATTAGACTTGAAACTGTTAATATAGAATGGAAATATAAATGTCATTCCTTACAACTAACAATGTAATTAATTATGACAATCAATGCGCCACTATGTTTCAATGGTATAGCAGAACAACCATAACTCTGAGTTAAGGAAAGTTGTTGCTTCAACCAAAAGCAGATAAGACCCTCTTTGACTTTATGTCTTCATAACAGCAAAGTGATAGCTTTTTAAAATCTCTTCTTCAATGTCTACACTTTTCAGAAGGCAGGGGTCCACTTAGGATGGTCTTAAAAATGGCATGAATAATGATTGATTAGTGGGCGGCGGTCCAGGCTAGTGGACGGAGCAGCTCTGCCAAAACCGTGCCTTCATCCATTTCTCAGACCATTCCCTGATTACAGTAGGCCTGCTCCAGCAAAGTGAAGCAGAAGAAAATTAGCCTATAAACCCATTTTGTCCTGGGGATATTTTGCTCCATTACTATGCTGATTAGGGCAATTAGAATATGCCATCATTGCCAGGTTTAATCTCACGCTGAGCTGAAACTAACAAACTAAGAGCCATCTATTGTCTCTTAAAAAGGCAATGTTACACATCATGCTTCGCTGAGCATAGAAAAACTTCTTGTTCTGCATTCTCGTGTTTTTTTAGTATTCAAATGCTGTTCTCCAATTTAAGTCTGCGGAAACATCCAAATTGTGTTCTTCCTCTAGCAGGATGTGTATTGGATGTAATCACCAGCCAGAGCAGGTATCCTGAGATCAGCTCCGTGCTGAGGATGAAATCAAAGCACATTCTCTATCGCCAGTCAATCGTTGATCGATGCTTTAGTCATGCTGCTGACTGCACAGACACACTCACAGACGCAGATAAATCAATGATAGTAATCATTTCAGAGGAGCTTGCACTGAGGATGTTAACACAGGGGATGCTGGCTGTGTACACGTGTAGCATTTATAAGTACAGGGCACTGTCTAGGAAGAGTTATTGGCAGAGAAACAGGTTTTATGTGCACCATGTTTATGGAAGTATAGACTACAGTGGATTGGATTGTTTTTGAAATGGCAGTTTAACTAATGCTTAGTTTGTACAGATTGCAATTGCTCCCTGTGTTACTAAAGGTGGCATTCTAGAACAGATACCAGAGCTTTTAGCAGTGCTACGTCTTACCAGTATTTGTAGTCTGAGGAACTGAATACAAGCCCTGATACCAAATCAGCAAAGAAATAACATCTCCAGAAGGACACAGCTTCATACTAACTGTTATCTTCTCGTTGTCTAAAGTCTAAATTCTCATGGGATAGAATTTTTAGACATATCAGTCAACATCCATCTTGATACCAGAATAGCAATATGAAGTGTAGCTCCAATGCTCCAGAACACTTTGCCAATATTATGTCAAATACACAGATCATGATCTGAACGCACAAGTAATTTTAGCTGCAAATTTACACATGAGCCTAAATAAGCAGTGCATGCGCTATACATCATAAAATGCACTTTGATCACTCATTTG
>JBBJLR010000029.1:10332209-10344465 GCA_037577145.1 Brachypetersius gabonensis
GCTGCAAATTTACACATGAGCCTAAATAAGCAGTGCATGCGCTATACATCATAAAATGCACTTTGATCACTCATTTGAGGGAGAGCCATGCAAAACATAGGTGCAGATATGAAATGTGTGGTGGATTATGTATATTCTGCATAGTTGTCTAAAGTTAGAGTAGCTGATGGAAGCCGGTTTTGATCAATTTCCTTTCACTTTTATACATACACTACCGGTCAAAAAATTTAGAAGACCCCAGTTCAAGTCCATTTAATAGCACTGAATGGTGCAAAGGACAGAGCTGAACTGTGAGAGGTTTAAAAATGGTAAGGCTACCCAGAATTGGGAAATAATTCTGGAGCTCCATACAGTTCCTCTGGTAAGTGCATGGAAGTTAGTCGGGTTCGTCAGCAAGATAGTGACCCAAAACATAAGTCCAAGCTCTGCCAGAACTGCCTTAGAAAAAAAAGAACAAGATGGTGAGCTGGAAAACAAAGCTGTTTTAGGATAAACTGGACAGAAGAGTGAAGGCAAAGCAGCCTATAAGTGCCGCACACTTATGGGAAATTCTGGGAGAACTTTCTGCAGAATGAATCTTTTGAGAGAGAGAGAGAGAGAGAGAGAGAGAGAGAGAGAGAGAGAGAGAGAGAAAGAGAGAGAGAGAGAGAGAGAGAGAGAAAGAGAGAGAGAGAGAGAGAGAGAGAGAGAGAGAGAGAAGTAGATAGACAATGGATGGTCCCTGACCCTTGATCATTCTGTGTGAAAACAACCCATTGCCGATTGTAATAGAAATGATTATTTTCTCTGACCTGCTTCATCATCTCTTAGCGCCTTTTAAGCACAATATGAGCAGTGATTCTGTGTAAGTGTTTTACTGATTACTGGTTGACCGTCCCAGCTTTCATGCCTCTCCCGTGCACTTATTGTCTGACGGGCTGTAGTTAATTAATTCTATGAGGTTTGTTTGGGGTTGGTTTACTGCTGTCAGCTTCTAGATTACACCCCATTGTAAGCAGATCTGGCTCAGGATACTGCAAGTAAATAGACCACCACTCTCCGAGACATGAGTTCACCATCATGTGAAAATCCAATTTGTTAGGAGAGAAGCAATCTTAGGTGCTGTGGTCCATCGCGAGGGAAATAGTGCAACCCACTTGCTACAATAATCCACCAATTCCAGAAGATACTGATTTTGTTTGGTACTCTTTGGAAATGGGCCCATGATGTCAGCGCCCAATGTGTATTCATGTATGTCAGTGTATACACCCCTTAAATTACACCCTGTTTCCTAACATCAGGCCAATAAGCTACTGTTCAGTCTCCCTAGATGTTCTCCTAAAGGGCCATCATGATAGTACATGAGTACTGCCGTATGTTTTCTGGAGCATTTTCCTCTGATGTCATCCACAGCCAATTCTTCAGACCAGAAGGTAATTTTATGAATTTAAATGTACCTCAATGAAAAAAAAACCCTCTTATGGCCTCACCTATCAAATGCCACTCTTGAGGTCTATCGTACCGAATACTTAGGCCCCATGCAATTACTCAAATATTTCATGTGGTAGTGGATACACATCCAGTGGGGATTTTGTGTTCAGACCAACAAGAAAGCTTTTTTCCCGCCCAAACGACAGGGACAGCCCATAGTGATGTAAACTGTCTAATGATTCAATTGGCAAGCAGGCTTTTGATCTCTTTCGCAATGATAACTGAATAGGCCTTCTTCCACACAGGGATTTTATCATCAGTATTGATACCTTGGGTGGAAATAGTGGCAGGTCCCAAATCTGTGCACACAGATAACCATTTGTACAGAAGAAATTGAGTTGCTCATAACACTGTGCACTTACATCTGTTCCCTGAACAATTCTCCCCATTTGCATTTTAAACTCCTGGCCCTCAAGCATTTTCAATACACCAGGCTCCTTTGCTGTTTCTGTCTCTAGACTGTTAAATAATTTGCCACCTTTCTTTACAGAACTGTTCAAGCTCATTCAAACTGGATGGTGAATATCTGGTCGACTGCAAACTTCATGTCTTTCACAGATTTTCTATAAGGTTTAAGCCTGGGATCTGACTAGGCCACACATCATACATTGACGTTTACCTTTTTTCTCCTTCAGCCACTGTGTTTTTTGCCATGACCTTTCGGCTATTGTCATGTTGGAAGGTGAGCCTAGTTCCCATTGACATCTTTCTGGCAGAGGGCAACAGGGTTTTCTTAGGCTTTCAGCCAGATAACACCTTTTCACACTTGGCCTCAGAATCTTTAAGGTGTGTTTTGGCAAAGCTAAACCAAGAACGTAATGTGGCCTTTGTTTGAGGAGTGGCTTTTTCTTCCGACCCTCCCACATGATGACCACTCTTTACCATCAATTACTGCGGCTGCTTCACAGTTGCCATAGGCCTCTTGGTTGCTCTCTGACCAGTTTCCTCTTCACTCTTTCATTCTGTGTGGAGGGACGGCCTAACACAGAGAAGGGCCTGGTAGAAGGTGCTCTTAGGGATTGATCAAATCTTTTAATTATTTGTATCCATTTCTTGTGCCTTTGACAGTGCCTTGTTGATTGTTTAGCTATTTGTCAGTTAGTTGCGCTGCCAAGCTCTGGAATGCTCCATGAATAGCAGTTTCTGTGCTGAAATAATCAATTATAATTGATCACAGGTGGTAGCCAATTAGCTTGGTGTGCAA
Organism: Brachypetersius gabonensis; assembly: GCA_037577145.1. Taxonomy (NCBI): domain Eukaryota; kingdom Metazoa; phylum Chordata; class Actinopteri; order Characiformes; family Alestidae; genus Brachypetersius; species Brachypetersius gabonensis. The sequence goes on from JBBJLR010000029.1 coordinate 10,334,884, forward strand.
TGGAGACGGCGATTTGTTACATCTGATTAGATTTACAAGTATTTTCAGGACAGGGGTGATTCTTTATCCATTCTAGTGATTGTTTTTTCTATCATTGTAAATACTGTGAGTAAATACAGCTGGAAACAATTGTGTGTATCTTCATTTCAGGCTGCAGATCAACAAAATGTGCCTATTTTGAAGGAAGGGATTCTCTTTGCTACCCGTTGTGTAATATTCCTGTTTATTCAGTTGGTCTGTTATAGCAATAATGAGGTCAAATAATAAAATCTCTTCATAAGTGAAGTTGGTTTGTGAAAAGATTAAAACATCTAAAAAAGCACTAGCAAACACATACAGAGTAAAAATGATGGAAAATAGTTCTCATGTATCCAAACAGGAAAAAAACTTACATTCAGGGAAAATGTAATCCATTTCAAAAGCCTCAAAAATGGAAGGTATTCAGGATCCCTCTCACCACACAGAGATAAGTTCCTAATCTCACCCAAAATCAGTTCGCTTTCCTGAGAACTCCCATTTCTTCGTACTTAATCTCCTTGGGATTCACAGTTTATTCCACTGGACCTTAAGGCAGTATCTTCTCAGTCTAGTTTACTGCTGAGGGTTCTCGTCTTTGAAAAACAAACTCTACGGTTCTGTTTTCCCTATGAAATAAATTCCACCCCCCTTCCTAGACCCCCTAGTGATTTGACAAGAAGTAAAATGACATGTGATGGCAAAGGAAATCAATCCCTCAAACCGCTATGGCTCCAAAAGACACATTGTTTAGAGACCTCAACAATGGCAGCAGACACAGCAGCAAGACAAAGGCACAAATCCTCAAATGCACGGTTAAAGAATGTGTGCCATTAAAGAACACTGTTTAAACTCTCAGGATCAGAGGCACAGATGAGGTCCGTAGTACGTTACGGTGTGGCTTCATTTTGTTTGTTTCTCAAACTCTATTTTTTATTACTGTGTAATAACTCCTCTAGAGAATATATTGATGAGGAACAACTTTACTAACACAGCTCTCTCTTTGCTATTGACTGTTATTTGTGTCTATTCAAACCCTGTGCATTGTGGGTGTACAGGACAATATACAGTGATAAGATGCAGTCTTATCAAAATGTTAAATACAGGTACATTTTGAGCGCATATTGCACTGACCTGTGCCCGCACATACATCTGGATCTGTATGAAAGAGGTGTGTGTGTGTGTGTGTAACAGAAAATGAGACAGAGAACCACTTTACAAAGCAGTTTGTTTATTTATACCACATCACACACACACACACACACACACACACACACACACGTATCAGTGAGAGAAATTGGAAAATAAGGTAACTGAACTGCTATTGTCTAAATAAAGCATATCTGTGTATTATAGAGAAAGGGAATGTGACATCATTTAAATGTTTAAGCTGAAAGAAAGTGTGTTTCAGTGCTGTTTATTCGTTTAGTCTGTAGTGGCTGACAACACTGCCCTACAAAGGCAAAAGACCTTAACTTCCCAGAGTGTGAAACTGTGGCAGCCAACTGTCCAGCCAAATGTATGATAGGTAGGACACTGAAAATTTGCCAAGTAGTTGTCATAATGAATACATTTATCTACATAAAGAAATTAAGCTCAAACTTGACCTTTAAAAAAACTTTAAAGTCATTTTTCTCAGTTTCACACTCTGGGAGGTTTTGCCTTTGTAGGGCAGAACAGTGAGCAATATTGCTACCATGATACATTTCTTTACAATAATCTTAGTTATCTGAGCCTATTCATTACTTTCAGAACGCTGCCCAACAGCAACCTTCATTACAAAAACTACATACACCACACTGCAATGCATGATTTCTTGCAGAAGTTGAGAGAATGAGTAGGATTTTAATGATATAATGTGGGCTTTGATGTGCAAAGTGCCCATTTGTGAACACACCACAGCACACGGTATGAACAGCAGGAAATTATTTCTCTGTATTTAACCCATTCGCCAAGTGATGCAGAGGGCAGCCAGGAGTGTGGAGATGGTACCTTGCTTAAAGGATTCAAACTTACTACTGATTGCAGATGCATTGGTGAAATCTAAGAATATGAAATCATTGAGCAAAATTCAAAACACTATCTTGTTATATATTATGACCTTGCTGTGGCAGACAATGTTCTCAAATACTAATATCAAGATATTTATTTCCAAAATGGCACTGTGTAATTGTATTGTTAAGAATTGCTCCAATGATTGTTGATTTGGTATAAATGCTGATTCATTTATGAATATGCTCATATAAGCTACTGACTTCCATTTTAGTCCGTTGGACTGTTTGTTAGTACTTTATTCATATTTTTATCTCATTAAAATAGTTGCACATAGTCCAGCTTCTGCCTGTGGACATGCTGGTATTGTGTTTTCAGACGCAACATACCCTGTAATGTGTTATTAGCAAATGCCATTGATAACAGATAAGAAAAAGATATGAAAAGATAAATCTTTATTGTCATTGTCACTTTTTCAAGGAACAACGAAATTGAAAGTGCAGTCTACTCAGTGTGAGGCATATAGTTAAAGGTAGGAATAAAAACAGTGGCTGATCCAGCTAGAACCTGGCTTTCTGACCTGTTGCACTTGCAATGAACTTAAGTGTAATGTCCAACAGAGGTTACCTGCTCTCTTGATCCAAATTGCCTTTATTTAGTAGCCCAATTGCAGAGTGCTGTTTTTTTTTTTAAACAGATTGATTAAAAAATCCAATATTGATCAAAATAGGGAGCCTCATACTTGGGTGAACCACCAATGTACTATATATGTAGCATGTTTAAAATGACATGTCCGTGGAACATTTCATTGTACCAATGTAAAATAATGCAAAAATAGAAAGCCATAATGCTAAATTAAAAGCCCCTGAGCCCCATTTTATTAGCTACACCTACCTTGCACCTACACTCCCTGGTAATTCTTTTCATAGGCGGACTAATCACTGACTAAAATGCTCAGTAGGTTGCTGGGGCAAGTGCTGAGAGGCGAACATTTCTGTACCACCAGAACATAGTATAGTAAATATAGTATAGCATAGTAAATCAGGATGTACAAGTAATGCTAGTTATCCTGCACTGGCAGACACTTTTATACAAAGCGACAAACAATGTGAGAAGTTTCAGGGCAGAGTGAGAACAAAATACAGTCTAAAAGGAAAATCAGAACTTGAAACTCCTCCATTGTTACTACTGTTGTTAGTGTTCACCATTAACACTACCGTCGCATGAGAAATCATGTGACACTCCCCTCTGGAGAACCTTGTCCACTATTAAGGTTCTGTTGTTAAGGGAGACACAGGTGCTCCAGCAGGATCTGGACAGTTCTGGGCTTGGATTAGGAATATTATCATTCCAGACTGTACCCCCTGGTAGAAAACACCATAAGGCTTGGCTCCATTGTCAGGAGTGCTTAAGTGGATTTATTGTCTGATAAAACCCAGTTAGATTGGGAACATTTTTAAAAGTCACACCACTGGCGCAATAGTGTCTGCTCTAACTTGTCAAACCACAAGAAAACAAATGACTGTGATTGTGTTTTGTGATCTCAAGTAATGCAATATAATATTTTCATCATATATCCAACCCAGGTTTATAATATTTCTGTATGTGATAAAGCGAATACTGTTTTGTAAATCATTTTCTTAATATACATTTTAAACCTGAGAGACAAAACAAGTACAGCACAGAGCAAAACGTAAGCCCCTGAAGGACAGGGCCCGTTTCAAGATGCAGCAAACGGCATGGTCAATATATGTCAGCGCTCAAAGGATCAAATGTCTCCGAACAAAAGCTCTCGGATCAACTGTCTTCGGTCTGCATAATCATATTCATTAGAGAAGCACATGAAAGGCAAAACGAGTTCTTATATTAGCGTTCCTAGTCTGAGAAATTCAATACAACTCCTGATCTCATGAAACCCTCAAACGAAATGGGAAAACCAACTTTCTCAATGTGACACAGCCGAATAATAACTAGGATACCATTTCTTGTCACGTCTACACATCAGATTAGGCTGACATTAATAAAATTCCTGATGTAACCTGCGTTGAGAAGGTTAAACATTAAACATTCATTGATAGCAACAATGATGCTAATGCTACTGTCAATAAATGAAAGTGAACAGTCACTTCAAATGATATAATGCTAACTAGGGGCTTACCTTCCTTCTAATGAAACAGTTAGAGAGAGTTAGTCATTTAATATGTATCTACACACCTTATCATCCAGCATTACATACTACATGACATATTTACGTTCAAGGACAAAAATGTGACATTTATTACTTAATACATAATCACCATATTCACATGCACGCACTATGCATGGTAGTGACTTTAGCGCAGTTCCTCTGCAGTGTCCTAGTGATTGCACATTAGAGACAACATGTGATGCGGTGAATGAGTAAGAAAGGTCGATGCGGTGCCAGGGAAAAAGCCGGTGCATGCTGCGAGTCACAGGCAACACATATGCCACAACACACTATCCCTTTCTCTCTCTCTCACACACACACACATGCAAGAAAGAGGCTAGTGAGCTCAATAGATAGACAGATAAGAATATTTAATGAGATATAGGGGCGATTTCCTGAACGTGGATTAAGCCTAGCCATGGACTAAATTGCTTGTAGTACAAGTGTAACAGTTACAATAAATAATAATATCATACATTTCGTTCTGATAGTAGAAGCTGTTTGACTGACATATACTGTAAGGCATTTTTACAGTACTGTAATTTTCCAGCTATAGGACTGATAAAGAGCTATCTTATCTTATTTTGCTGAGTGATGGTTGACTGCAGCTGCACCTAACCATTAGCCTATTCATTTTCTACTTAAGCTCATCCAAAAACAGATGCACACATGCACACAACCTGGGGGTGCTAGAGATCGCAGGGGGTGCGCACAATTTTGTCTGCACTAAACTTATAAAATCCCAATGCCTGAGAAACAAACATGTGTGTGTATAAGAGTATAAGAGCATAAACCTACAACTGCTGTTTATTTTGCTGTCTCCTAAGCAAGCTGAGGCTACACAGCACACGCTGAGACTGCTGGATACACACACCTTCACATATTTGCTGTAAACTGAAACAATCTACAAGAAAATGAGACTAAGACTTTACTCTATATAATGGCAAAGCTTCTTTTACCATTACATAGAATCCTGAGTATTTATAGTCAATGTCTCAGTTTTCACAAGCAGAAAGACTATACCTTGTAGATTCTATTGGCATATTGCTGGAAAAAGGGCAGAAATTGGTCCTTCGAGGAAGTGTGAATGCCACTGTGCAATATCCTTACTGGCAAAAGGAATATTTCTGTGAAGATTTTGTTTTACGGTTAATTTCTTTGGTATCTGCCAGAGAAAAATGTTGCAGGAGTGCATTTGGCACAAGAAGGATGAAGCAGCTACTGCACATACATACAGTTTGTTTTGTGCTGTTTAATAGGACTTTCACAGCACATGTGCACACATGCATTCCATTACAATACCATTTAAGGGCACCGCATTAGGCACAGCATCCATGCATTAAGCAGTAATATCAGTCAGTAAACACTAACATGTTTACAGTAAACAATGGAAAACTAAACAGAAAATAAATAAAAGATTAGCCCGCAGCAAAAATTTTTTAGTCTGATTTAAGTACTACTTTAACCTGAGAAACAGTCACTGTCACTGTTTTTGTAGATTTCTCAGTACTCTTAGATGTAAATTGTATGATTAGCTTTCTTCAACTGCCATTTTCCTTTTCTCATATTCAAAGTTAAAATACACTGAACAAATACCTCATACTTCTCATTCAATTCTTTCCTGCCCTCAGCTGCAAACTGACTGGCCCCTTGCGTGCTTGGGGGGGGGCAGTTACGCTAGGTCATGTATGCAGCCAGTTTAAACTAGAATACAATTCTTAGGCTATTATTAAATGCAAAACATGAAAAAAAAGCTTAATGTATTGATTTTAATTGTCTCAATTCTACTACCCTGTAAACGGGCAATAAATTCATATTGGGCTATTCAGTATATGTAAAAAAAATAAATAAATCTTCCTTCCAAAACAATTAGGCTTAAGCTAGCAGCATCCTCAATCAGTCTATGACAAATACAGTGCTTTCACTATTTATGTGAGCACTTTGTATGAAGCAAATGCAATCAGCCCGTTTGGCTCAAGCATAAGTTGGATATGGAATTTGCATACGAGAGTACAGTGAAGACAAAGAGCAATGTACAGTTAGGGGAGTTTAGAAAAGGAGGAGGGAGCAGTAGATTTATGCTTTGAGTTATCTCCTCAGTATTCACCAGGACCAGCCTGCAGCAGGTCGTGACTCTTTTGATTTTAAAAGAGGCAGAGAGTGATTTCCCTTCGCATTTTCTATTATCTCTGGGTGCTGGCCTATTCTGATTCCTCACAGTCTGGCCATCCTCAGGAATTCTTCATAGAAAGCTATGATTAAAGAAAATAAGGGTCAGTCTGCAAGACCTTCACAGCTTAAGCTTTAAGTGTCACTAGCTCTGCCTTCACAGTCGCTGAAAACAACCTTGTATGTCTTCTAACATATGCGTTTAGATAGATACTGTATAGAAAGGTTTGAATTAGATCTATATGAAATTAGAAAACCCAACATTTTAGCTCTACCTTGCTAATGTACAGTTATAGACTGCAGCCCATCTGTTAATGCATAATGTGACGTCAAAACTGAGTGATGAATGGGCTAGAGGACAGCTGACAAGCTGTGCATGATGACAGATGGGCTACAGTCATCTGTTAAGTCTGTATGGTAGGTGGACATCATAAAGTGTTGAGTGTAGAGTAGAAGGAGGCCCAAGGTAGATCTTAAAATAAAAGTAGATGGTGAGAGCTGGACTTTTGCTTTTTTCAAAACAACAGTGCTATAAAACCGCCTTCTGCCACCGCCACAACAATAAAACGTTTCTTGAATGGGAGTCCTGGACCACATTTTCTTTTTGATGAATAATCTTCACTCACAATGCTGTGTAGCCCAAGACTATGCTTAATCCTGGCTGGGGACCCAAACTACATAACTTAAATGTAGAGCTCTGTGACTGCTTGACTGGTTTGAGTAAATAATTAAAATATCCCTAAAATATTACTACTATCAACAAACAAAGAATATAAGTACTGTGCGGTAAAAAAGCATTACACCTAATCACAACTAACTGAAACATATTGAAACGCTATTTCAGGTATACAGCTAGACCTCAAGTACCTCGCTCCTCTATTTTGCCCTCAGAGTCTTTCATATTTAGGGCAAAGATCATTGGGAGAGAAAAGCTTTGTGATTTTTAGAGCATTGAAAGGGGTCAATGCATGCCGTGTGGAATAAACCAGAACATCTCTCTTTCTCGCTTTCATCAGCTGACTTACCCTACTTTCGCAATGCGTCAGAAGTTTCTCTGAAGGACACAAGACCGTGACAGTGAGATAGCTTTTAGGGGAATGTTTCTGAGCATTGTGAACATGCTGAACATTGTAACGGTCTGACTGAAACCCCTGGCCAAAGGAAGGACCTCCCCGGGACAAAACAATGTCGGTTTCAGTGCTGCCATCCTTTAATTAATCAGTGCTGCCAAGAATTAATATGGTTCATGCACATCCAAGGCCTGACATTTCACAGGAGTATGGACACATTTGCTGTCTTCTAAACAGGACCAAAAGTAAACAAAGCTTAATAACCAAACAGGGCTTTGGGAGTTTTTGAAAGATTTTTGAAATTTTTAACATTTGTCAGATGTTCTAATCACTACAACAATCACAAAAATACATATTATTGAGCTCAGAACTTGCAAGGGCAGGTTAAATAATTGTACCCAACTGTGTAGCTGAATGTTTTCTCTCAGAAAGTAACTTTCACAAATAACCTGCATTTCAGTACAAGACGTGCTATTCGTGTACATCTGTAAGGAACATGAAACTCAACCCTCTTGTTTTAGTCTTGAGTGCACCAATCGATAATATGTCCAACCTGGATTTGCTGATAGACTTCCTTGCTGTTGTGAGGAAAAGCAACATACTTAACCGGCCAGTCCCCCCAGACTGACTCAGCAGCACAAAAACAAAAACACAGTATCTTCTTCTTTAAAACCCTTCCAATCTAGAGTATCTTGTGAAGCATCTATATTACACAATGGCTGCTGTTTGAAGTGAACTAGAGCTTTGAGCCAGAGTAACATCTGTTGAGCAAGATTATTACACTCTTACAATGTTCTAGAACACATGCAACCAGATCAGCACATTTAAGTTTATTTGTTACCATAACATGCTGAAATGTGTCCAAATTACTGCAAGTACAGGGTAGTTGGAAGTAAAGAGCAATAGGAAGTTTTATTAACTTCAGTAAATACCACAGAAGATACCAAAAAAAAATACTAAATACAACCTGTTCAGTTTAGTGCTAGGAATTTGTGCTAGTGCTAGCAAGAAAAAAGTCTATAGTCATTGACATTTTTTCTGTAAATGCATACCCCAAACATCACTCATCCCACTCAAACCACATATGTCTCTTTCTTAAGGTGGTGCAGACCTGTCAGTGTGGTTTAGAACTTTGCATGACCTACTGGGAGCTGTATGAATTTAATCAGATTTCTTTCAGTGCAGAATATCTATTCAGGATGCCATGTAATCTAAGCTCAAGACTAATCCCTGTTTGGGAAAATAACCCTTGTTCTTTTATCACTCTTTAGGGTGACGGCTCCACATTCCTGCAGCTGGGCTCTTCTATTGAGCAGCAGATCAATGGCATGTTTAAAGTGATGGAGGAGTACAACTGGGACAGTTTTGTGGTGGTGACCAGCCAATATCCCGGTTATGAGGCCTTCGTAGACTACATCCGCTCTTTCACAGATACTTCCTATTTCTTGTGGGAGCTGCAGGATGTCCTGACATTTGACATGTCAGCAGATGGCATGAATGACCTGCGTGCTCGTCGGCTTCTACAGCAGATCGATGCTCAGGTGCTGCTGGTGTACTGTTCCCATGATGAGGCCCAGTACCTCTTCACCATGGCCAGGGACGTGGGCCTGTTGGGGCCTGGTTATATCTGGATCATCCCCAGCCTGGCAGTGGGGAACCCCACTGTCCCCCCGCCGGACAGCTTCCCCGTTGGACTTATTAGCATCATCACTGACCGCTGGAAGATGAGTCTGAGGAACAGGGTGAGGGATGGAGTGGCCATCGTGGTGAAAGGGGTGGAGAGCTTCCGCAAGCAGAGAGGCTTTATTCCTGATGGGCACACAGACTGCCTAACCTCACAGCGACCAGATACCAACGACACACTCTTCAAGTAAGTGTCTGGGGAAAATGGATGTTGTACACACACATGCATTCACATGCATTCGGGCGGCTACTGTTGCAGTCACCAGCCTTTCCTGCACCCTCTTCAGACGCCAGATCCACATTCTACCCCCCTCCACCTTCCTTTTTACCTCCAGATCCACATTCTACCCACCGCCACCTTCCTTTTTACCTCCAGATCCACATTCTACCCCCTCCACCTTCCTTTTTACCTCCAGATCCACATTCTACCCACCTCCACCTTCCTCTTCACACCCCAGATTCACA
>JBBJLR010000029.1:10394675-10409773 GCA_037577145.1 Brachypetersius gabonensis
GTGTGTGTGTGTGTGTGTGTGTGTGTGTGTGTGTGTGTGTGTGTGTGTGTGTGTGTGTGTGTGTGTGTGTGATTCTGTAGTCTCTTTTCTTCCCATTACCTTGTAACTACCCTGTATATTATCATCCAAAAGCATTTGCATCCGCCACAACAGTCTACTGACCAATAAAGTAAGCCACGGCTTCTAGTCATTAAAAGGAGGCAGAGATGCTTTCGGATATGCTGCAGTAAATGCAGGATAGGAATGTGAATGGAAGAGACTAGTAAATCAGATTTAGTTCTCATTCCTCCTAATTCCAAAGGCAAAGCATAACCTTTCATGGGCAGCAGAGCTATGCTGCTAAAGTCCATATCTTGCAGTGCGTCATATCCTTCTTCTTTGTGACATTTCCTGGGCAATGAAATGAATGCTGTTGAAAATGAACATGTATCACTGAGAGTATGCTGAAGGGAAATGGCCTTCATACACTGCCTGCCAAATGTTTATGGGAACTCAGATGGTTGATTTTCAGTGTTAGATTTCAGATGCTTTTTTTCAAGTAAGCTACATGCAACACATACACCTCCCATGCATGGATATACCTTTATCCTCCTGAGAACAGAAATTTACAATTTAAATTTATTTGAACAAAGTTTTCATTTTAATTTCCCAGCATATCCACTGTAGAGGACAACAGGATAATCTCCGTGTGAAAATAGGAAAATTTGGAAAATAAAAAATGTGATATTAACCCAAGAACACATTCAATTTGATAAAAAAAAAAAAAAAATTATGTATCACTCTCCCAGCATGCAAAACTTTCACATGCCACATCACTGGAAAGCCCAGGATGTCCTCCACAGAAAGCTATAGGGCTTGATCGGGTATCTCCAAATACTTAAGGAAGATACAGGTAAACAAAATGTCCATTACAAAGGACATAAATGGGCCGGGTCTCAGGAGAATAAACAAGAATGCAGGTAGTGGGGGCCCAGATTTGAAGACTGAGGAGGAGTATTCATTTATTTTTTGTTAATTAGGCATTTGATCTTCATTAGCTGTGCACTGTTTAATTTTCACAGTTGAGTTAATCTTTTGCTAACATAAATCAGCCATTGTAGTTATTTTGTCCTCAAAGTGTCTTCCAAAGCATAAAAAGCAGGTTCAACATAAAACAATGATTTGACTCTTTTCTTTCCCAAACTATTGTTACAAGCCTGTATTCCGGTCGAAAACTGAACAGCCTAAAGGGACAAAAGTGTTTTAATACATATTAATATAAGGAGTGTTACGTGATTTAAAAAAGAATCTAATTAATTACAAGCTCTTTGATTAGTTAAACATTCTTGCAGAAAAAAGTATTAAAAAATTTAAATGAATGGCTTATGAGTGAATGAATAATCAACATCTCTTTTATCTAATAACTTATTTTACTCTGTTCATGTGCAGTTACACCAATCAAAAATATGGCCTAATATGCTGAGTGAAAAAAATGCTTCAGCGAGAACAATGATAGAACTAAGTCTGCCTATAAGGTGAAGTATAAGACAATGTACACACAAGCACGGATGCTGATGATTTATGCTACCTTGTCAAAAAATGCTCCCTTTAAGTTTATTCAATTCATACAGTTTATAGTTAGTTTCTAATATAGTCTATTTAAATCAAAATAGCCTAGATAGATCTATAGATTAACAGATAAATAGATCTTTACAGTAGCATAGAGCCACTTTATATAGTGAGAAATGTTTATACATAGAGACATGGCTGGACTCTGAAAAAAGCAGCCCGGGCGTTTTGAGCTGAGACCGGCTACTAGGTATAGATGGAAAGACAATGAAGCTTGTGCTCTTCAGTCTCTCTCTCCTGTTCTCCCACAGGGCCGTGTGATACATAAATGCCCGGTATGCCCAATGGCCAGTACAGCACTGCATAGAGCCAGTGTGGAAAGCTTCCAGGTGTTTTGACAATTCTTGCTACTCTGTGGAAAATGCTCCTCCAAAGCTCATACAGCTGCCATAGTACCAAGGTGGCACAGATTTATGGCCATGGTACCAAATACCCAGACCGTGGAACTGCACATGCGCAGAAGGGCATTGTAGCACATCTCGATGGGTAACATGTTTCGACAAAACACCCGATTAATCAGTGCAACTTTTTTAAACTGGTTATTTCTTCTGTGATTAACTGATTGAAATTAACACGTTAATTCTCACCCCTAATTTATATATATGTGTATAAGGCAGAGGTGGGAACTCAAGTCTGAGTCGCACTTAAGTCGCACAAACAAAGACTTGTGACTTGACTCCAGACTTGACTCGGACTCGGTGCTGTGACTCGTGAATCATAACTCGTAAACAATGTTCATTTCATGGAATTATTCATTTATATCACACTCTTTCCAGCGACCCAAATCATTGGAAAGGGGTCACCGAGCCCCATCTAACTGTGGAGTTTCACATTTAGAGTGCAATATATATACTTTATATTTAACATTTAGATTTAAGATCATTTAAGGCAAATCCTCCATGTTGGTGAGGGCAGATCACAGCACGCTTTAAATTTAAATCGTGGGGCATAGCCAATTAGAATATCCTCTAAATCAGTGGTTCCCAACCTTTTTTCCTTGAAGCCCCCCTTGCCTGTGTCCAAGACAAGCCGGGCCCCCCCTTGCCTGTGTCCAAGACAAGCCGGGCCCCGCCAACCCCAACTCCTACCCCTATAGAGGCACAAAAATAATGAAGTGATTAATTACACACTTTTATTTGCAAAAAATAAAAAAATAGGTTTTAAAAATAGGTTTTTAAACTCTTATACACACACACACACCCTTTTATGTTTCTCAGACTTTGGGATTGTATGTATTTAATGTTTTTATGAATATAATTTTGGTAACGTCAGTGCAGGCAAAATTCTGCGCCCCCCCCAGTGATCTCTCGCGCCCCCCTCAGGGGGGCCCGAAACCCAGGTTGGGAACCACTGGTCTAAACGTTTAGAGCTCAACATTTACAGCTCAAAAATCCCACATTTAGAGTCGCCGTTTGTAAACATTACCACTCAAAGACTTGAGACTTGACTTGTAAAAATGACTTGTGAACATCTCTGGTATAAGGATATTTTCAGTTTTATTAATTATATAAAGAAACTGCAAAGAACAACAAAGAAAACACAATTATTAAAAAAACATTTTCAAATTCTCTGTGGCAGGTTTCACTGTTTGGACAGCTGGTGGCCTGGTGGTAAACCTTTTTCAAATTGTCCTAACTCAGTAGAGTATCAGAATCACAATCACAAAACGTCATTGATCTCGAAGGAAACTGTTTCCATTAAAACTACACTGACACAGAGACAAGAACACTATAAAAATAAAATGTAAATAAAATCAAATAAAAACGCTGTAGAAATAACTCAAAATGATATACACTATGCTATATACACAAATGATGGGGTATCAATACAATAGATAAGTGACTTACAGTTAAAGACATTTGAGCTGGTACAAACATATGTATATATCTAAAGGTGGCAGATGTGTGTTTGTGTGCATAACATGTGTAAATGTGTGTGTGTGCAGCTCAGCTGATGCAGTGCTGCCCATCTGTCTTGCAGAGCACATACCTGCAAAAGTGCGGAGCGCCGTGCTGGATGAGGGATGGAGCTTCAGACAGAGAGTCTTATCAGTGCCATCAAATTCCTCCCTCCTTCCATCTCCACACCTTCAGTACATCAGCACAGCAAAGTCCTATTTAGATGATGTGCACGAGCTCTGCCTGCTGAAGAGCGACTGCACCATTAGGGCCACCTCTGTGTAAACCAACCCTTAATATAACATGAACCAAGGTTACACATTATGTATACAAAAAAAAAAAAAAAAATTGGCCCTTAAAGTGAGGCATTGACACACCACAGCAAAGCACGCAATCTGAACAATGTGAAATTCTTTTGCTGTATTTATCCCATTCACCAAGTGAAGCAGCGGGCAGCCAGCTATTTATTGCACAGGGAGCAGCGTGTGTGCACGGTTTCTTGCTCAAGGGCACCTCAGTGGTGCCACTGGCAGTTCTGGGATACGAACCCAGTCTTCTGATCACAGGGGCAACTCTCTAACCACTAACCAACCAGCAGCTCCAATAATTGCCAAGCAGCACTGTCACTTGGACTCCTAGTCCCATCCTACTGAAATCAGACATTTTTAAGAGAAGATAAGAGAAGAATGCCATTTCCAACTTGTATTTTCACACCAGGGGTGTCTAAATGGACCTAGCGAGTAGTAGTATATGCATTTGACAGAAAATTATGCAATACAGTTTTTAAGGTAAATATTACCTAGTGAGTTCTCCCTTTGGTTAGGACACCAGGAGCTGGACTGAAGGCCTATTGCGTCATTTTAATCACCAACATAATTAGGAGTGACAGAAGAAACAACCAATCACTATGTGATCTACTATGAGCAACACCAAGTTTGTGAGAAAAACTGTTCACATGTGTAGGCATTAGCACTATCCTATCAGAATTCTTTTGATGTAAAGTGACTCGAATGCGAATTGAGGGCAAGCTTGAACACTTGCAGCTCGCTACTCGCTTTTTTTCATGTCAAGAATTTAGTTAGAGATTAGTGGTGCCTTGCAAATAAATGATTAAATAAATATGTGAGTGAACCAATCAAACCAATTTTAAAAAACTCTGTATTGAACCAGTTCTTCTAAATAAATAAAACTAAACTGATTTGTTTGGTAGAAATAATGTTATTGACTTCTAATATAACTACAGTACAGTTTTCCAGTCTGACCTCTTAGTCATAAAGACCACAATGTAATATTATGATCAGCCTCGTGTTCCCACTCTGTATTGTGCAATGCACATCCAGGAGAGAGGAAATTCCTTTTGCGAGCAGAAGTAGCAGACACCAGACTCATTCACGGAATGGAAAGTCATGGGGCGTAGAGTTACGTTCTCTTGACTAATTATCGAAACGACTCATTGACTTCGAATTTGATTCATACACCTCCACACCTGCAGTCCAGCGCCCAGCCAAGTCCTGCTCAGCACATTGCGTACAGTGTGATGAGGAGAAGCCGGACTGTGAAGGTCATCACCCTCTTAAAGGGATAAGCCAACATTTCCGGAAAGTAACAGACCTGTTTTTAAGTGTTAAAATAAATCATTTTTTGGATAAATTCCCACATTTCAAATGTTTACACACACTTAGTTGATGTAACTTCAAGATTATTTAAAGTACCATAGAGTTAAGGGGCACTGTTTTACATGTTCATATATTAAATGTATAAAATATAAGGATAAATTTAAATGCTTGGAGGTACGATATGGATTATGGAGCAAACCAGAAACCTGGTTTGACTCATTAAATTAAATTAGCAACTGTAGAAATGTATAAATCCAAGAAATGGCTGAAGGCATTGAGGAGAAATCTAGAACCGAACCTGAGGCATAAATATCAGCTCACAAAATATCAACTGCTTTTTGACAAACGGAATAAATTCTGATAGTTCCATGTATGTTTGCATATAAATATATAGTTACCTTTGCAAATTGTTTAAAGCCATTTTTCTCATTTTCTCAGCATGTGATAATGTGTCTTTATGCTATACTGTATATACAAACAGACAATGTATTGACAGGCTATGTGCAGTGTAAATACTGTATGAAAGTAATTTACATAAGAAGACTAAAGGTAGCTCATGTTTTGTTCTGTGTTTTGTATCAATGCGTGGATGAATCTGCACTAGCTACTGCAGGAAAGGAAGCAGAATGGCCATCCTGATGGAGAGTGATTAGCAAATGTGGCTCCTCTGTAAATATAGACTGAATGAGAGCTGAGTGTTTAATGTGGCGGCGCGGTGCTGACGGCTCCTCGCACCTCGCCAGTCACATGGTTGACATCCTACAATGTTGCACGTGGCTGTTATGGATGGGAGAGAAAGGGCGAGAGACATATGCTATTCCAGTACTCATTATTTAATGCCTGGATATGTTAAATGGAAAACCTCATACATTTATCTCCATTTACATTGAAGTCAATTACTGACATAAGTTTCTTTCAGATCATAAAGCTGTCAAGTAATATAGTCACTTATAAGCAAATGAATTATGCTTACTAATAAGATGAGACAAGTGTCAAATGCCAGGGCATCTATTTGTCTCACCCTGTCTCTCAGTGCTTGAATGGTTGTTTGTGTCAACTCTGATATGACAGAGTACTATACTAACACTTGGTCAGATTACTGAGCAGGCCAGTGGGGCCATTGCCCGATGACTGCCAGCTTCAGACAACAAGGCCTGAAAAAGACTCTTATTAATTTTACTTTCTATTGTAGGAAATGGTTTTGTTACATAAAATGTCTGTCTTTTTTTAGTTGCAAGTACTTTTCCTGTCAGCTCAGAAGGAGATTGTGTGTGTATGATAGTGAAAGTTCCCCTGTAGCGTACTTTTGATTGGTGAAATAGGGAGTGCTAGAACATACACAGTCCATTTTGGTACAAGCTACAAAGAAATCCGTCTTTTTTCCCCCAATAAGAGCTTATATGGCAGCCAATTAACCTGCAGCAGACTTGATACTGAGGGTGAGAGATAAATTGAGGCGCTGTCAGGTCATTCTTTGTGTCTATGAAACATTTTTCAGTCAGGACACATGATTACAGTGTAAAGCTCAGTAGAGTTAGTTATGATGTTTATGATGGACATAAATCAAGTGCTGACATATTTGTCAGCTCTGTGTCAAGAGAATATTCATGCGTCATCTGGCCCAACTGATGCAGTAGACACTCACTACGCACTTTATTAGAAACGTTCATACTCCTAATACGGCTTCATGAGGTCCCATCTAATACCTTCACAATATAGAGGGAGATAATTACAGACTGTGGCCCTTGTCATGCACAATTTGTTACTAATTCTCCACTTCACTGGTCTAAAGTCAGTTTCTGAACACATGACCACTGATCACTGTTTTCTGAGCTAGAGTACAAGGATATCAGCTACAGTTGTGGAGGCTGGCATTTAGAGTCAGTGGTAGCTTGTAGTTAAGGATGTCTAGCCCTCTGTCTCCGTTGTTGGGGATTTTGCATTAATGTGTAGCTTGAAACATTATTTTTCATGACAGTTCTGTTATGTTACCTGAACACCACCCAAAAAAATCAAGTAAAGTGACCATTTTGTTATACGTGAACACACCACAGTACACAGTGTGAAGAGCGAGAAATGGTTCTCTGCATTTAACCCATTCACCAAGTGAAGCAGCGGGCAGCCATGAACACAGGGCCCGAGAAGCAGAGTGTGTAGATGGTACCTTGCTTAAGGGTACCTCAGTGGTGGCACTACCAGTCTTGGAATCCGAACCCATGCCTTGCTGATTGTAGGGTGAACACCCTAACCACTAGACCATCAGCTGCCCAAACATATCACCTTGTTATAAAACATATCACCCTTTACGGTATGTAATTAACACGCATGCACACGTACATATAGAAACAGCTAACTCAACTGTAACTCATTTAACCCACTGTCAGAATAGTATGCTGATGTCATGAGATCTGTTAACACATTTTTTAATAAATAAAGTTGAATTTCTAAGAGTTGCCAAAATGGCAATCCAGTCATGGAATAACCCTTTTATTCATAATTACCATTTACAAGTGCTCATTAGCATGCTAATGCCTTTATCTTGATTTTTTTTTTTTTTTTTTTTTACTGGATGCTTGGAGTTGCATGAAAAGGTGTCGAAAGAAGGCCTCCTTACGGATTATCAAAATGTCATCCTAAATACAGCCTAAGGGAGTCATATCCATGACTCCTAATTCTTCTCACTCACACACTCAAGTTCCTCAAACTCTCAGAGCAGCTTTAAAGGTTCAGATCACTAAAGTTCTATTCTGGGTTCTCAACTGGGTTCTCATCAGCCTTGACTGAATCGGAAACATCCACATTTGCCCAGATACTACTTGTTCACAGCTAAATCCTCATATTTAGCCGTTTCTATCTGTGCTTTACAACACAAATGTCCATTTTCTATATCTCTAGATGGTATAGTGCACATGTTATACTGACTGCTAGTATAGTATTTTATTTTTATTCTATTTTATTCTGTTGTTTCTTAATTTATAACGTTGTACCGTCCACTTTCTGCCTGTGGGTCTTTCTTATCTTATCTTATCTTATCTTATCTAGTTTGCCTTTGTCATGGCCACAGATTATCACTGTCAATATTAAATACACAATTGCCATGTTCAGATATTGATTAACATTAGGAAATGGTTCAGCACCCCTGGTCAAGTGACATGTTTTATAAGGGGAATGTTATGCATATTAATATTAAATGAATGCATCATTTGCAGGGAAATCCTGAACAGTAATGTTATGTATTTTCACTTGAAGGTTTTTTTGAACAGAGCTTCAGTTGGTGTTGAATAATTAAAAAATGAGACCCAAACATTAATTCAGGGGAAAAAGTGGTTCTTACACGGCATAACCTTTTTCTTTCTGGTGCCGTTTATTTGTGATAAAGCACACAACTTTGGAAGAATGTTCACCCATTTGAAACTTGTAACAGACATTTCAGATAGCACTAAGGGGGGCTCTTTCAGCCTTTCCTTGCTTGAGACGGCCAAATTAAAGCAATCACCAGTCCCGTCAGTCTGCAAGCGTTTCGGTGCCAAACCAATGCTTGAAGATTAACTGCCCCGCTACAATCTCTGAAAGTGTTGCACCAATTTGGCGCGGACCTGCCTCTTAATTTACACATTAAAATTCAATAGCAAGACACAATTACGCAGTCGTGCATAATCTTCAGAGCCCAAAGGACTGCCTCTAAAAGAGAACGAAGCTCCTGTAGTGTGTTAATCACCAAACAAACCCTGCTACCAGGAAAACCCATTAAGCAAGGTAAGAACTTTTTAGCATTTTAACTAAAAAGAAAAAATCTGAATCTTACATAATATGAGGCATAGAATTCTACAAGGTGGAGAAAATACACTTCCTTCTTATTTTGTATGCAAGAACCCATATGTGTTACTAAAGAGGATAAACTCAGAGAGGCTCAGTGTAGGAACAGTAAGAGGAACATAAGATTCATGCTAGTGTCTTTGCAAGTCTGGTCCTGTCACTGAAGATTACAAATGATGCTTTGTCCTAGAAGAGAAGATGAGCCAGGAGAAAAAAAACAAAAAGTATAAACCAGACTGAAGCATTAGGATGGCTGCTACAATTTTTTTGGTAATGACCTTTAATAAGAAACCATTAACTGACTTTTAGTAGCTACAAACATATCAGTAGTTCAACAGAGCTTGAAAGTTCACAGATGACAAAATGACGATGTGTTCATTGATATTTATAGCTGTGTATCCTGTACATTTACAACATACTGGTTCACTAATATATAATAAAGCCTATTACTGAGATACATAACTTTATAATAGTGAAAGAAGCTTAATTTTTTATTGAATATATGTATATGTGAAGAGAAATATTTAGATGGCTTTTTGTTTGTTTCTAGTCATTCCTTATTTAAAGACTCTCACAGTAGCCACTTCATCCTAAAATATACATAATGGACAAATCATAAAGCTTGTTTCAATATCTGAAAGTATTTCAATAACAAGCTCTGATTATTTGCACACATGTATTGTCTTAAAGCCCCCTTATTTATTAGAGAGAGAGAGTGTGTTGTAAACAGAGCAGGAAATATTTCAATACACATCAGCTACATTTGTTCATAAACATTTGTGAATTTTCTAATTACTCATGACTTAGTCCCATCTATTAATGAAGGTTAAGGTCAAGTAATACATATTACAGTGTGTCATGCAGGACTAGAGGAATAGCCTGCACACTGCTGCCTGGTGAGGTATAAGCTTTCGCTGCTTGTAAGTCATGTGTCTAAACCATCACACTACAGTGAGTTATGAAATCATAATCATAAACAGGTGGCATCACTCCGGTTTCATCGTATTTACACTGGCTCCCAACTGAATTCATAATCCAGTTTAAAATCTATGTACTGACTTTCAGAGCTTAGCATGATCAAGCTCCCAAGTACATTTCAGAACTGCAGCTGTACTAGTGAAGTGCTGAGATCTACTCATTAGGAGCGCTCTCGGTTCCATGCACCAGACTGAAGACACCTGGGGATCTTGCCTTTCAGTCTGTTGGTCCAAAGCCATGGAACAGTCTTCCACTGGGGCTGTGATCGATTGAATCTGTCGAACTATTTAAATTTCACACTTAGATGTCTTTTACTGTCATCTACACTCCGTCATCCTTTTTATGTGTACCTCACTTTGTAACTCCAGTCTGTGAAAGACACTATATAAATATACTTCACTTACTTACTGATGACATTCAGTGGTTCCTGACCCTGAATGTACAGATATCTATAAAAATGGACAAAAGTACATCATATCACAGAACTATTGTCATTTGGACAGATAACCTCTTGGCTGATTTGGGGTAAGAGGGGAAATTGTGTAATGTTGATTTTTCACAAATCTATTTAATGCACACAGTTTGAGAAAAGTTTTCCGAGTACACTGTCTGGAGACCAGTTAAATCATAACTGAGGTTCAGATTTGGGAAGGGAAAGCTGGTCTTAACCCAGGAGAAAAAGGGCAACAACCACCCAGGGCAGTCACTGCCTCCATTAGTATTCTTCCACACAGATTCCCATAGGACAGACCTTAGTGGCCCTGATCCATCAGAGCAGCGTAAATCATCCTTAATGGAGCCGTCGGTGGCCGCTGGCAGGGGGAATTAAAGCAGCCGGTTTACACAGACACCTCAGCAGGTAGAGATTACAGGCCTCAACAGAGCCGTTATCAGACAGCACAGACTTGCCGGCCTCCACAGGGACAAGCCAGCAGAGTGAATGCGTGTGAATCCTCCTGCTTTGTAAGAACAATGGGACATAAGGATGAACCACTGAATCAAACGCATACTGCAGTTTTCATTCCACAGCCATGCCTCATTTACAGCACTGCAAAGTCAGTTCAACCTAAAGTGATATTGGTACTTATTACATGGCTTTTCTTGACGTAATACAGAAACCTTGTTCAGGCAGAAGTTCACAGTTATCAGAAGGTTGTGGATTCAAATTCCAGGATTTCCAGTGACACCACTGAGGTACCCTTGAGCAAGGTGCCATCCCCACACACTGCTTCATGAGAGCCATGCGGCTGGCTGCCCACCGCTTCGCTTGAGGAATGGGTTAAATTTCACACTGTTCACACTGTATGCCGTGCTGTGGTGTGTACACGTATTACACTTTCACAGGTTACTTTTAAAGCTACAATAATAATCGTTTTTACTGTATATTACAAATGTAGAGTATATTACAATTTTATTTTAGAAGTTCAAGCTCCTTAGAGGAGCAATCATCTAATTGTTCCCAACAACATCAGGAGGTCTTGAGTGCAAACAAGTGTTTTCAATTAATTCGGAGATTTCACCACAGTTCAACAGGACATTCCAGAGATTCTTTTGTGCTTATGGTATCGAGTATTATTATAATTGAATTGGTCATACCTGGTTGTTCAAACACTGAAACATTGACTCTGAATGGTCAACTTCACATTTTTCCTTTTAGAGCCCAGATGAAATCTTCCATTAAGCTATTCAGGACCATGGACAGTACTTCAAGACAGTGAAGCACCTTAACTGTCAATAATGCTGGCCTGGCCAGTTCAAACATCAGAGAAACGTCTAATGATCTTCTGTATGTAAAAGCCTCTAATGTTTTCTCACACTCTGGCCACACTGACAGCTTTGCACAGAAACAGTCTTGGCCGAGCTGTGTTGCAAGTACATGCTGTACTCTATTAAATCTTGTTTGTGGAGCAGGTATAGAAATCGATATCCCTTTGCCTTGCAATCGATGCGCGTATGGCTTAAGAGAGACATACATTAAATCAGGTGAAGGTGCATGTTAAAGAATGACCCCGGGCAGATTGCGCATTAGATTTTATCAAGTGCGGTTTTAGGACCGTTCAGCTGACCTTCGCATTAAGGTGAGAAATAGGTTATCATAATTCTAATGACTTACATCACAATATTAAAAAACAACACTTTATTTACTTCTGCTGTGTTTGCTACATTATGGAGGAGAATTAAAGGATAAAAAACCATTACAGTGGACAACAAACTGTCAACTGTCACAATTTAAATTTTCAAAGGATAGTAATGCTTGACATTTTCAAAACTGTCTGTAAATTGGGTAAACCATTCAGGAGCAACCACTCTCTCTTTTGTTGTGTTAAAGTCAATCATAACACTATGTTTAGCTTTCGAACTTTAAGCCTGAAAAAGAGGACAAGCTGGACTTTATTGAAAATTTTAATTCTAATTAAAATCAGTCACAACTAGATTCTGTACATAAACCTTTGAAAGAGTGATTCATGTTTTTATTTCATTTGTCTGAACTGGGAAACTGTTTTTATGTCTTAATTTCTGGCTGCAAAGCAACAACATATGTACAAATAATTATATACATTTATAAATATTTATCTTTATATTTGTATATATAAATCTATATTGAATACTCCAATTGTAGATTGTACATTTTCAAATATTATATTGCTCATTGTGCCTTTACATGTTGTCGTTTTAAGACTTATAATAATACCTTTTATTTATAAGTACCTTTAACAACTCTCAAGGTCACTTTACAGAAGTTATCCAGAAATTAAAAAAAGAATTAATCAATTAAATTAAGAAGAGTTTATAATCCTTGTGTTATCCTCAGATGTTCAGGGAGGATGTTCCACACTGGGGACCTTGAGAGACACTATTGTCCAGAATCAAATTTTTTGCATGTGTTCACTCACATTCTTGACCAATAAATGCGATTCTGACAGATTCTAATTCTTTTCTTAAGTGATCAAGATAAAACCCACTTAAATATGGCATTTTAAGCTTATAAAAATATATAACTAACAAAATGTGCCAGAAGTTTTGTACAGGTAACATTGTGTTTTTATTCCCAGTATGTCAACAGAAACTGTTACAATATGTAGCAATGCGTTTTCTATACAGAACGTGTCACTGTTTTCGCTTAAACATCATTCCCTCACTGCGACCCTAAGGTTAGGCGGTTACAGAAAATGAACGGATCATTCTCTCAGGAACTTTTTCCTTCAGCTGTATTATGTCTTGTGAAAAGTATCATGTTAAACATTTGCCTTACCTTCACATGCACATCCAGATGCCAAAACACTCCATACAGTGTGAAAAGGTGTAGAGCGAAATGGGCTTCAGTGTTTTGCCCTTGTGGAGATTTGATTCTTAATTGAGACAAATTACACACTCGAGTTCCATCAGTGCACTAAAAAGCAATGATGAAGGCCCAATCAGTGGCTGTTTCATTTCTAGTCCAGCTTCATTTCTCTGCAGCGGGCTTGACTGAGTACATGAGAGAGTGACAGGGTCCATAAAACCCACTCATATCATCCAATTAAGGCAGCGAAGCCAAATCCAGCAACACTGCGCTGCCTCCTCATTCCCCCACTCAGTCAAAACACGGTATAAATCACAGCAAATTAAATAAGCTGTGAATAAATTACGCAGCACAAAGTTTTAATTTCCACTTACAAGCCTCCATGATATACATTCACATGCAGAAAAGGGCAGAGGGCGAACGGAATTAGTGTCACAGGCGCGGCAGAAATGAAATTCAGCTGGGAGTTTTATGATAACAATAAAGACATATCTGTGAAGCCACAAAAAATAATAATAATAATGCTGACGTGTCCAAACTGAAAAAAAAAACCAAAAACCGAGCCACTCTTTTTTGGAACATGGACATCACAGATATAACAAGGCAATCCATTCACGTAGCCTAGGTCCCTATACATCAATATAAATTAGAATCAAGCGCTAAACATCATAGCTATACAGAACAAGATTTATGTTTGCCTACCAAAAATACTTCACCTGCAACAGAACAGAGTTTGGCTACATATCCAGTGAACCAGCGAAAACACCCATGAAAACAAATATTTATGGTTAAACTTACTTATATCCAAATGTGCAGAAATACTAATTTTCTCCATATCTGAATCTGTCCAGTTAAACAGAGCAAACAATAAAAGCAGAAAATCTGTGTACTTACCAATATTTATTCAAGATTAATCTTAATCTAGTGGCATAGGCAGTAGCTCCTGCAATCAAAAGGTTGCTCCCAAAGCGCCGTGTTCCTGGCTGCCCAAGTGCTGCTTCACTTACAGAATGTGTTAAAAGCAGAAGAACAATTTCGTGCTTTTGAGACCGTCCTGCGGTGTGTTCTTTAATCTATAATCTATATTTGACCAAATTACAAAGTAATTCTCTATTAATATTTGTAGCATCAAAAGAAAAACAGTGAGTCAAATTAGTTTTGAGAGGAGCATTCCCATGTTTATTCTGAAGAAACACTTGATTGTCAGTTTAAATTAAATGGTGTACATGCAGAGAATATCTGACAGGCTTTGTAGAACACGAAGACACACGTCATCCATTCAAAGGTAGGATGAACTCTGGGCAAAAGGCACATTTTTTTTTTCTTACATTTTGTTCCGACACATTTGCTCAAGAATGTCAACCGACTTCAAATAAACAAGAAGGTATCGGGGGAACATTTATAATTTGAAACAGAAGAAACGCTGTTTCAGCAAAACAATGCTGCTGACTACAAATTTACTGGGAAAACATCTAATATAATTGTTCATGGTGCACCATGAGCTACAATACCATTTTCTACACTTCAAAGGATGATCTGCTTATGCTACAATCTCCCTCAAAACATGGAGCATCAGGGAGTAATGCTAGAACACCTAATAACATGCTAGTCTCTGTCGCCGCCTTTGTCCCGTGTACACAGTAAACGATAAAACCGGGCCTATAAAGAGGCGCCATATTTTTATTTTTTAAAAGGTCATCTTAGCCAGGGTAAACCTAAGCCCCCAAGGCAGAATGTGCAAAAGTAGAGCACTGGGTGCAATGCTGCAGGTGACAGCAGTCACGGTTTCGAGGCTGCTTTCCCTTTGCTTTGATCAAAAGAAAGAGAGAAAGTGTGTGTGTGTGTGTGTGTGTGTGTGTGTGTGTGTGTGTGTGTGTGTGTGTGTGTGTGTGTGTGTGT
>JBBJLR010000029.1:10426164-10428664 GCA_037577145.1 Brachypetersius gabonensis
AGACACAGACAGACACAGACAGACACAGACAGACACAGACAGACACAGACAGACACAGACAGACACAGACAGACACACACAAACATGGTACGGAGGAAAAACTAATATGTCTCTGTGTGTTCAGAATCTACAAAGTCCACAGCATATTCTCTCTTGGTGCTAACAGAGCTAGCGCTAGTGCTAACTCTGTTAGCCGGGACAGAAGAGTTTAGAAAACCACGACTACTTTTGCTCTGAGCCCCGTGGCAAGCGCGGCGGGTTCTCGCTGTTTTTTGAGAGGAAGCGCAAACCTCGCGGCGAGCGCAGCGCATGCCGTGTTCGGTCTGAAAGCGCCTTTATTTTAGAGCAGACTAAGATGCATGATTTTGTTCCAGACCACAGTAACATTTGTTTAGTGTGCCGGTGGAGAGCTCACAACAGTCAATATATAATAATACATAATAATAATAATTATGACCGCACCAAACAAGGTATCAAAAAGGAGCCAAAGGGATCTTCTGGCTTGGTGCCAGAAAAGAAACCCATTTGCTGCCTTTTTATTATTATTAGGCGGTTCTTTAAAGAAGCATTTTGTGAATATGTAGAGTGTTAATATGATGTTTTAGTTAAACACCAATTAGAATAAAATTCCAATTAGAAATAGAATTCCTACTTTCATAAAGAACCTGAAGTGGTCTTTCTGTGGCACCGCTTAAGAAACCCTTTTGGCACCTTAGTTTACTGACTGTTTTCCAAGCTCCTCTAGTAGAAGTGAGCTTAGGAAAGTCTCTTAGAAGCAATAAAATGAAATCTTCTATACTCTAGATCAGTGGTTCCCAACCTGGGGTCCGGGCACCCCTGAGGGGGGCGCGAGAGATCACTGGCACAATATTGTCTGCACTGACGTTACCAAAATTATATTCATAAAAACATTAAATTCATACAATCCCAATGTCTGAGAAACATAAAAAGGGTGTGTGTGTATATATAAAAGTATAAAAACCTACAACCACTGTTTATACTTTTTTTTTAAAAATAAGTTTATAATGAATCACTTCATTACTTTTGTGCGTCTATGGGAGTTGGGGTTCGGGGGTCCGGCTTGTCTTGGACACAGGCAAGGGGGGTTTCAAGGAAAAAAGGTTGGGAACCACTGCTCTAGATAGAGGAACTAAAGACAGAAAATTAATCTTGCAAGAGCTACTCTTCCCCCAAGGTTATAGTAACCTCACAATGACAGAGGACAAATCAATTTTTTACAGCATTAGCAGGTTGGTATGCAATAAGGGTACACATGCTAATTAGATATCCAGTATATATATCTATAATTGGTCCTTAAATTCATTGACATGCATACATAAGATAAATATTTGATTACGCATTAATGCTGCATGAAGTCCGTACTCCTCTGGGACCAAGTTTTAAATGTTGCCTGAACCCTTATTGCAATGACAGTCACTTTATCCCCCCGGTTCTTGTTCCCCAAAAGGTCTAAAGGCTGGCAATCCATCCAAGACAGCTGCACCGCCTGTGTCAGCGGTGCGGTCAAGAAACGAAGCGCTGTTGCAGCAGCCATTTTGAATCATTAGCCTGCACGGCACTAAGGGCTGCCATTGTGACATGCTGAATCAATCACGGGCAGAGGCAAAGCAGAGAGGGGAACCAGAGCCGGACGAAGAGGAGGGCAAACCATGGAGCCATGGGGCTTTTTGCATCAGGCTCAATTTTCACTTTCATGTTCTATGTTTACATTTACATGTGTACACACGGGAGTCCTGATTTAATGCTGTTGTACTTTGAGTGGTGCCCAAAGACAAGCTTTTATTTTGGTTGCGGCGCTCAGTGAGTGACGGTCCAATCACGCCTGAGATGGGCTGTCAGGTACGTCAGGCTGAAGGATGAGAGGAAATGGAGGCTGAGACACAGACTGCGACTCACGAGTGATGGCTCGGACTAAGGCTCCACTACAGCCCGTCGTTAGGGAACACTGGTAAAAATAACAGTAACTAAATGCGTGTACCTTCAACAACAAAAAAAAAAAAAAAAAGAAAATTGTAAATGGGCCACAGTGGCAAAGACCAATTAGGCAGAAAAACAGGGATGCATGAGGACGATAGAACAAGACTTTTGGACTGGCTGGACTGGCTGAGGGCCAAAGACGATTCTGTTCATAGCAGCACTGCTTTACTTTAGCATATTTTGCACCTTTAAGCCATGAATTCTTGTACGTTTAGCAATTTGTTAGGCAAATTTAGAACACATGGGTTAACAAAACATATAATATATGAACACCACAGAGGTGTATGTACTAAGCCAGGGGTCGTGAACCTTTAACACTCCAAGAGCCATTTAGACTTGGTTTCCACAAAAGAGACAACACCGGGAGGCACAATTTCTTTTTGACATCTTAAATAATAACGCTGCATATATTGTTATTTACTTTTATGCTATGTCTAAAAACTAGACTAGTGTGCTGCTTGTGAAATTTTACTTATTTAAAGAAAACATTTTGAACATTTAG
>JBBJLR010000029.1:10433664-10446640 GCA_037577145.1 Brachypetersius gabonensis
GTACCCAGCTCTACTCTAGCATTCAGAGACAACATTAGGTCAAAATGACTTAAAACGATGAAATAATGAAATAATCTACCTAAAAAAACAAAACATTTTACATGCTACAACACACTGAAAATGAAAAAATTAATTTGATTCCTCAGTTTCTCATCTCAAAAGGATCTCAAAGTGACTTGACTGGCTGATGATCTGCACCATGAAATTACAGCTTCCAGACTGAGTAGCTCAGAAGGTTTGTTTCACAGTGACAAAAAAAACGCAAAAAATTTAACCTATATTAAATCTCTTAAATTTAAAATTCCCCACAGTTTTGTATTATGTCTGTGTTCACTTTGTTCAAGTGATACAAAAAAATAATTATCTTCTTGGATGTTGGCAAAGATACTTTCTATTGACCATGTGGTGGCACAGAATGTCAGACTATAATCCATCCAACAAAGAACCAGCAGCCAGGGATTATATTCCCAATCCACACTGTCCCATGATCCCAAACCATTTGTCTAATCTTTGATGGGAACAGATTTTAACTGGGAACCTGAAGAGAAAGTACCCTCTCTACAACTATCAGCTAATTTGGATAAAAAATGAAGACCAATAGTAAACAATAAACAGTTAAAGCAGGTTAGACTATTTACAATAAATTCACAATTCTGACAATTAGCCAGTGTAAAGAAAGTAAAGAGAAGGCATGAACAAAGTAAACCTTTGCAATCGATCAAGCTTAACAGGAACAGCTTCTAACTGAGGAGACAATGAAAGGCAAATTGAGAGACAGACAACAAAAGTGGTCCAGAATGACCATTAATGAAAGAAGCTTCAAATCATGGGATTTCCATCATTATCCACTGTTGTTAGCAGGGCTCTGAACCTGTTCAAGGAACAAAAACGGTTTGTGAACAAAAATATTCATTTGAAAGCTGTGTTATTGGTTAAAAATATATTTTTAAAAGAAATTAAGGCCCATTGGTCACATAAAGTTGTCCATCATAAGTCTGTCCGATTGAATATGTTTTTAAGACACTAAAATTTGGTTTGCGTGTTTTTGTTGTTTTGTGGCCAGTCAAGATTAGGACAGTCTGTGCAACAGCCCTCATTGGTTGGCACACTGTTAAAATTTAAAGCTTCAGGGAAAAAAAAAAAAAAAAAAAAGTACAATTAAATGCCTGCACTTACAAATCATCAGTACATCAAAAGTGAGCCATTTCTGGTTTTCATGTTCACGGTAATTGTATTTAGTATGCCTAATGGATTTGGCTGAGTTTTGCTAGTGCTGATTTGTACGCTCTAGTTAACTCAATTAACTTATACTGTTGTCACTGGGATAATATTAGGATGGTTCATTAGTGGATGCATGCCTATTACAGGTGTTTAGGTGGCGGCTGGGTTTAAATCAGCCAGCAATAACACTAAAACCACCTGGCTAATATTATGTAGGTCTCCCTCATACTGTAGCTATGAACAGGTGCACTTGGTCTGCAACAAAGTTTAGTTAGGTGGAATATCCACATGACTGTCAGGATCCAAGTTTTCAAAGACAATCTCACTGCCTTCACTGGCTTGCTTTTTTCTCAAAATGCATCCTGGTATCATCTCTAATCGAGGTAAGTAGACGCAAAAGCATCCAGTCATCTACATGATGTAAAAGAAAATGTGATTTCTCAGACCTGGCCACATTCTTCCATTGCTCCGTAATCTGCTTCTGAAGGTCACATGCCCATTGTTGGTGCTTTCAGTGGGTGGAAAGATGTCAGCATTGGTTCTCTGATCAGTCTGTGTGTTCTTGCCCAATTCTATCCGAGTCAGCATTGGTTTTCAGGAATTTGCGCTAACCCTTCTATGAGATAAGCTTGTCTTTGTTACCAATGTGCATTAATAATCCTTGGGGTTTCAAGTTGTCTTTCTCTGAAGCACTTTCAGTAGGTTCTAACCACCGCATACCAGGCATCCTTTGGAGCCATCACATTTTCTTTGACCCTTATGCTAATCTACTTTTCCCTACTTTTCCCTGGACAGCTAGTGACACCACTGAGGTAGTTTTGAGCAAGGAACACTCCCCACACACTGCTCCTTGGGTGCTCCTTATTGGTGGCAGCCCACTGCTTCACTTTTTGCGGCAGCTGGTGGCCTAGCGAATAGGGAGTTACCCCACAATCAGAATAGTGTCATCACTGAGATACCCTTAAGTGAGGTACCATGTCCACACACTGCTACCAGGGCACCCCTCGTTGGTGGCAGACCGCTGCTTCACTTGGTAAATGGGTTTAATGCACAGAAAGAATTTCACATTGCTCACACCATGCGGTGTGGTGTGATCACGCATGACTATAACGGGCCACTTTACTTTAATGAGTGACTGTACATTTGCTGCCTAATGAATCTCCATTGCCAGGTTCCACAGTAACAATAAAATCAATGTTATTCATGACATGAGAAATCGTTTCTTTAATTAGTTCAGTGTACCTTGGAAGTGATAATGCAGCTAGTATGTCGTGTGCTGCTTCATTTAATGTATAATGTGCAGTATTTTGAGAGCAGATGGCAAATAAGTACAGAAGACAACTAGCTGCATTATCACTTCCAATGTACACTGAACCAATTAATGAAACAATTTCTCAGTATATATTTTACTATGTTGAACTATGCATTAGACAGACAACAAGGCCTGATTGCCAACAGAACACCCTCCAAAATATATTCTAGGCTATCTGCAGTATTTATACATCTGCTGGTTCTCTCTCTATATATATATATACACAAAACATATACAAATATATATATTTATACAACAGCTTTCTTTGTTTTAATTATGCTGTCCTATTGCCTGTATAAAATAAATTCTTAATCCATTTGTGTGCTTTGGATCTGCTTTAAGAACTTTTGTTCTGTTTTGTGCACCCTGGTTGCTAGAACTCTACTGTGACAGCCGAGGGTAGAGGGAGGCAAGAGGTGCGGACAGAAGCTGTGAAGCTGGAAGTTGGAGAGTGACTAGAGTGTGGCATGTGTCAAAAGAGGGTAGGAGAAAAACAAAAAAAAAAACCAACAAAAAAAAAACACTCTGTCCTGACAAGTCCCAAGTGGATCAGCTATAGGCAGTCACTTGTCACTGCTAAGGACAAATGTTATTTAATTATATCAGTTTACTAGAAAATGCATAACTATTTGTACTAATTGGTGAAGAAAGATCCTATTTCACTTTCATCTAAGTTGTTTAAGTTATTTAAAAAGAAGGTGGTCACTACATTTAAAAAAGGAAGGAAGAGAAAGGAAAGAAGCCCAGAAAGGAAAAGAAAATTAAAATAAGGAATGTAGGGGAGAGCTAAAACCTGAGGGTAGCACTGTGCTTGTGTGCTCAGTTGAAAGTGAGCCTGCTTAAAGCATCATTAACCTCCTGAACATGCTTCTGTCTATGGCCATAATTAAAAAGCCAAATTAACAAATAAAGCGATGTCCTCCCTGTTCCTCTTCCTTAGAGGAAACAAGGGCAATTAAAACCAGAGATGTATGGAAATTTTGGCCATCAAAAGAATAACATGGTGGAATAATTTAACAAAAAATATATAACTAATTTTAAATTTAATAAAAAAATTAATGAACAACTCTGAAATACAAGATTCCTGATTTACCATTTTACTTGACTTAATGCAGTAGTTACATTTGGTCTACCCTGAAGCCATTTCTTTACTCAAAGCCTTGTGGTCAGCCTCACTTTGGCCCAGAAACCCAAAGACCAGAAAATGGACATTACTGCATTAAAGACTTTTCAAAGAAAAAATCTCTAGTACAGATGGACTTTTTAACCAAATTTGCCATTTGGATTTTAAACACAGTGTTCAACAGTTCCAGAAACAAAATACTTTACACTGTTATTATAAATAAAAAAAAACATGGAAATGATGAGTCACTTTTTGGGTTGATTTAATGATTTACAGTAACCCTCCCGCTTTTTGCGGGGTTTACATGCCCATTTTTCTAGTATAAACCCCAAATATGTAAAGATAAACCCGTATTCACCTCTTAATTTAAATTCCCCACCGAGATATGCAACTCGGAAGGTCACAAGACAAAAGTATTGAGACATCGCGGTGAGGTGAACGGTTTTCGGCAAAAAAATACAAATGAGGGCTTGTTGGAAAGGTCTACTGGAACTGTGGAGTTTGAAGCGTCTGAGTGCTTGCACCGCGGAGAAATCGTGCTTGGAGCGCAGAGGCTCAACACTGGTGTGCTTCCAGGTTGGCTAGAGCCTGCCATGAGTCCCCTTGTGTGAAAACATATATTTATTGCCGCAAAAAATTTGATGGATATTTGCAGTTTCCGCGTTATTGAGAGTTCGGTTCTCAAAAAAAAAAAAAAAACATCAAACAGTATTCCAATTTTCTGCCCGGTTCTACAAGTGTATAAGAATGGCTATGGTTATTCAAAATCTCCACAGGATAGTGGTAGAGCTTTTTTGTCAGCTCAGTTTATCCCCAGCATCAAAAACAATTTGATTGATGTTTTTTGTTCCCTTCAGTGAAATTTCCCTTTGAGGAAAGGTGTGCTATAAAGTCACTGAGGTGGATCAGACATTGGACAGGTCACTGCGTCTGTCAGTGTGAGAGTCAGTCTGACAGGAACTTCATGTGTATGCTGACTGGTATGGCCCGTCAACCTCCTGCTGGACCCCGGCGTGTTCGCATGTAGTGAAACATGAAGTACCAGGGACGAGGAATGTTTTTCTTCGTTCTCATGCATTGATCTTTGCCTACAATGTGAGATAAGCTAAGGCACGTTCGCATGATGCAACACATAGCCAACAGAAAGTGAAACAGCTGCAGTGGTCATTGTCAAAGTGGCAGAAATGAAAATAAACCTACTTGACTTGTACTGAGAGAACAGTCCATGTAGCTTTGCATCACAATATTATAAGTACAAAAACAGCATTAATAAATGAGGAAATTGTTGATAGCTTAATATCTAAATTATTAACATTTGCAATGTGCCCATTGTTGAACTTAGAATATCAAAATGCATTTCTATCTTAATTTATTAGATTGCAATGACAGAAACGTATCATGATCTCATTTGGTATCTGCAGAAATCCCCACCCCAGATTAGTACACACAACAAAATTAAGTTAAACTTTTAGCAACGTGACTTTCCCCAGTAATAAGCATGTTGCATAATCAGTGAAGATGTAATAAAATTTGCGCAGAGTAAAAGCAGTACTGTGACTCGGGAGGTGGATGGTAATTTAGTGACCTTTGTCTCTCCATGAGACATTTTTATACAAGCTTTTACTGTTAATTAGCAATATGACCCTAGAGACAGTCATCTCTCAGCTCAATTAAAGCTAAAACTAGATGGAGGAAGGCTGGTGGGCCACATTCATCTATTCCATTACATTGCCTGCAAGAACGCATTTACTTACAAGCAGTGAGCACATTAAAGAAACAGTTTATTACATGGGTTCATTTTTATAAAAGTACAATTATTAATTTCTGTATTAATTTTTACACATAAATGCCTTGAGCCTAACTATTAGACATGAGAAACTTAATTCCAGAAGCGGGTACACAGCCTCCACTAGTGAAGAACAATGTACTAGAAATGCAAAAATGTACAAGGGCATACAAACCTGTAGCCCCACACATCTTTCTTTTCAGTATATATTTATAAACAAATCAGAATCGCACCAAACTAACCATGGTAAAATTTGATACAATGATGCACTGAATTAAATCATTGAGATGTTTCCATGTATCCTCTTACAGAGGCTGAACTATTACACACAACGCTCATTGTTTAAAACCCAACTGAAATAAAATGACAATTTTGATGCAGGTAACAAAACAGTGACTCAGGGAAAAGAAAGCCACACAACCTGCTCAGATGTACCAGCACAGATTTAAAGCATTCTTAGAAAGCGAGAAAAAAAAAAATGACAGACTGTGACAAAGCTACATTTGGAAAATGCGGGCCAGCATGGGCAGTAAAGCACAGCTGGTCACTTGGAGCAAGTGACTCATGCACTGCTGGGGATCTGAGTCACCTGAAGCTCAAGTGCATGTATACAAACCTGGAGTCACTATTTATAATTTCAGCAGAACCAAAGTCACTGTGGAAAAGCTTGTCACGTTGCTGCATTAGACCGCCATTCACGGGCCAGCTGCTGCCCCTTAAAGGCCCTCCATAAAGAAAATACATGGATACATTTTTAAGAATTGTTCCTCCATTAAAAGTAATTTACTGCATGATTACACCAGTAACTGCACCGTTAGTCAAAGCTATGTCCACTGTACAGGCTCCAATACATAAAGCGAAACCACAAAGTCATTACAGTGATGCTTTAAGTTTACAATGGTTCTCTTCTAATAACAGCTGAAGTCTAATGTGTTGCCGTCAGCAAAGTGTAACTTTCTGACATCCAAATATAACCTTATACGTAACTGAAGAGAGGTTGCACAGTTCTACACTGTTTTTTGGTTTTACCATGGTATAAAATGTAAAGATAGATTTCATTCTCATTTAAAGTCATTAACAGTAAAGCAAAGGCATATTTGGCTTATGACAAGCCATAGATAGAGGAGATTAAAAACAAATAGATTACAAGATAATTCCTACAACTAAAGAGCAAGAATAAACATCCCTGAGGAAAATGCTGAGTGACTGATATAGTTGCTATTGTATCTCAAGTGGTTATAAACTAGGGTGGTGCTAGGTGGATCTTGTTGCAGCCCATGTTGTTGGCTAGGTGCTGGTAGTGTATTTGCATCCTTCTGATATAACTGGGGAACACTTATCTGCTATTCATACACAAACCATATGTATCCATTAGGGGTGTTGAAATTAATCATATAATCGATGCATTGCAGTGCAGGCGTGGATGAGTCTGCATCGATGCAGTGGCAGAACACAATCAATTAGATCATAATGGCATTGCTTGATTTGCTGGCGGTGGCCTTAAAAATCTCGTTAAAAAGTAGTCCCGGTAGTGACTGTGGCTGCCTGATCCATTCTCAAACCAATTCACACCACTACGATGACTCTTTTCAATAAGGTCACAAGAACAGAATAAATGACCCAGAGTTTCATATCTAGGGGCTGGCATAAGTGGTACAGTTTTTTTCACAACACAAAAGCATACCTAATCTGAGTAAGTAAGTAAATAAATAATGCTCTCTGATTGGCTACTTTCAAACCTCCAGTCTCTGAGTACAGGGGGTATTTCATCCAGAGACACATTTTCATATACAGTCGCTTTGTGTTCTCTCGACAGTACCAAAAACGTAGAGTTTCACAGGATATTTAGTCGAAATTACGTTAATATTTACGTAACAAATTTGCCACTTTTTTGTGGCTTCTGTGAATTTGTGGGGATATTTGCAGCTTGAAAAGAGATTTGCTGTTTCTGTGATATTCATTGGAGTACTAGAACAAAAAAAATTATTGTGTCAACCCCTGTTCATATCCCCACTACTACACGTCAGATTAATCTAATGAGAGTTTGGTTTTTGGGGAAAAACAAAAATAGAAAAATACAACAATAACAGCATATAGCAATAACAAATAGGCTGCCTAGTAGCAATGCAGCAGCTACAGAGGAGTCATGGGACTAACATCCTCTCAACCTGGGCCCACTACACTGTGATGATGAAATACCTTATGAAATATGAAACAATAAATCAGCTATAGGGACATTTCAGGGATATGTCTCATGTCAAAATGTAATTGAAAAAGACATGCTCTTTATTACTTCCTGACTATTCCCCATTTCCCCCGTTTTATTGTTCTGAAGAGCTTTGGGCATTCATTGGATTTCTGTCCCATGGGCTTAACAGATATACACCCTGCCACGAAATTTAAGTCTTATGTTAAAATTCCAAAAAAACGACTAAAGACCTAAAACTTGTGGCAAAAACTAACACAGACGTGAGTACAAACATCAAGGTCACAAAAATTTTAATGTGGATCACTGCAGCATATCCTCATGACAAAGGATGTTTCAAATGTGCGGCTTTATCATGTGGCAGAAGGGATTTTTCATGAGCGTCACGTCCAACTCTGTCCGGCCACCCAACGAGCAAGACCATTACATCATTCTGCGATGTCCTTGGACCAGATAACCGCCTTTCCTGAGCAGAGAACAATATTGTACTCAGCAGGGAGCTTCCTCTCAACACATGCAACACCTGCACTTCTTTTCTCTTCATTTGCATGTGCCAGGGACATGCAACAGCACTAGCAGGCCAATTTTCAGTGAAAGGAATTTTGACACATTGCTGAAATTAAAAATGAATCACTAGGTATAGGGTAGGGTGAAATGTCATCACGGTTTTTGGTATTATTGGTTTTATATGGTATTATACACTTTTTACCATATGTATTATAATTAATACGATACATTATTAGTATTAATTAAAATTTTCCATTAACTTTCATTCAAATATTTGTATTTCTTTATAAGAATAAACTCAAACATATTTAAAATAAATATGTAATTGCTACAATTAATGATCATCTGCCTAATATTGTGATGGCCCCCCCTCATGCCGCTCTATTATTGTCATGCTCCTGCTAACAGAGGCCACTGCCATTAGGAATGATCTTTGCCATGTAGGGAAATACTTGGTCTACAACAATGTTTAGGTAGGTGACGTGCATTAAAGTAACTTCCACATGAATACTAAACTTTTCCCACATCACATTGCCTCTGCAGGATTGCCTTCTTTCCATAGTGACCAACTCTTCCTCAGGTAAATGACATATGTGCACCAAGCTGTCCACATGATGGGAAAAAAACACATGGTTCATCAGACCAGGCCATCTTCTTCCATTGTGTCATGGTCCTGTTTCGATGCTCACATGCTATTTGTAGATCCTTGATATGACTGCCAGTACCTACTTGATATGGAAATTAGCACAGTTAGTGTTTGGGGTGGCCAGGTTCTTATGGAGTTGACCCTGTTTTTGAAAGGTTGTTGGTTCAAATCTCTACTGCCAGTGGCCCCATTGAGGTCATCTTGAGTAAGGTACCGACCCCACACACTAGTCCCTGCACGCTGCATTGTTGGCTACCCACTGCTTCACTTGGGTGAATCAGTTAAATGCAGACGACAATTTCACACTGTGTGCTGTGTTGCTCACATGTGGCAAACGGCTATTTTGCACACTTACTTACACACTTTCAGCATCAGACAAGAGTCAGACTGGGCTCTCTGACCAGTTTGTGCCCCTTACACAACAAGCTGCAATACACAGCATGTTTGGACACTTTTCTGTCATTTACATTTTTACAGTTAGTGCTACAGTAGCTCTTCTGTGGGACTGGACGAGACAGGCCAGCCACTGCTCACTAAACTCATAAATGAGCTTTGGGCACCCATGACCCTTTTGCTTGCCTGATTTCCTGCTTCCTACACACCAACTTAAAGGACTGACTGCTCACTTGAAGCCTAATATATGCCAGCCCTGAAAGAACTGTTCTGTATCACCAATGGGAATCATACATCATTAAAACCAGTAACTGTCCAGTCTCTATAAATTACTTCTTAAAACAACAAACTGCATTCGCACAGTGCTACAAGTCAAATTGTTCCTTTTCTGTTCTTTTCCTTATTTAGCAAGCTGAAAACTTAATTTACACCACCACTCTCAATAAAGGATAAAGACATTGCACCGCAAAGGACTGATTTAGAACTTGGTCAGTACTTTAACTGTGGTGGGGCTAAAAGTTAACGATTATGTGAGGAAACTCAACCATGCATGTCCCACAGAGGACATCAGAGCTGGAGCTGATTTGCTTGCTTCATCACATTTTTCTAAAGGTTTAGAATGATTTTAACTGGATCGCTTTTCAGTATTTTAGCACCCACACTCTTTCTCCTACTGTATTTCTTGTGTGTTTGTAGGTCAGGCAGTGTTTGCAGTGGGCTGAGTGTCTGGCTGTGGTCTGGAGAGAACTCTCCTCCTGTGGACCACTGCACAAACACTTCCTCCTGCTGAGATAATCTCCACTAAACCATCTGCACAGTCATCTTCCTGCAGTGCTGTCTGTGCGGGTGCTGCTGAGGCTCAGAGTTCCCTTTGTATGGAGAAACTACAGCTAAATTGTGCTCCAGGGAAAGCTGAACCCTGCCACAAACCAAAACAGTATAAATAGTGTGCCAGTTAAGTCACAGAGTGTTCTAGGTACAGTCAACTGCCACGCAAGGGCACCATGAACAGCTTGACCCGAGGTAAAACCGAACATTGAAACAGTCACAACACAACCATAAAATTCAGGCAGGGCGAATTGATAATCATTGTAATGTTTTTGTGCTACAGACTGTGATCAGCAAAGTTACTCTGCTGTGGCTCTCACAAAAATGGCTTCTTTTATTCTAAAGGACTGAGGGAAGAATTTAAGCAGAACAAAAATCATATATTTTCTTATAAAAACAACAACGTCATTGCAATTGGCAATCCAGAAAATTCTAAATTGGTGTAATCCGCAGATCTGTATATCTTATACAATCTTATACAATCTGTATAAAAAGGTTCAGGGGTCATGATTCATCTACCAAAGTTTTCGTTCCCTTTCTTCGTAAATGCAAGAGTTCACTGTAAAGTATGATCGATGTGAATGCGCCTTTAGCATTTAAATGCCATACAGAACTTAGCAGATAACCCACTGCTTTTGAGAAGCAAAGGAAAGTCTTTGAACTGGACACCAGAATCAATCAACAGTAGATGAAATCTCAGCCCATTGATCTTCTTAAGAGCTTTCGGCGGCCAAGATGAATAAAATGGCAGCCTTGCTCCACAGCGTGAAACTGTACAATTGATCAAAGCAACGGCTCGAGCTGAGCAGACAGGACACCTTCTGTGCTGTTTAGACTTGCCCATTATGCTGGAATTAGCCTTTTTTTGCCACAATAAAGGCTGTAGGACTGATCTCTTGAAACCGATGGAGTCAGAGAGTGAGAGGAGTGAAGGGTCCACAGAGGCCACTGAAGAAAGTGCACCATACAAATGTATTGACCCTTCTTCTGTCCAGTTAATGCCTCTGTGAGGTGGCGGAGTCACACTAGCTAACACTCAAACTCTCTCAGACAAGTCTGGCAGCAAAAAGCCAAGGCAACACCTGCTTCAGATAACACAACAGCACGATGGCACCTACTGTCTGGCTTTTAAAACTGTCTCGCTCGGGTAACAAATGACCCTAACCTCGCTCCTCTCTCTATCGTCTACTTTCCGCTTTCATATTTTCAGAAGCTGAGCGCTGCCTCGGTTTAGGGTCAAACTTTAAAAATAGTTATGCTCAGGGACAGCTGTTCAACCAGAGCCTAAGAATAGCCCATAATCTGTTGCACCACTAAAACAAAGGACAGCCACTGCAACTTTAATGACAAATGGGGGGAAAAAGCAACATTTTAATCCACTGCAAGGATGAATGAGGAGAAAAGGGCTGGCAAGAGGAGACTAGGTATCAGACATAGCTTCTTTTAATACCAGTCCCAGTTTATTCTTCTTTCCAGAATTCAGTCTCTATGCATGGTCAGTGAGGGAAAGCAACCGGCACACTTATGTAAAAAAATATTCAACACTACAGACTTACAGAAACACCTTTTTTTAACAGCAGAATGAAAAATATATCCCAAATTTAAATTTTTATTTATGTGATTAAATGGTTCTCTAAGTAATTTTGGACCATTTCAAATAGTTGATCATGATAAATGATAAATTGTTTTTAACGGTTATAATTTGACTGTGCACCGTTAACATTTAAGAGCAGGAAGCTGCAAAATGTCATTCTGTAATGAGTAAGGTTTGAGTGATAAGAACATCCGAGACCGATACAAAGCTGATTTCAAAAAGCTACCCTGAAGACTAAAACTGTGATAACCAATAAAACCAGGAGAGAACTGCACATTTAATACTTAATTTTACACTTTATTAGTTTTAGTAAAACTTTACTGACAGATACAATTGTCAGTGGTCAACTGTGAATAATCATTTTTGTCTCATATATCAGATGGTTTGTTACAAAATTAGAAAAGCCACTAATTATTAGGACTTTGTCAGCAGGAAGTTTGTTCATAACATAAATCTGTGTGATATTGAAGTGAAAGTGACCATCCTGTCATACATGAACACATCACAGCACAAAGTGTGAACAGCATGAAATTCCTCCTCTGTATTTTACTCATTCACCAAGTAAAGCAGTGGGCACAGGAACACAGCGCCCGGGAAGCAGTGTGTGGGGACGGTACCTTAATCATAGGGTACCTCAGAGGTATTTAGCAGTCTTGGGAATCGAAACCACAACCTCCTGATCGCAGGGCACATGGCCTTACCACTAGGCTGCCAGCTGCCCCATTGACAAGTTATCATCAGCTAATGATTAGTCCAGCCCTAATAAGAAGAATACTAGCAGATAACAGTCAACCAAATACTGTTTATCAAATAAGTATTGCTCATGAACCTGCATTTTCAAACCACAACCAGCTCAACACAAACACCAAACACTACACAGGAAAGTAGCCTAAGACAGTCTACGTTTGAGCAATGTCTACTGCGTGTACTGCCTTTAAAAACACTTCATACAGAGGTTCAGAGAATCTGATCCATCACTTCCATTTTGCTTTGTCTCATTCTGAAAACAGTACCCTCTGTCTTTTTTTTTTTTCTGTATACTTGACAGGAACCCACGCTGGGATTAGAGCCATAGTATGGTGAAAGAATAATCATAACTGTTTCCCTTAATCTTTCCTCTTTCTCTACTTAGGCCTCACTGGGAAACTAACATGGTGGATATCTGCCTCAGTCCCTGTGGGTTACCACGCAGACCTCCTCAGCATAGCAAATAGAGTCCAACAGAAATATTAGACTACATTAGTGCCCTGGGCACATCAGAGCAGAGCAACAGCACTGTTGTATTTTTATTTAATTTAATTTTTTTATTTTAGATAAAAGGAAGTGTGTGTATGCATTCATATTTATATTAATATATATA
>JBBJLR010000029.1:10465025-10481101 GCA_037577145.1 Brachypetersius gabonensis
AACCACTCGGTTGTGGTTGGTGAAGAGACAAAAAAAAAAAAAAAAAAAAAAAAACACTGATAAAAAGGGAGTGTATTGGTTTGCCATAAAAATACTGTCTGGGGCGATGTCCAGGTTGTTTGTGATCCAGACAAATCTGTTGACTATTAAAGTTCTGTTTGATCTAGAGTGTGTGTGTGTGTGTGTGTGTGTGTGTGTGTGTGTGTGTGTCTATACACTGAGTGCTTTAATGTAAAATGGTGCATTCTAGAGAAATTTTCTAATATGGACATCTCTACATTAATGGAGATAGGAACCAGAAGTCATTACAACACCTCCTTAAAACAGTATGAATGAAATGTGTGACTATGAAGAACATTTAAAAGGTACGAAGAATATTTACATGATGCAATAATTATTTTCTTAAATGTCTTTTAAAGAATCATGTGGTCGTTCTCTAAATTTGCACTTGAACAAGTAATTGTCATTTCCAAAAGTGGTTCTTTTAAGATCAGAAATGGTTCTTCTATCACATTGCTCAAAGAATCATTTCTAGAATCTTGTGTTTACTAGTGTATCTCTCCTACATTCGAGTATTTGAACACGCTTTATACTACAGCTCTTAGTGGAGCAGCTCACACACTAGGAGTCTAATTGCACAACAAAGTAAAGCAGGGCCATTACTATGACTGCCACTAGAGGGCTACATAACTGCAGTTTTGAAAAAATATTCTCTAAACTTTCCAAACAAAAAGCCACTTCTAAACATAATGCCCAGCTGAAAAAAATAAATAAATGAGAAGAGACGGTAAGTTCTATGCTTTCACTTCAGCCACCAAGGTGGAAGATTAATTACAAGAAGTGCTCGTAATGTATGCTAAGGGCTTTTGTGTTGATTTTTACTTTGGTTGTTACTTTAGGCAGCATGGGAGAATTCTTACCTTTATTAAAAAACATGGAGGCCATCTGTCCCATCTCGACTCTTTCCACAATGTCAAAGTGGTCTGCCGACCCTCTGCGCTCTTACAATAGAAAAAAGGGTCATCATATTATATCAATATTCCATTGTACATACAGGATACACAAAGTCATATGGAATGTCAAATTAGCGAGGTGAATACTCACGAACAGAAAGAATCGGTCGAGTCTCAACTGACTCTGAGCGTCCTCGGACTGTGACCTCATCATCTGAATAGTCCGAACTAGAGTCACTTTTGCTGACCTAGAAAGTAAAAAGACGTTCAAATCGTCAGTCAAGTCTGAACATAGAGCTTCATGATGTAAATAAAATGATTAAGGAAAAAAGTGCTGAAACTAGACCGACACAGTATTTAATTTATTAATGTTTTAATTCCACACAACTTAACATGTCCTCGTGCTGTGTTGCTAAGCATAAACCCTAACATAAACCCTGCACGAGGACGAGGTGGCATGGCGGATGAGGCCCAGACGTCACAGCTTTTTTCCATCACTGTATTCAGAGGCGGGTGGTTTGAAAGTAGTCAATCCAAGCACGTTATTTATTTTTCCTTGGTGCTGATTGGCTGCTGCCCAGAATTTCCCCCTTGAAGCTTCTCAAGTGTTCTTGTGTTTTTTGTTTTGTTCTCCTTAAAGCCCTGCATTTTTATTATTG
This sequence comes from Brachypetersius gabonensis, assembly GCA_037577145.1. Taxonomy (NCBI): domain Eukaryota; kingdom Metazoa; phylum Chordata; class Actinopteri; order Characiformes; family Alestidae; genus Brachypetersius; species Brachypetersius gabonensis. Next base: position 10,466,638 of record JBBJLR010000029.1, read on the forward strand.
TGAATTTAATTAATTTATAACTGTATTTAACTGTTTATGCAAATGAAACCGTTATAAAAAAATGAAATGTCATAACCAGTAGTAAGATTATCAAATTATTTATCTAGAAGCCATTCTTAAAGTTTGTTTAGGACATCTTGCCAGCTCAAGCAAGAGCATGAGCCTGCAAGTTGCTTGGGAATGTACAAGCTGCATGTGCTGTACCAGCCTCACCTCTTCCTGTTCTCTTCTCTTCCAGCGCAGCTGGGCATTAGCCGCCGCCATAGCCTCGATCACAAATGTAGTGGTCATGTAACTGAGGGCAGGAAAAGAGAAGAGGAATAAGAAACAAACTGTATGGTGAAAAATAATAGGCATGGTCTGAACAACCAACCAAAGCGAGACCAGCATGTTTGCCAATGCCAAAACTTACACAACCAAACAACAAATACTGGCTTTATATCTAACAAAAGTAATATGTAAATAAAAAAATGACCAGTATGCTACGCACTCTGTTATACACACACTGTTGTGTGAGACTCCACTCATCCAGTTTTTGAGCCTTTCCTCAACTAATTGTTTGAATGAGAATGGAGCCCTTACAGATGGGTAACAGCTAGGCTTATGTATTAGTTGTGGGCAGTATAGGTTTCTACAGCGTACCTTTATCCAAAGGTACGATTTTGGAATTACCATAATACCAGACAGAATTAAGTGCTGAACTTGCCTGAGACCACAACCAAAATCTGAATGCATAAAAATAGCACAAACACTTAGCTATAACAGTTTTAAGAGTAAGTTAGCACACAAGCACCCACACAAATGCAGTTGTGGCCAGTGTTGGAAACATTAGGAACCTGTTTCATCACCTCAAAACAAAATGGGCTAGAAGACCAAGTCAGCTTGTGATTGCAGGGACAAAGCGGTCATCCACGCAGCTAAAACCCAAGTCTAGGAGTGGTTTAGCACACTTTCTTTAAATCAGTATTTGTAAAAAACTTTTAAAAGCGGTGTTCTAAAAAAAGAAAGTAGTAATGACAGATTTACCTACTGACAGATTTACCTACTGACAGATTTACCTACTGACAGATTTACCTACCTACTGCCCTAAATTATGCCAACAGGATGAGCACACATGTCTAGTTTTGATCACTGACAGCAGTTTCCATGACAGATAAATGACAGAGCCTCTGAAGAGACATTTACATTATTTAACACATGCTTTTATCCAAATCAACTCCTCCCTGGAGCATCTTCAGGTTAAGGGTCAGGAACCCAGCGGTGCTATGCTGAAGGAAGGATTCGAACCCATGATTCAGAGGCAGGTACCCTACACTAGGCCACCACCACTCCAGATAAAAGGGTGGACATGGTAATATGATTTTAAATGCTAATAATTCCAAACTGTAGTAAAATGCTAACGATATTTTAGAATGAGTGAGGGTTTAGGCTACTCCACACACCTCTGTTTCCAGGGAATTAATGTACACAAACACTACTTACCTCATAAAAGCTAAAAAGGAAATGAGTGCCAGGCTGACCACCCAACCAGCTGCGGCAAAGGCCTTGGGCATGGTCAGAGCACCAGTACCCACAATCAGATTGAACATGTACACCAAGCCAACCTGTACACAGAGAGAAGAGAATCTGTTAGGACTTTTACAGCGACAAAAAATCAGCTCTCGTCGTCTTTCCATAGTGACAGAACTTGGCCTACTCAATAAGACCCACATCAGCTGAAAAGTCAATATATAAAATACAAGAGCCTCACAAACCTATATGTGGAAAAAAACTATGATGTATGAATCACAGATTGTTGATCTTCACACATTTATACTTCCATGAATTAATTTTATTCATTTCTTTAAGCAAAGTCCATCTGTCCAATCTAAAAAGATTGACAAGTCTCCAAAAAGATTCACAAATGAATTACTACCGGAGTAACTGGCCTAGTTTTACAAGCCGTCATGGAAAAGGACAGACCAAAGCATAAAAAACCTGAAGCCATAAGTCATGCATAAGTTTCAGCTGATGTCAGCCCTTTAAAGGGGTAACGTATGTAGTCACAGCTGCCGGTTGTCTTTTCTGCAACAACAAGCACATTCTTCAGATTCAAACCTTATCACTTCCTTTTTCCCCAATGGCTGAACAAGTAACTTGTAACATGAGAAGTTTAAATCACATGCTTTCACCTGATCTGTCAGCTCAAACTGAGATAGTGTCACTCACTATCTGCAGTTAGATATACAGTTAATAAAAAAAGACTTACTATAATAAGATTTATACAGACAAGCACATTTCACACCCAGTGGCAATTCAGCATCTCCAGTTTACCAGAAGTACGTCTTTGGACTGTGGGAGGAAACAGGAGCAACAAGCAGACAGCCATGCAAACCCAGGGAAAATATGGGAATCAAATCTGTGAGGTGCTGCAATTTGGTATAATTTAACAGACTTCCTCTCATGTGCCTTTTACCACATCACAGTGGAAGGAACAGTCGAACTGAGGAGGAGACAAGACTGTATGCTGTCTGTTTCAATGCATACACAGAGGAATGTACAGACTTACATACTAAGTGAAGGTTTACAGCTTTTCTAAAAGGAAAATGTCCATACAGAGACCATAAATCAAAACTCTTTTGACAAAATGACGCACAAAGCACACTGTTTGCAGTTTGTGCAAAGGGTTGATAAAACACCAACATGGTTTAGTCATTTGATAAGACTTTTTGCTTGCTCGAAAGAAACAAAATGAAGTTAGAATTCATTTATACATAAGAATGCAATACTGTTCCATTCTAACAGTGCATTAATATTAGAATTTATGTTGCATAAATTCAAATAACTGTTTATGCACTGTTTGTCCAGCAAGTTATGAATATTTTGGTATAGACCAGTGAACCAGTAACAAATTAGTTCTGGTTAGTTTAAGATTTAAAGAATTCTTAAAATACTACACTACCGTATTTTCTATTTAAACGGATATCATAATTACTGGGGCCAAAGCCTCACACGGCAACAAAAACAACCAGTATATTCTGCAAAGACAGTCTGTGAAGGCTCAGACATCCCCCTTCGTTACAACTTACATGAACAACAAAACAGTGAATGCAAAGCACCCAAGTTCCCCACTACATGCAACCCCAAAATGAATGAGAATTCTGATGTCCCGTCCTTCAAAACATTACACAGTACAAGAGGCTGGAATGACATGTCCTATGAATTCGATCGCTTTGTACCAGGTTCCCAGAGCAGTCAATCAATACTAAACTAGTTTCTCCTGCCATATCCAATGCACAGAAACGAAATAACAGTTACACAGGAGAAAAACAGTAACAGGCAAAGCAAGCAAGACATAAAAGGGGAAACAACAGATGGCAAACACAAGAGACATAGAAATAATGACAACAGTCTTGTAAAAACTCTTGCTTCAGACAAGGACTTACAAATGGTGAGTATGGCTCTCCCGACTCTGTAATACCACCAGCCATGGTGACAGAGGGAGATCAATTCTCAGAAACGTAGAGAACCTAAGAGAAGATACAAAGTCAGCTTTCAGTAGAGGTTAATGTAACTACAGCAGTAGCAACGTGTCGTCTGAGGAGTTGGGTTGTTTAGACACGAATTATAATCACACACTACGCTACTTCATGACATAACATCTCACTCTACAGCTATCTTGTGTCAATTAAACACACTAACATTAGCTTAAAAGGTGTTTTGGGCACAAAACATAGAAAGAACCTTTACGACTGGATGGCTAGTTTATCTTACCTATAGTTTATGTCTCAGACTGAATGTAAGTGCTAAAACAACCTAAATCTGATATAACACAGATCCTGCTTACCTGTCCTTTCTGACGGGAGTGCTGACAGTTCCTATTTTTTAGACTTCTTGCCCAATAAGTTGTTAACTAGCACCTAGCTAGCTAGATGGCTAACTAAGACAACAAACAAACAAAATTGCATAACGGGTGATTTCCAGAAAGCCATTAGGCAAAAAAATGGATTCACATTACAAAGCTGCACGTTTACAGGCCTATGTCACGTCAGTGAACAAGGAAAACACTCTGTATAACGCGGTTTCCCATTTCTTGTCCAAGCTAGCTACTTCCCTTGCAGAGCTCCTGAAGTTGAGTTCATGTTGGGCGCCTGAAGGCTCACGGCGCATGCGCACAAAGGTCACAAGACTTCCATCACTTCTACCTGAAATCCCACTTCAGCAACTTATACTTCCGAAAACCTCAAACTTTTTAATACTTTAATGTACTCATACTCAAACTCCTGGTGGCCAGTGAGTTGCCTCTATGATTAGAAGGTCGTAGGTTTAAATCCCAGGACTGCCAGTGGCCCCACTGAAGTACCATACCCACATATACTACACTGCTGGCTGCCCACTGCTTCACTTGGTGAACGGACGAAACGAACATTAGTAACCTGGATTTGATTGTTGTGTATTTGTCATGATCTTGGATTGTTTCGTTCTTAGATTCGTATCTCGGACTTGCTGTCATAGCAACAGGTCCGTAAACTTAAATCTGCTCGGGAGCAGGTTTATTTCATGTAAACAGGATTTAGACTTTGCTCCTGGCGGGTTATGATTGGTTGAAATGGCGAGGTCACATTTGATTGATTAAAGAGCACGACTGACGCGGACTGACTCACGTGGGAAAAGAGAAGTATCTTGCATACATATATGGATGGATGTATTTAAACTAGTGGTGGGCCGCTATCGGCGTTAATGTGAGACTCTTATCGGGCGATAAAAAAAATATATCGCCGTTAATCTATTCAAAAAGTTGGGTTGGGAGCTGGGTCTAAACTATGCAAGCTTTAGCGGCTGCTAGCGAGGCGTGTTTGGCTCGTTACTCTCGGCCACAGAGCGGGTCCAAATATAAAACAGTTACGGGGAGCAGGGTCTGTTCCTTCCTCCCTTGGAAAGGGAGCAATTATTTACTTTCTCAAAAAAAAAAAACAGAGTGACGAGGGTCACTTATATGGCGGCCATGTAAAACTCCACACCACACACTGAAACACTACAGCTCCCAGCCTCACTAGAGGCTCATTTACCCAGAATGCAAACTGGCTCATTCTTCTTAACAATAATTTCTTATCGATTCCCATCCCTACCCCTGCGTCTTTTCCCTTAGAAACTGTGTTTTTCTACCCAAAATCTTTTCCCTCAATATATTTTTACAGCCAAAACAGGTGGGCGGAGCTACCAGGCCAGTTTCTCCTCCCTCCTACACGCCGCAGCTTGTGAAACTCAATGAAACCAAATTGGAATTTGAGCGTTCGTTATCCGTTTTTTACACCTGCTACCTACAGCAGCTTCCACAGCCAGTATATCATTTTAATTCAATAATGATAGCTAGATGTATTACTTTTCATTTCAATTCGTAGTCTTTTTGTTTGGATATATAATTTAAAAATAGTAGAACAGTGACTATATATTTAGGGTGGCTCGGGATCATTTGGGGGGGGGGGGGGTGGTTCAGACCTTCAGCAGAATTCAAATGAGCCATTTCAATTTAGATTAATAAATTTAATCTAGACTAATTCCAAGATTACAGTGAGATTAGTCTAGATTAAAAAAATTAATCTATGCCCACCCCTAATTTAAACATTCATACAGTATATGTATACATGTGTGTGTGGTCATCATTCGTGTGTTAATCGCCATGTGTGTCTGTCACATTCTATCCCCCAATAGAATTTTCAAATTCCTTGTGTTTTGCGTGATAGACAGGATCCTTTGGCGCAGCATGACAATATACTTCTCGAGAGATACCGCTTTTCTCGTGAGGGTATCACTTTATTTAATTTCACTGTGAAATGTTCAACTCACCGCATATGTTTAAAAGATACATATTAGATATATATATATCACAAATATAAAAATATATATTAAAGATGACAAAAAGAACAATACAAAAAGGATATTACATACATATGTCATATTATATATATATCAAGGAACATGTAACATGGGCAGCACTCACGCATTTGTTTGCTACTTTTTCCCTTTTTCCTGGCTTTTGCAGCATTTGCTGTGTTTCTCGAAGTTTTTATTAAAAATTGAAATTCTCTATAGCCCTCTAATAAAAGCTCTTGCTCCGCTTGAGAAAAAAATTGAGCTGGCTCTTTTGCCATTTCCTCAACCAATCGAAGGGGTTGTGATCAGTATTACGGTCGATGCAGTTCGCCTTTTAAACCAACGCGCACTAATCCTAGACAACTCAATCCAGCCATACTAATCATCAACAGGGGCGCTCGAAGAACTAAATTAGCCAGATCGTAATTAGCAGGATGATCTCATCTTAGATGTGTCAGTTCATCTCGGATGTATCAAGCGACGTACGAAGAACGGGCCCCAGGACAGTAACAATCCTACCACTTAAAACTGTTTTGTTGCCTCATTTTTATGCACATCTGGCAAATATGGTCCTGACCGTCACCTTCCATTAAAAGGTATCAGAGAAGCATTAACTGAGCAAATGAAGTGCAAGATAAGCAGAACCCCTATATTTTCTGGCTTTATTTCCCAACCCCCATCCAGATTTTACAAAAATAAGAAGTGATTGAGTTTATCACTAATATGGACCATATGCACTCATCTTTGATTGATTCTGGCCTGTAATGAAACATACAGTCCATGGTTGCTGAGTCATTCAGTCAAAATCAGGAAAAAAAGACTCACTGTAATAGACGTCCGGACATGAAGACCACAATAAGCACAACCACACCCTTCCGTTGTTTCCCAGTTGGTAGAAAAGATTTTATTTCCCCATTTCGCAGAATTAAAACAGAAAGTGATGAGATAAATGAGTTTGCACCACAGTGTGGAAGAGGAAAAAACCCTACATCTTAAATCATTCAGCAGATTTTCTCCCAAGTACACAGTACATGCTCAAATGCATCCCCCCTTCCCCCATCCTAATTTTCTGTCGGAACGGGTTGACTTAAAAAAAAAAAGAAAAGAAAAAAGAAACAAAAACAAATGAAAATAATAAAACATGGCAGAAATGGTTGATATAAAACAACAAAAACAAAATTCTTTAAAACAAAGAAAATAATAAAACTTTTAAAGTCTAAAAAATCTTTGTGCTTGCATGCACAAAAAAATACAAAAAGAAAAAAAAGAAATAAATATTACAAAATTCAAAATAAAATAAAAAAACCATGAGGACAAGTGATCAGATTTTGCAGGAAAATGAGTGTTTTGCTTTTTTTAAAAATACACTGCGTGGTGATGGGGAGCTAAACTGGCTCCACGCCGAGTGGTTCACAGTACCTCCAGAACAGAGTTTTTGTTCAACAATTCTAAATTCCATCAATTCAGACAGCCTTTATAGTTTTAGGTAAACCATTCTTTCCAATTTCATCCAAAATTTCATGTAAATATCTTTGCTGATGAAAGACAAGGCTACGAATATCTCTTCAAAAAATGCCACATTAGAATTGTTAAATGGAGTAATCCCCCCCCCTCCCCAAACATTTTGAATGCCTATTGAGCAACACTTGCAGTCATTTACCTATTTATAGAGCCCAAGTCCTGAGGAAGAAGCGAGTTACAAAAACGTAGAAGCTAAAATTAGATTGTCAAGGCTATTATTGAATGAGCAAAGAGATCTTAAAAATACACCAAGACATTTTCAATAAGGACTACAACAAGTCTCTACTTATCAACAGTTCAAGTCTGAATGGAAAAATGCAAACCAAGTGTACCTTAAGAGACACACAAGCATCTAAATCTATACTAGCAGAGACATGGCTATTGCTTTCATGGCTATTTATGACAGTCTGCTTTTTCATCTTTTTTTTTGGTATGAGATCAGCCACATATTTACGTATGTGCAAAGATGTATATGCTTTAAGGCCTCTGTCAAAGTTAGTCCAGGACAGAAAACATATGGTAAATGAATTGCAAGTGTTGACAATGGGCTTTGTCCATTAAAAAAGAAATAAAGGGGGAAAAAAAAAAAGACACAGGAGAAAGCCAGTGCAATTATTTTTGAAACTATAACTGTGTTCCATGTTTTACAGCAAAAGAAACCAAAAAAAGTCCAAATTCCTATCCAAAGTCAAGCGAGGGGACCAAAGGATCATGTTTCTTTTTCTTAATTCAATCTTAAGTTACTCATGTGTTCTTATCTTAAGCTACAAGCTTAAGCTGGTGCACTGGGCAAAACTGATAAATTTACCAATCAATATTGAGAACAGCTGAGAACCTTACCATTAATCTATTCGCTTAGTTTTGCTCATGGCATCGAGGTGATGCATATACCTACACGTGGCTTTATCAAATGTATAAACCTGTCGGCTTCATTACATAAAAAAATGCCAATAAGTAACAACCAGCTAAACCGACAAGTGATCAATACACTGCTCGCAAACGTGCAATGTTTTTTTTTTTATATATATATATATCCTTGTCTAGAATAGTGTCATGTTGTGAAACATGCCTTTAACCAACAACCTTAAACATAGTCTATGTAAATCTGCTGGACTGCTGTCTGTAAGCATAAAAATTCCTTAAGAGAAAGTGCATTAAAACCACTCACTTGGTTTCCTACAGACACCTTACCACTATTGTTTAATTTTCATTATATACTTAAAAAAAAGCACTAGCAGCATGTTCTTTTGCTCTACAGGAAGGTCAGGCTGCAGTATGGTTTTCAGAGGAGCACAGGTAAATGCGAAAAACAGCTCACGATGGGATGTACTTCTGCCAAAGGACAACAGAACACTGACCCATGCTGTCCCCAAATGGAGAGAAATGGAAAGATAGTATTAAAGCTAAGCCAACACTGTTGTGATGTGTGTTGATTCCAAAAAGAAGAAATATATCTTAAAAAGGGGAGAAACTGGTTAAAAAAGAAATTCCAAACAACTGAAAATCTGACACCTGCACATTGCACAGAGTTCTCCAAGGGTCTGGAGTACATGCAAACCATATTCTCATTCCCTTATTGGAGCAAGCACAAGAAAAGAAAAGAAAAAACAAAAAAAACACTCAGCACTACAGTTACGGTTCCAGAAGGGCGTTCTGGTTACAGCAGAATTAGGGGGTTGAGACAAAACACGGTGGAGTACTTTTTCCCCAGATGGAGAGAAACATGAACCCGAGTTAAAACCAAGTTCTGGCCACGTTACAGAGCAGTAACAACAATGAACGGCCAGGAAAGATGCAATACACAGCCTGAAAGCAAGACTATATGCACTGTATTTACTGACAACTAATGATCTATTCAAAAGGTTGAAATGTACTTCTCCCTATTATTGAAAGCGTTTCGTGCTTCACCTCTAGTCATTAATCCCTGCGATTAAAAATGAATATATAGTATATTGATGTGTTCAACCAATAGCTCTTAAGATATTGTCTGTAGTTTCTTATTTATGCGTTAGGGTACACAAAGGTTGTCCAGGCAAATAAAAGAGCTTTGCCTTAAGCTTTGTCTAAAAAGTGTGCAGGTCTATGTAACACGCTTTGTGTGCTATAGGCGTCTAGCTGAGGTGGCAGGGCTTGACTAGACAGTTCTATTGGTGGGTGCTTTTGGTGCTACCCAGCCCTCCCCCCTCCCGTTAGCACTCTCCTCCTGCACAGAGATGAGCAGTGGAGTTATCAGCTGGCGAGGCATTCCTACCTACCTCCCTCCCTCTCCCCATCTATCCCAGCCTAGATCCCTTTAACTTCCATTTATTTATTTTTTTAAGTTTAAAAAGTCCTACTTCGACCGTGGGACGCTAAATCACGGCGTTTGTTGCAGAGGTTGGTTCCCGTAACACCCTCCCACCCTTTCCCACCCTCCCTCACAGAGACACAGGGTGCGGGGCCGCCCCGATACACAGACCGTCGCACTATTCTCCCCCCCTCCAACAGCAGGGCAGTGCAATACACAGACATGGATGAGTTCCCCAGTAACCCTCCCATAGATTAGACCTGAGAAACAAGAGAGAAGAGATATGAAATGTTACTAAGGCACCATCATTTGGAACAAATAGTACAGATTTTCCATTTCAGTCAAGGACTAGGACTACATTATCATTGAATGGGGAAAGGTTACACTTTTCCATTTACCCTAAAAACGTGGATTCGTGTCTCAAGATCCACATTAATTTTGCTTCTTTCACACACAGAGCAGTATCACGTGTAATAGGACAGTGTCTCTAGGCATACACCTCTTAGTTTAAACAAGTCACTCAGTTTCATTTGCCATGGCAGTGAGCCTCCTCCTTTCTGCATGAGGTCATTGTGATTTTGTTTTAAACACTGAACAGCCACCAAACAGCCCACAGTGACTATGATATAGGGATTCACGAACCTAACAGGCGTGTCCTGTGTCGTTTGGGTGGGCGCATCTAAACGCCATAGCAGGCCGACAGCCGCTCCTTCAACTGTGGGGGGAACTGCTCAGAGAACTGCTGCCAGTTCTCTTCCCCCACCTGGTCCTTAAAGCCGTGTAGGATCTGAAACATACAGCATAGAAGTTACTCCTGGAGATTGGTATATTAATAAAGCTTGCAAAGTTAGTCCAAGTTGGTTGATGTGTACCTTGTAGAACATATCTCTCAGATCATCTTTCGGGTTCACCCAGGAGGCCACGGCATCACAGAAGAAGATAAAGTCCTACAGACAAATACACACAACCAATGTTTAATCTTAAAAAATAAAGTCAGTATTCTGAACACTCAATACTGAATATGTATATTGCAAGTAAACTGACTGCAGTACAATTGATGAAATAAGTTTAATCACCTGTACTACACCTCCAGGATTCACCCCAATCATTAAGCAGATGCCTCTGAAGGCTGAATCTTTCTCCTCGTTGTCCCTGATGTTTCTCAACGATTGGCACCTGAAAGCAGAATGCACAGAAGTTGCATAGTTTACAAGAGTGTCAAATTACACACAAATTCAGCTAAACGGTGGGAAATTATTATTTTATTTTATTTTTTTTTTTTTGGGGGGGGGGGGAACCACTCACCAAGGTCGAATAAACTGAGGCAGCATAGGAGCCACCTCCTGCGGACAAACATATCCCAGTCGACCAATCGTAATGGCTGTTACAGCAAAGAACAAGACAATGCGTCACGACAAAGAAGAAAAACAGCACTACCACATAGAAGCATTTAACTCAATGAACCTGCTGCCACATTCAGACATTAGAAGTGAAATTTCTCTTTAAATTTAGGCTGCAGTTCATCACAGATGAAGTGGCACAAAAGGGAAATGATTCATGGCATAAGTAACTATAGTACCTGTGTTTTCCAGGAGAGTCTTGGGTGTATTGGGTCTGTTTATTATCTCCACAAGGTTGTTAAGCACCAGCCCCACATAAGGTTCCATCTCAACACCTGATGCCAAATCAGAAAACAGCAGTCAGCAACAAGAAAGGTGAAAGGAAGAAACAACTGAACACTACTGAGCACTCATCAGCTTTGTTTTTGCTGCTGCACCAACAATTAATATAAATGCTTTTAAGAAACCAAAAAGTATACAACCAATTGTACTGCTAATACGTTTTCAGTTGCATTTACCGCAGACCCAGGTCAGAAAAAAAACGCAACTGAAATCATGCTAGCAGTACAGAACAACTTTAGATTTGATTTAGATCTCTGAGAGATAGCTAGCCTCTGCAAACAGGAAAATTACATGCTACACTTTACACAAACACAGAGTTTAACACCGGCACTACTAAAAGCAAATATTAATGGGCATAAACACCATAAGGATTTAGAAAAAATGAAACTCACTCACTGGTTAAAGAGACATCAGATTAGGTGGGTTCCCTCAGATTATCATTATCAACTTCACGAGTATCAAGCCAAATGAAGGGCTACCAGTTTGATACATAATAGTTTACCTAAACTTATCTAAACTTCATGTATAATTAACATGTTTTTAAAAGATTTTATTTAGATATTGTCATTTTCTAATCTACATAAATGCAAATGTGCTTAAAAAAAGAATAGAAACAGGATCAAATTAAACGTTGCTCACTGGGGAATGTTATTTTTTAGAACAGGTCCTCATGTGGGCCTTGGGGGCACCATGTTTACGACCCCTGATGTAGACTTTGTACAAATTGATTGTACTTTTCAATGAAAACAAAGATCTGATTTACCATTAAGTGCCAGTTGTTGGGTAATGATTAAAATTCCACCCATATAAAACAATTAAAAATAGCATCAAACAGAACGTATGACAAAGTTTAATAGTTGCCTTCCTATTTTCACTAAACAGAAAATAATCCCAACTCCCTTCCTATCTCACCTGAACAATCACCTGCTGCCTGCTTGCTGTCACCTGAGCCTGTAGAGACACCAAACACTGTGACTAGTCTGTCTGCAGCCTACCATGCCAAAACCAACGCGCACACTCAACTAAGAGGCTCAAAAGTCCCAGCTGCAGGATTGAGGACAGACGCACAAGCATGCGTGATCACACACACACAGCAGATGTCTAAATGCCTTGCCAAATTTAAATGGCACAGATTGTTTACATGAAAGCATCACAATACAAGTCTATGCAGTAATAATGAAGTCTGACAGAGCGCTCCAATTCAGGTAACAGAACACTCAAGTCCAAAAATCTGGAAAATTCTGCTGTTCGATGCACTGACCATGCTGGCACGTGTATCTCCCTACAGGACCGGTCACGCATGCATGTAAATTAGACTTACCCATCTGTATGGAGATTTCACCAATGGCCCAGGTGGCGTTGTTGCAGACAGAGATGAACTCTGGGTTCAGGTTGAGTCCCAAGATAGGCATGAACTCAGCTGCAGACACACAAATCATTAATTCAGAACACCCATCACACTCAGCAGTGTGGTTTAACCAGCTACACATCTACCACTATTAATCTATTAACAACTGAGCTGTAGATCCAGAATTTTGAAATCATTTTAGGTCCTGATCAATATTCAATTTAGCAGCTCATACTGACCTTAAAGTTCTGATAGCAAATGTACTTTTACATTTAAAATGTTCAATTTCATTTCATTCTGATAGGACTGTTAGTTGTCAACTGTGAACTGTGGGTTCCCAGTTTTCACTGTACTTAAATCCAAACAGTAGAAACGCAATTTTATGAAAAAGCAATAAGCAGCATTGTAAGCACTCAGGGCAGGATTATCCATCATTCTTTGTGGTTTTGCCGAAAGTAAATTATCCCCCACAGCTTGATATTTTCATGTTGTTTTTGGTTTGAAACATTGATAGTAATGCAGGTTCAAAACTATTTTTGGTTAAATTTCCACACAATGTACAAGCATTAAACCAGGCATACACTCCTAGTAAGGTTTTGTGTCTTTAAGGGACATCATTGTGGCAGCAATTACAACTTTCTTTTGGTGGCATCATCACTATCAGTGGGATTTATGAACATTTATACACATTCATTCCAAAGTCACATGACAATGTATAAAACATCTCTATTTGACATTTAGTTTATGATTAAAACAACTGTCTAAATAATAGCATGTAAAATACTATAAACACTAGGTTATACTGTACACAGTGCCTTTAAAAAAAAAAAAAGCAACTGTACCAAAAGCTCTTACCAATGCAGGGCTTCACATGAAGGAAGCAGGCTTTGGTCAGATCCCCCAGCAGAGCGAAAGAGCTCTGTCTCACCTCTGGCATGGTGTCCTAAAGACACAAAAATTCATTTTCAAAATATGCACAATTTACTATGCAATCTTTCGTTTCTAATTCCATAGAAGGTGTGTACCTGCATGCACTGAAAAAGCAGGGTCATGATGTTGCTCCGAGCAACCAGTTGCTCCACATGGCCACCCAAACCTTCAGCCAGTCCACTGAGCAGGTCCAGAGCCACGATCATGAAGTCCTTATCAGGAGCCTCGTACTGCTCTGGGTGCTGGTTATACATCTACCATAACGATAAGGCACAGGGCAAAAACATGTTCATGAAAACAAATGTGCAATGTGTTCATGTGTAATGGATGCGAAGATTATATACAGCTCTGAGACCTATCTGTAAAATAGAATGTGTTTTTATGAAAAACTTTAGAAACTTCCATTTACTAAAATTCCAGCAAATATTTGAATATGAAATTTTGAATATGAAAACTTCTACACCACTAACAATTTGCTAATGCTAAACAGGGGGATCTCAACTTTTGTAGCACATACATAAGAGGTAAATTTCAAATAAGAACTAAGAGGTAAACTTAAATAATTCCAATTGTCAAACATTTAAATGATAATTTTATTAAATTAAATTTTTTTTACTACAAATGTACAGGTGCTGGTTATAAAATTAGAATATTACGACAAAGTTGATTTATTTCAGTAATTCCATTCAAAAGGTGAAACTTTATCAGATTCATTCATTACACACAGACTGATGTATTTCAAATTTTTATTTCTCTTAATTTTGAGGATTATAACTGACAACTAATGAAAGTCCCAAATTCAGTATCTCGGAAAATTAGAATATTGTGAAAAGGTTCAATATT
>JBBJLR010000029.1:10481201-10497046 GCA_037577145.1 Brachypetersius gabonensis
CATTTGAAATACATCAGTCTGTGTGTAATGAATGAATCTAATATACAAGTTTCACCTTCTGAATGGAATTACTGAAACAAATCAACTTTGTCATGATATTCAAATTTTATGACCAGCACCTGTAGAACGAATGGAAGAGCTAGCTAGCGTTAATCAACGACTAAAGATTCTGGACTGCAGTAAGGTGGAGCTGATGAATACTGCCAAGTACAGAGGATAATGAAAAAAAGCACCCGCGTATAATAAAAAAAGCAGAGTTGTTTTGTTTTTTTTAAATAATAATTACAAAAAAAAAAAAAAACACGTGTAAACCCTAAATATGCCCCCAAATATGCTCCATGTGACTGAATCCACGACTCCTGAACCACCTAAAATTGAGGGATTACTATACAGCGCTTTTCTAACCAAGCCGTCACAAAGCGGCGTTACAGAGTTCAAGTCCATGCCCCTAAAAAGCACACGTTTAAAACAAATAAACACAACTAGGATGAAAAGAGATTTAATGCATGCTGACAGGAAGGTAAATTCGATTTTTTTGATTCAAGGATGACAGTGAGGGTTGTATGTGCACTCACCATTGCCTGAGCGAGGGTTTTCTGAACTAGGGTGACACAGCGCTGGTATACTGGCTCACAATAGGGAAGGAAGCCACTCTGTAGAGCAGTGGCCACTGATGACAGACACTAAACAGATAAGATAATCTTAGCATGAAACCTTCCCACTTTACTACATGTACTAGTCAACTCTGCATCAGTCCCATTCTACAAATAAATAAAATCCATCACCTCCAGCAAAGGGAACAAGTCCTTGTCCTCGTCTTTCAGCTCATTCCATTTCTGAATAAGAGGTGGCATCAGCTTCTGGATATACTCCTGTGAGAATAAGCAAAATTCAAATAAATCTAGCATATTTATATTTAGTATTTCAAAAAGAAAATGGAGCAAAAGAAGCAGATCCTTATGTAATCAAGCATAATCATCAATTATACTTTATTAATTATACTTGTGCACCAATCATTAAGAGTGTTCTGAAAACTCACAGGCTGATTGAGATGGTGTCCCACAGAGTCAGCCAGCGTCCCAATGGCATCATACAGGATGAGAAGGTTTTTGTGCTGGTATTTCCCAAAAGCAAAGACCAGTGTGTCTAGAATAAAGCCCAGATAAGGAACCAACTCGGTGCAGGCCTCTTCCTCCAGAGTTGCAAATGCACTGTGGGAAACAGATAAAAAGGAAAAGTCACGCAAAACTTTAAGAACAGTATTTCACAGGACTGCATAGTACAATTTGTTAAGTTTATGTAGTAAAATTTGTGCAGTACTGGGACTGCAAAAGTTTGCAATCCATTACAAATGTTCACTATGCACAGTAAGTATAATGACCAATCACAGGCTGTACGGATTCATGCGGGCCAAGAAAATGTCAAAATGATACAGGTTAGCTTTTAACAAAAGGTTTTCCAATTACAGTTAAAAATGCTGCAAAATGCCCAAGCTGCAATGTTGAAAAGTATCCATATTGAGTAGCCCTGGAAAGTAACATTAATTTGGAACATTAAAGTTTTCAACACAACAGCTTGCAACTTCATTGCAGGTCCTTTGAACAAAGCAAGGTTTAGCCACATCTTTGAAAAGATGAACACAAACACACCTGCAGGCAGCCTCCTGCACTCTCTTGTTGCCATCAAGGATTCGTTTGAGCAGCTCGGTCATGAGGGGCTTGAGGTAGGAGTCGGGTGGTTGGCTCACCACCCAGTGAGCGTAGCGGCTAAGTGTCCAGCATGCAATGGAACGAACCAGAGCTTTCTTATCACACAGACACTGGATCAGGTGGGGAATCAACTCAGGAAGGTAAGGAACCATGCCCTGTACACAACCTACAGAGGAGGAGAAAACACAAAAAACAGTGAGAGGGAGCTAGAAGGCAAGAGGCAAGAATTCAACAGATAATGCCATTTAGAAATAGAAGTTTGAACAGCTAACTACAAAAATATGGGCAGAATTTCAAGAAGAGCTTTAGCGATTTGACATACTTTCATTTACTCTAATACAAGAGTGTAATACAAAATATATTTCAATACATTAATAACTGCATTATCCTCATAGCTAAATAAATATGGGTCAAACATCTGCCACAGGTTCAACCTACCCTCAGCAATTGCTCCCAGTACCAGAATACCAGACTCCTTGACGACCCAGTCGGGGTGGAACAGCAATTCCTTCAGCAGCGGAAGTAGGTGGGGCAGCAGATCATCCCGGAAAACATTCGCCAACACATCCAGTGCTGCTGCGGAACATTTACCTGGAGAAAGATCGTCAGCTCAAATTTGAAAATTGAAACTGATTTAGTCTACACATTAGATATATTAGGGCAGCATAGTACGCATAATAGACCATATTAACTATATTGCAATATTATGCTACCCCTTACAATGCACAATAACGCACTGATGGACTCCTGAAGGACTATAGTAGCATAAGTAAAATAACTACATTTGTTGGATCATCACTGTCCAGGTTAAATAATAACCAAAGAAATGTGTTTGGAATTAGCCAGGACACTCATAGATGACTTTTGCGACTGTTGGCATATTGCAGGATCATGCAACATTATTCTGATGATTAACAAAGTATATTGCACTTGCCCAAAACATAGCACATTCAGAAAAATTAACTGGGTATATTTCAATTTGGTTCCAAATATATGATACAAGACGCATAGATTTGTCACTCTCTCTGCAGTGGATCAGACAGTATGAATACTTGAACATCACGGACAGTCAAGTTGAAGCTTGTCATCACCTCCACTGAAACCAGATGGTTCTCACCAGCATGAATAGTAGTTCCCAGATACATTTCATCCATTTATTTAAACATTTCGATTTGGTGCTATGGACATACACGAGTCTGAAAGAGCATGTAGCACACAGAAGAAATCCTACCCATTCAAGGACACATATCTAGTTTAGATAGAATGATGAATGACCAAAAAGAGATGCGACGCGTACTTACGTAGATTCCAGTCAGACAGAGTGTCATCATCGTCGTCATCATCTTCATCGATATCCTCCCCCTCTTCTCCCTCTCCCCCCTCGTGCTGCAGTGTGACTGTGCGGGACTTGTGAAAGCGGGGTTTAATGTCTTGCTCGCTGTCTGGAATTGCCTCGTCCTCCTCCACGTCACCCTGAAGCGGGAGTACAAGGTCAAACAGATAATGAGCAAACACAGGCTTTCTAGTCACAACAGACCAAGAGACCACATGATCAGAACATCATGATTTGAAAACTCTTAATCTTGTTCTCGTTTTCTGACTAGGGAACATAGGGTCAAAGGATTTCATTTAAATAATTGCAGCAATAGTTTTAATACAACATTGCTGTCAGAGCTGAGTGATTTATTTTAAGTGGCACATAGCTGGAAAACATTTAAAACCATTGGAAAACTCTAGACTGGGCTAAAGTGATGAATGTGCTAAGATCAAGTTCTAATTTTAACCATGTAAACCATTCTTCCCTGCAAATTAGAGGAGTTAAGAGAAATCACACCTCCAACCCACACACATTAGCTGCAGAGCATAGTCACTGTAGTAGTTAGCAGTTGCATCGGACATCATGAGTTATGATAGATGCAGCTTCAAGGCCTTGGGTCAGACAGTATGAATACATGAAACATCATAGAGAAGTCTCAAGATCAAAGATATCGTCACCCCCACTGACTGGCTATAAGTAGATCAAATACTCTTAAAAGGTCTGCAGTCAAAGCAGCAGCAAATGTGTTTTTACCTTCAGCAAGATGATGTCGATTTCAGAGTACTTCATTCCATTCACCAGAATAGGAATCAGCCTAAAGAGGGTCACATTTAACATGAGTGTATTTTCAGTTTGCTCTTGGACTTTGTCTCTTTGTTCTTTACACTTTTATTTTCAAAATAACATCCTTTAAAATTAAATGCACATGCTATTTATGTCAATAAAAGAAATAAATGCTGTGACTATTGAGTAATCTGCCTCTATAGCGTGTGCCAGTCTCAATGTTTACGCAAAGACAAAAAAACCACTCTCTCCAAGCATTCCGGGAGAATGCTGGAAGGAATGCCAAAATTAGCCAGGTCATACGATACTCAGGGTGTTAATGGGTGTGCGGAATCGGGCTGCTGTGGATCAGACAGTATGAATACTCAAAGCATCACTAGCAGTCAAAGCAACTCATGACATCATTTCCATGGCGACAGGCTGGATGTGCAGCGAATGCTGCACCCATTGCCCATCTCCACCCAGCAGGGCTAGCAGCCAGCGAGAAACCTTCTATTAATATGAAGGTTTGGGTCAAACCCAACAACAGGAGCTGATTCCCCCAATTAGAATCGACCACATCCCTAGTCAAAGTCGACTTACTGAACAAGGTGTCCAGAGAGCACGTCCTTACAGATGGGCTGCTCAGCCAAAGTAAGCCAGAACTCGCAGGCCTCCAGAGCAACATTCTCATCCGGGTCTTGTGTACGCTGCAGCATGTACTGAAAAGCAAAGATAACATGTCAAAAGATGTCAAGAGTTTGAGATAAAGTAAAGTGGCATACTAATCGGCAATCGCAGGAACATCAACTGCTTCAAAACTAATCTGGGTAGTGAATATTAAAGTGTTTAAATATTCAGTCCAGACAAACATTTTACTGTAAAAGTCTCATACATAAACTCGTGTGCTTACTACTACAGGTGGGTGATATCGATTTTACAGCTCAAGACAATGGGTTTTTATGAAATTCGATTTTATTACTTATTTTACACACGAGCGGCAAAAGCAGAACTAATGCGACGCACCGTTCTATATGGGTAAATTAGCGTGGCGCACCCAAACACTAACAGTGTTTGTGCCCAAGAAAGGTCTTGCTACATCTGTTAAATTGAATTGGTTCTGTTTTGTGAAGTCTGACACAGACCAAACAAGTCCTGTGTCTTAAAGCTTAAGCAGCGCAACCACTGACGGGATTCCGGGCAACACGTTGTGATAGATAGGTAGGTCTTAATGTTGAAAATTCAGGCCTGGCATTAGGAGCCTTGACCGGCCCACAACTTTTTTTTAATTGTGTTTATTCTGCTGCAATATATCTGGTACGCAAGTATGTTCAGTAACAGTCATTCTGACATCTATATATATACATCTCTATCTATCTATCTATCTATCTATCTATCTATCTATCGATGAAAAACATCTCTCAATATATATTGTTACCGCACATGCTTCAAATTATACCGCAATATAGATTTTAGGCCAAATCGCACAGTCCTAGTTTAAATTCTGCTTGTTTGGGGATATTGAGTGTTTGTGATTTTAGGGTGAAGTTTACATTAGACAGTCTGTGTACAGCAGTCCTCGAAAGTTTGTGAACCCTACCGATTTATCTATATTTCTGCATAAATTACCTACAACCTCAAGTCTTAAAAGTAAGATAGAGAACCCAATTAAACAAACAAGATTCAAGATTTAAAATTTGTCATATGTACAATAGAAAATGTTTTTCTCTGTGCAATGAAGTTGTTTCTTTTCTGTCCACACAAGGGAAAATGTACCACTAGGATTAGCAGTTTAAAATGAAAACAGAGTTAGATGTATTTTAAAGAACAGGGATCTATCAAAGTCTGATCTTCGACATGTTTGTGGAGTAAAGGTCCTTAGAAAAACCTGAAAAATAGGAAATTTAAGACCATTGATCAGCCTACAACGATCTTTTCAACACATGGCAACACATGATAAAGATTAAAAAAAAAAACGTGGGTCAAAAATCGTGATACACCATTGCTGCACAAGAAGGACACATACATTAAAAATAAGGGTTCATATATTTGTCACTTAGACATGTAGTCCTTGATCTTTTTCTCAATAAAGAACTGTCCAAATATAATGTCTCATTTGTTTCTTTCTTTAGGACTTCAGGATGAAAATTTTGATGCATTATACAAGAAACATCTAAATAGCTGAAAGGCCCGAAAAGGAAACTAATGACTGGTGTGATGGGGGAAAAGCGGGGCTTACCTGAACGATGCTGTGCATGTGTGGGATGAGTCTGTCGATACGAACTTCAAGAAGCATGACCAGCGCACGACACACATTCTTCCTCACTTCAGAGTCCTCATCTGCAGCCAGCGCAAAGAGACTCTGACATGCCACAACAGAAAAGAGTTAGATAAAAGGTAAGGGGTGTCTGCAAAACAGTCAACTAATGATAGTTGTCTGACTGCCTCTCTCCATGTTAAAGTTCTCACAAAACTAATAAGTAACGCCATGAGTAGTTACCTCAATGAAAGTGTCAATGTTATCCATCAAAGCTTGCGCTCTACCAATGATAAACTGGTTCACACAAGCAATGGCATGAGATCTGTAGACAAGGAGCATCAAACAATCAATCATCAAAAATCCAATGTAAGATATCGGTCAGGCACATGGACAGCTATCTAATGGATGCATCATGGTTATGATAGAATATGAGAAAATGCTATGATCTACTGACCTTATCTTGGGACTACAGTGCTTGAAGAATTGAAGGAACTTGGGGATCATGATGTTTAGAGGGCGATTCAGCGCATCACTGTCTAGCAATTCTGAGGAGTCTTCACAGATCTTCTGCAAAGCTCCAAATGAACCCTGAACACACAAACACAAGGAAAGCTGTCATGGATAAACATGTCACAATGGAATCAGAATGATATAGTAAGACATTTTCACCATCTCTTTGCTAAATACTTGATGTAACACGGTTAAATCACGGATGTTTGTAGAATTATGTGGCTTACTCGGCCAAAGGTATGAGGCTGGTGGGCACACTAAAAAGCACACAACATTGCATTTGTTTTTATCCATGTGTGTAATGGAGCCTGCTGTGACATCAATACCAACCAGATAAATGCTAGCAAATACATAAATAAAGTAAAGTGGCCCCTTATAATCATGTGTGAACCCACCACAGTACACAGTGTGAACAATGTGAAATTTTCTCTGCATTTAACCCATTAACCAAGTTAAACAGGGGGCTGCCACCAATGAGGGGTACCCAGGGAGCAGTGTGTTGGGACAGTACTTTGCTCAAAGGCACCTCAATGGGGTCACTAGCAGTCCAGGGAATCAAACCCACAACCTTCTAGTTGCAGAGGCAACTCCCTAAACACTAGGCCACCATAGGTCCTCCATAACAAATATTTTGCAGCCCTTATGAACAAAATGAAAAATGAGTGGGAAGACTATGAGTAGCAGAAGACTGAAGTTAGTAGGAATTTGCAACAGACATTGGTGGCAATGCTGACCTCACAGGTGTTATAATCCTCCGAGTTGAGCAAGTTGCAGAGCTGAGGCAGCAGCTCAGGCCATGTCTGCAGCTCCCCTTTAGAAGCAATGGTTGTGATCAGGATACCTGGGTGGGAAACATTAGATACCTTTTATAAACACTAGTTACTTACAGCAAGTCTTAAGGACACATCACAAGAATAACTACTGAGTTTACACCAGTACAAATAAAACAATCAGAACACAAACTACTCTGATTTTAGCACAAGAAAATATGAGGCCTTATTACAAATATAAAAGGGTTATGGAGCAAGAGTGTTTATTATTAAACAGGAAAAATTAATAATGTAATGAAAACATTTCTCTGAACCGTAGAGCAAAGAACAATTATGCACCCTTAAAAGTACCTAAAAAGGGATGCACCTATTAAAAAATCATGCGTAAAATCCAAGTGCAGCACAGCCTCACCAATGGTAGCCCGGATGAGGGGGGATGGGTCCCCAATGTTGCCCAGACATTCTTGCTTGATGAAGTCTGCCACCGCAGGAGGGAAGTTCTGGTAGTGAGCCTTCACATTGTTCTTCAAAATCAAACCACTGAGCGAACGCGTCGGCTCATCTGTGAGGTGAAGAAGAGACAGGTGCTCACAAATGGGGTTCGACTGGAAGTGTGAATGCCGCACGGAACATGCAGCCACAAAAAAGAAAAGAAATCAGGCTGTGGTAAAGGCCTGACGTGGTGAGTGGTACAAAAGAGGAAACAGAAGAATGGTAAACAAGAACAAAATAAAACAAGATGACCTAGACAGGGACAGGGCAAACTCAAGTAGGGATTTGGTACAGAGGTACATCTTCAGCAAAGCCCCCTGCCTTTAGGGCCTTTGATGAATTTACAGGTTCATGTGTATTTAAGGGTAGCTCTGCCTTTTGCAATTTTTCCCCCAAAACATTTGAAAAGTATAAAACTCAATTTATAGAAGGGTGTCCCCTAGAAAACAAGACAAAGATGCAAAATCGTTGGAAAATTATTGCAAATACCTTTTGGGCGCTTTATGTTACATTGATCATCAGTAGAGAAGGCTGATCAGTATCTAGGACTATTGTCACTGGACCAACAAGACAAGGAATCTTTAACCTAAGTTTTCAGCAAATACATATTAGCAGAGATAAGATCAATATAACCGGAAGATATTTGAACATTACGGTAGTTCATGACTTTTGACAGACCCTGTACACTAAATTGCACCTCATAGATGAAAGACTTGGCATTCAGTTTTCTTAGATGAAAGCCCTACCTTCAGACTTCAATCTCGTCAAGACAAAAATGAGATAGTTGTTGAAGTCAGGAAACTGGTTCAATTGCTCCAATTTCTGAAGGCAGGGTTAAGGGGAAAAAGCACTCTGGGAAAGCATTTGTGAGTCAAACATATCAAGCCTCTTTTGACACCCATGCTCCACCAGCTGCGATAATGATAGTAAGTTATTATGTAAAAACCGGTAATTCACTGTGAGTGCGTTGGAGCCTGCCTCGACAGCACAAGGCTCCAACAATAGTGGAAATCACAGTGTCTCCTCACTTTATCCCAAGTCTCTTTGTCTCCATTGCTATGATTACAACTGCAAATCGACAACATGCAAATTGAGCTGCCTAACACAAGCAAAAGGACTCTATATTGCTGATAAAGCATAGCATGATGTAAATACAGAGGGATCGTACATAAATACCACAATACTGAACAGATCCAACTGGGTACAGTTCACACAAAGAAAACGACTTTCGAAATTGTGAAGGATACTTGCTGCACAGCTCTCTGTGTGGCTGTGTTTGGGGACTGAGAGTCTTTCAGGAGCTGAAGGACCTGCTGAAGTCCCTGTTCATCCGGCTGCCACTCCATCCTACAATCAATCAAAAGTGAGAAAAGGTCTGCACAGCACAGGAAATATACAAAAATACACTATCAACAAAAGCATTGGGACACCTGGTCATTACACCAACAAGGAATTTTAAACGCAAAGACTTTAATATGGAGCTGGTCCCCATTTTTGCAGCTATGGAGTGTTTCTGTGGAAATTCGCACCCCTTTATTCTTTAAAGCAATTATGAGGTCAGACACTGATGTTGGACGAAAATTTCTGTTACAGTTCATGCCAAATGTGTTGGATGGGGTCGAGATCAGTACTCTGTGCAGGAGTAGGAAAGGAACTTTCCCAAAACACTAAAGTCCCAAAGTTGGAAGCATGGTGTTGTCTAAAATATTTTGGTATGCTGAAGCCTCAAGATTGCCCTTCACTGGAAGTAAGGGGCCATCTGAATTAAGTGGTGTCCCAATACTTTTCACAGATAGTGACGTTGGTCTGAAGTGGAAAATTATATGGAAACGAATAATAAAAACCCTGCACAAAAACAAATGAATGAGGTGGTAACTTCAAACTGAAGCAGCTATATAACTAATAAAACTGATCTCAAATCAGCTATACCCTTGGAATTTATTTTTTCAGTTCTGAAGGCTTAGTGTGGGGGGGGCTCTACAGCCAAACAAAGAGCTCAATGTACACTGTCATTAATCCCCAAATAAACCTGTGCCACCTGGTTCGGCTGCTATCTAATCTAGCCTAGTTTTCCAGCCTCAAAAGGCTCCTACACAACAGTTGACATTACACAGCTGGCTCGTTATTCTTCAAACGTGGCTGAACACCACTTTCTGGAGCACAATGAGATCCAAATAAAAGTCTACACTTTGGTTCGCCTTTATAAAGCCACATTCGGACATGAAAACTCGCTTTTCACCACATTATAAGGACCAACTTCCCTCATCAACAAACAGGGAGCTAGCAACAGTGAGTTTTCTGGTAGTTAGCTGGCGAAGGTCCGTTGGAATGAGTTGTCCTTGTTACGTCTTGAGATTAATGGATGAATTAAGTTTTAGGCAAATTTAACAGGTTTTTAGGAGCTTTACAGGCGTCATGGACTCATACGAGTCGTGTAGTTCGCACATTTAGCCTGTTAGCAGCATGCCGCTATTTAGCATGCATGCTAACTAGCGGCCTCTCTCTGGCCATGTGTGAAATTCGTCCGGCGCCTCGAACACCAGGCCAATTCCTCACCACAAACACAAAACAGCTACTGCAATTACACACGAAGGTTTAATGAAAGTTAAACAACCGTCTCCACAAATTTAACCGATGGAGGAAAGCCTGTGCTGCACGAGATGTTGTAATAAACGTGATCCAGCTTAGCTAAGCTAACGTGCTAACCTGCTCGATTTGAAAACAACAAAGTTAAAAATCCACACAGCAACAGAAGACAGAGCTCGCACAATCCCTCAAACAGAAAAGTAGAATTCATTAGTCCGATCTGCAACTTACAAAGCCCGTTTAGAGGTCTGTAGAGCCAGAAGGGACGCATGCACCAGTGTGTGGACAGTATGAGGAGCTGCAGGCTGAGGGAGGGCTCTGATAGGGTCTCAGCCGGCTCTGGGTGGGACCCCCGCGGCTCTGGAGCGTCACTCGACCGTCATCCACCAGGACCTCCCTACAAACTAACAGTCCTGGACCAAGTACTTAGTATTTTTATTATTGTCTAACTTCTCTACCTCCACCACGTGTCAAAAGTTTTATCACACATTTTAACTGCTTACACATTTTAAGAATCGATATATATTTTTAAAAGAAATAAAAGAGATACACAGCTATACAGGGACATACAGAGCTGCACTGTACATTCATGTGTATTGCAATGACAATAAACATATTCTTATTTATTGTAATAAGTTTTGACTCCCTTTCCATCTCCACCAAACTTCACATCTATAACTCCTCCCTCTGTCACACATCCATGCAATAATCTGTGCAATAACCTGTTGCTACTTTGCTGTGCAAATACCGGGTGTTAAAACATTGTACCATGAGCATAACGCTTCTTATGTTATGACCTACATGCAACATACTCCTAACCATCATGTGTGTTATTAATTATTGACATAACGGTAAGTTACTTATCTATAGTATTTATATTCAGCATTTGTGTGGATATGTCATACATATACAGCATTTCATATTGGATTTTTATTGGATTTATTTATATTTTATATTGTTGTCTCTGTAAGTTTCTTCAAGACAAGTCCAATGTTTTATTCTACCTGAATATGGTATGACAGCGCAGACACACAGAGATACATAGACTAGAACAATATAAAATTAACAAAGTCTAAATAAATCCAATACAAATGTAGAAAAAAAGCCTAAATATTCACACAAATGCTGGGTATGCATGCTATAGATAAGTAACTTACAGTCAAGTCAAATGCTAATGATACAAATGGTGGTTAAGCAATTGTGATGGCATGAAATAGCGGTCAGTAGTAGATAAGTAATGTTGACGTAAGTAATGATATTTATATGGTAAGACTATTGCACATACGATATTGCACATAATAAGAACATTACACAAATTTGCACATTGTAGACGTGCGCATAATGATAGTTAACCTCCTTCTAACTCTCCTCTGTGTCACACGTCCACACAATAATCTATCCAATGTTGCTAATTTGTTGTACAATTTCTTACAGGTTTTACATAACTATGATTATGTGTATCACTATGTGCATTGTTTTGTTATGATTTGCAATTGTCTACCATGTGCAATATGGTGCAATGTTCTTATCGGGTACTAAAACACCATCATTATGTGAAATATCTTATGTGCAGTAGTCTTACCATGTGCAGTATCATGTGAAGTTTTCAAAATTGTTTATGTGCAATTTCCTAGTTTGTGCAATAGTTTTACCATGTAAATACCTCTACTTATGTCAATGTGTGTGTGTGTGTGTGTGTGCGTTTATACATTTTTTTCTCTCACATCTATTATTTTATTTTTTTTCTTCTCTCACGTGCTTTTATTCATGCACACACACGCACACGCACACGAACGCGCGCGCTGGTTCCGGGTTTCTACTCTTCAGTTCCACTAACAAACTCGGCATCATGTGTGAAACTGAAACAGCACCGTAAAACTGTTAGGACATTTTTTGCAGTTGGTGCTTAATTTGGCATTTCTAGGGACTGTTCACAGCTGACTCGTGAGTTACGAATGGTTCTAAGTTTTTCTCTCTCTCTCAGCAGTGAAGAGAACCACTGCACTGAAGCTCAGCTCTACAGTCACTACATTGAATTGGTGGATCCTCAGTGTTACTAAAGAGGTATTACGTGTTTTTTTTTCTCCTCGGATCGTAGTCATGCTTACCTGAAGTGCCTTTAGAGTCTCAACAGATCTGACTGTGATGGAGAAAGTCTGAAGAACCTGAGGAACACTGCAATGGCCATGAAATGGTGTGGGTATCATATCGTATCAACTTCTGCTTTTCTGACTCTTGCACTGTTTTCTTGCTTATTCGTCAGCCTGTCTTATGACCTAAAAGCATCAACATTAAGAGTAACATCACTGTCCGAGCTAAGATCAAAGCATGGTACGAATTTGAGAGGTCACTTCCAGTACAAGACAGGGAACCTTTCTAATGGTGTCAGGCCTGACCAGCTGCCCCCTGCCAAGGACTGCAGCATTGCTGTGGAGAGGAGGTTTGACTGTGGCCGCGACCGTGCTCTGACCCAGGATGAGTGTGAGGAGCGAGGCTGCTGCTATGTGCCTTTTCCCAATTCTGCTTATGCTGGTCCTCCTTGGTGCTTCTACCCAGTTTCGTACCCTGGCTACAGTATGGGAGAACTTATTCCAACTCCTAGGGGTCAGGAGGCCACACTCACGCGCTCCACTCCTTCTTACCTCCGACAAGACATTCCTACACTGAAACTAGAAGTGATAGCAGAGGAAGCAGGTCTCCACCTCACAGTGAGTAACACACTTCTCTGTATGCCTGTATCCTCCCAGATAAAGGGGATTTATATTGCATGCATCCTGGAACCCCCTGCTTTGCATCTATTGGCCACAGGATAGACTTCAGCAACCCTAGTGAGGGTTAAGCAGTTACAGAAAGTGAATGAGGGAGAGTGGATTTCAGTTGAACTGATCCCAGAATGATAACAGTATGAAAAATATCAGCAACAGTATTAGAGTGGAGCGTTATTTCATAGTTTTGATCTCCTTACTATTTATCTAGACCATGGAACCTAATAAAATAAAGGAAAACCCTTCTATGAGTAAGAGTGGGTTAACATTTGATTGACACTGTAAATGAAGGAAACTGCATTAATCAAGATTATTTGTCTTTTTGTAATGTTTTATGCAGCTGAAGGATCCCTTTCTTGCTCGATACGAGGTTCCCTTTGTCACAGTGCCATCCATCAAATCTGCAGATGGCTCAAACCTCCTCTATGATGTGGAGTTCCAGCCAGACCCTTTCGGCTTTGTCGTACGGCGCAGATCCAACGGCCGAGTGCTGTGAGTGCAGCCCTAACACTGGAAAAATAAAAGTTCTTTTTTGAATTACTATGTATATTTTTAATGTTTCAAGTTGTACCAAGCACAACTTACGAAGTCTGTAGAGGGACATTCTGCTGTAAAACTGGTTTTAAAGTAAACATGAACACATTTGCATATATGCACTCAATTATTGTTAGCCCACCCATTAACACTACAGTGGTTTGCGAGTGTGGCTCCGTGAACAAGGTTCCAAAAAGGAAGGGTGGCAAATGGGTGACAAAACTTTGGATTGCACCCGAATCCCCCTCTAGCAAGGGCAAAAAAGCAAACATAGATTCGGGCTTTGAACAAGATTGAACAACAAAAGAAATCTGTTCAATTTAAAGGAAGACAGCAGTGTTGGGAAATTGTCATCTAAGAATTATTAAACCACACAAAATTTATAAATGTACTTGAGGTTAAAAAAAAAACAAACTTTAATGTCTCTGTGGGAGATTTAGCAGAGGTGAATATGTAAACTGTCATACTTTGGGGGACTTAGAGCAATAAAACTAATTCTGAACTTACCTGTGGGTCTCAGTTTTATCGAATTGCATTCACAAGTACAATGTTTGGGTGCTTTGTGTGTTTGTGTGCAGGTTAAATACGACAGTAGCACCCCTTTTATTTGCAGATCAGTACCTGCAGCTCTCCACCACTCTGGCCTCTTCTGTAGTGTCTGGATTTGGGGAGCACTACACAGGCCTCACCCTGGACTTCAACTGGACCTCCATCTCTCTGTGGAACAGGGATATGGCACCACATGTGGGTAGATCCTCAATCTTTCCCACACTTTATAGGTGTTCTGATTCTGAGCTGCTAATATTTACATGCTTTTTAAATTTACAGAGTGAAACCAACCTCTATGGCTCCCATCCATTCTGCCTAATCCAGGAGGGGGATGGTCAGGCTTATGGCATCTTCCTTCTTAACAGCAATGCCATGGGTGAGGATATAACACTTTAAATGGCTTTCATGTTTACTATTTACATTGAATGCTGTGTGTATGTTGTGAAATATCCATCTAGAGGTGGCATTGCAGCCCAGTCCAGGACTAACCTGGGTGACCACTGGAGGGATTCTGGATTTCTACATCTTCTTAGGCCCTGATCCACAGAGCGTAGTGCGACAGTACCACCAGGTTATCGGTGCGGCAAGTGTAGCTTTTACTTCAACTAAAACGTGTGAAAAGAAATGAAGTTTCCTTTTAATCACAGATGTTGTTGATCATTCAATACCTGTTTATTGCCTGATTGTTTACTTCTTTAGTTTTGCACTGGAGATGTAAGGCTAATATAGTTAACATGTAATAAATGCTTATCCCTCTGACATCATACTAACTGCATATCTCAGTCATCACAACCTGTATCGATTTATGTGGTTTCTGACACTATATGACATGCATTTGCTTAAAAAATGTGACTTTTATATTGTGAGAATATTGTGTAAATTGTTGTATCTGATATTGTGTAAATTGTTGTATCTGATGTTGTTATACAGTCATTTTAACCTTAATAAACCTTATAATGTTCTAGGTTATCCCATGATGCCACCTTATTGGTCGTTGGGATTTCACCTCTGCCGCTGGGGCTACACCTCCACCAACATTACAAGGGCGGTGGTGCGGCGGATGCACCAGGCTAACTTTCCTCTGGTGTGTAAAACACACTGATTTACGGATATGCTGTGAAAGCTTAGCTTGTAATTTATGATGGTCTTTCTGCACCAATGCTTTACATATTTTTTCATCTAAGAAACAAAGCGTATGTTTGTGTTGTTTGAGAAAAGCATAAACATAAATAATGTATTTAACCGGTCTATATCATTAATGTGTGTGTGTATATATATATATATTTAATGTGGTGTGTCTGTGCCACTAGGATGTGCAGTGGAATGATCTGGATTATGCCGACAAGAGGAGAGTCTTCACCTTTGACCAACAGAGGTTTGGAGACTTGCCTGAGATGGTGAAAGAGTTCCACCAGCAGGGAATGAAGTATGTGCTCATTTTGGTAAGTGGGTTATCTCAAGATCTTACATGAACAGAATGCAGAGAAGAACTGTCGAACAACAACGGCCCATTTAAAATCAACCTGGAATCAGAATGGACAGTTTTATCATGTTACTGGGTCATGTTAAGAACATTCATATCATATATCA
>JBBJLR010000029.1:10512898-10524404 GCA_037577145.1 Brachypetersius gabonensis
GGTCTTGGGAATCGAACCTGGACTTTCTGATCACAGGGCGAATGCCTTAACCACTAGGCCACCAGCTGCCCCATATATATATATATACACTTTGCACTGTGTATATATATAATTTTTCATTTAAACAATTATGTGGCATGTTTTGTGTTGTTTTGTGTCATTTAATGATCATTAAGGGACAGTAATTATGCACTTAATTACACACCATAATATGTGTGCAACCCTGCTGCTAAAATCTGTTTGCCCAGCAGGAACTTATTTTTCACTTTGCAGTTTCCTGTTTATCATGTGACCTATTGGTTTTCCTCTTCCTTTAGCAGGGTAAATATGTTTCAGTAGCAGAGTCACACATATTGTGGGGCCTGAATTGTATACTGTTTTATGCAAAATTCTATGCACTCCTGATGTTTTTTTTGGTAATATTCTCTCATGTAATATTTGCATGTTACTCACTTCATATTTGCTAAAATGACACTTTTCCCTACAGATACATTTTTTAATTCGTTTGAGTGCCTTTATTAGTCAGAAATTTTAATTTGATTAATCACTGTTTGCCTATAAAATCATCTAATATAACTACAATTACAGTTTGTATCCTCAGACAACAGTTAGATCATTTACAGGCTATTAAGTGACAGCCAATGGGATAAAACAGTTATCTAGTGCTTTTAAAATTGCTTTACCACACAATTAGTTAAAAGCATGTCAGATATGGACTGTCACATATTCTTACCATGTTATAAAGAAAATTAGTTTTATTTGACATATTTTCATTGATAGTTGTTCACTCAACAACTTTCCAATTTTTAGCAAGAATAAATATTTGCATTTTGTGAAACAAATGGAAACATGGTTAAACACCTGTCAGTCAAACAAACTGAAACATGGTTAAACACCTGTCAGTCAAACTGTAAGAACGTTTGACTGGTAATATATATTGAGCAGTAACTACTGGGTTTCGTCAGTAAAGAGGTTTGAAGGTAGTTAAGCTAACTTCACATTTTGAAGGAATCATTTTTTACTGCTTAGGTAAATGACGTATCATTTTTTTAGATTTTGGCACTGTAATGTGTATCGATATATATTTGGGGTTAAATCTGTGATATTCGGTACCTTCAGCAAATATCAGGCGTTATCAGATCTCCTGCGTTTGATCTTTTTAGACACGCTGCTCTGAGATTGAGAGAGCTCTTTGTTTTCTCAGGCCATTTTTTTCGGAGGCATTGACCCACCGATCCGGGGGGAGGTCTGGCCCTTCCTGCTGCACTACTACAGCTATGACTCCACATCTGAAGAGCGCGAGGCCTTGAGGCTGCAGAAACGCAGCGGGTACCAGGAGATCCAGCAGAGGAGGTGAGACTCCAGCTGTGTCCTGTAACCCTGGCTGGGGATCCGCTGATGCTTAAAGCAGGGGGGCTCAGGTTGAATTCTGGAAGGACGTGTCCTCAAATACACTCGCTAAACCTGGCAATTAACAGGGAAGTTCAACCAGGTGTGCTTCACTGGAATCACTAAACTGGCCTTCCAGGGATAGAGCTGCGCACCCCTGACTTACACCTTACAGACTTAACTGGTGCCCTCTGTAGGCCGTAAAGTACTGAACGATTTTATCCCTTAATGCTTCCACCAAAGAAAACAACCTCGGGTGCAGTGTCTGAACCCTTTCCAAACATGGTCTGCTCTATAAAGCTGTCAGTCAAACTGCGAAATGTGAAACTGGCAAAGACAAAGAGTGTTCTAACGACAGCGTGTTCACCTGTCAGAAATTAGGAGGAACATTTCAAAGCTGTGTATAAGTTTACTGCCTTTCACACAAACCCTTAGGAAACTATAACTCTTCTTGTTGTCACTATTAATAATTACATAATGACAGTTAACTACTGGTTGCATGATTTGTTACGTTTACGTTTAGTTTGACAGCTGTGACTCAGCATTGAATCATATTACATCTACTCTTTTAAACAAAAGGGTGTTATGCACTGAAAGGTGACTCACTTTCCTTCAAAACTGGTCTGTGATTTTTAGTGAGCTGTAAGCGAAAAATATAATTAACATTATAAAATGGCACGGGTTTGTTATAAGTTACGCTTGATTGAACTGAAATGCTGAAAGAATGGTGGACCTCGACGAGGCGGAGGCACGTACCCTTCGCTGCCGTTAGAGAAATGGTTTGAGTCTGATTTTCAGTGGTTTGATGAGAAACGGTGCTCTGCAGGGAAACGTACTGTCTTGGATTTCTTTACATTTTTGTTTTAGTTTTGTTTGTTGTTGCGAGTAATGAATCCACTTCTGTCTTCAGAGTGTTATATAATGCTGTTGATGGTAAAACAGTGGTTTGTTTTGTCTATGTAGGCTGGCTTACGTGGACCTCTCTGCCATGCAAAAAAAAATAAGCTTTAAACCTTCTTAAAACGACGTCTCTTAACACGATAGTGTCGAGCAGCATATTCATAACCACTTCATGTAATAACTTCTGTTCTGGTTGCGTTAAATTAGCTTTAGACATCTGGCTACTATCACCACTGTTTCTTTTCCAAAGAATTCCAAAGCATTTCATGGTAAAACCTCTCTGAAAATCTTCATCAATGGACCTCAATGGAAAATTGAGCTTCTTCAATCAGTGCTTCATCTTTAACTTGTGTCAGGCACACTCCACTTCATATGTGGATTCTAGTGTCATTTATTAACATCAGTGTCAACCACAGCAGGATGTTACTTTTCAAATCAGTTCACAACAAATCAGTGCTTCTCTAATGTTAACAGATTCTGGCTCCTGTTTGTGCGAGCTGCCTGATTCTATTATTAGGGCGTAAAATGGCGATGGTGGCAAGTGCAGTCGTTGTCAGCCTCGCAGCCATTTGACGGCACTTTGATCCGTCATTACTGTGCGTGTGTTAAAGACGTGCATTACAGAATCGCAGGCCGCCTTAACTCCCGCTGCGAATCTCAGCGGACCTCCGAGCAGAGACGGCACGAAACGAGCCACTACCAATCAATAAACATGTGTGCAGATACGCGCACGGTGTGAATTAATGTGTCCCTGAGGAAATGAGCGTGTCATAGCTGATTAAGGCATTGTCTGCCCATCGATACAACAGGCATTAAAAGGGCTGTGGATGGAGGTTTAGGATGGGTTTATGGAGCTTAGTCTTCGATGAGTCTTGGCTATTTTATCTGCAGCTTTATTCACAATAGAACTGTACTTTTTTTAAACTTGCTACAGTCAGTTATATGCTTACACTTTTGGTTCTCTTTTTGCATAATTTGTTTGTGACCTCTGTGCAGTGTTACTGTGTTCCTATTGATCAGCCTGTAATGTTATCAAACTGTCGATACTGAAGAATTCTGACTGGCGGTGTGCATTCCTCCGGCTTATTATAGGAACGTCTGCGCTTTCTTACAGAAGTAATAGTGACCATCGAAGGGTCACTTTCCTGGACTGTTTAAGAGTAAAGTCTTGTTTGGACAGGACTAAATTTCCTGGTGTTATTTGCTCTTTTACAGACGCCAGTTTGTGATGTTATTTCCGCTGGATCGCCCGTGTCAGTGTTTTTCTCCCACCCCCCCTGGGAAAATTACACGCCCAATTACGGCCTGTTTTTAACTGGAGTCAACAGTGACCTGATCATTTTGGTCCCGTCCGGATACACATCACCTGCTGGCATAATTGTTCTAGCTGACTGGTATTGTTTACTCTTCTAGTTTGCGCATGAGACATTTCCCGACGAAAATAACGGATGCTTATAATAAATGCTTAATAATTCTATAATTTTTGGAAGATTCTCTGAACCATTTATTCAGTTTAAGTGGTAGAACTTCTCCATCCTGTCTACTCTTAGAGAACATCAGCGGGAGGAGATAAACTCAGTCAGGAAAACTAGATGCAGTGATGGGTATAAAGAGTTACTTTTATATTCAAAATGAAGGTTGGGGTGATTTTGGAACATCTAGATGTTTTTTTCATTATTTGACATTATTTTGTGTATATATACAGCCATGGAAAAAAATAAGAGATTGTTTTCTGGTTATTGCTTTTGTAATTTGTGGGAGTGTGTCTGTTAAATGTGCATATCACTATTGATTTATACCCCATTATACCCACTTGGTGCAAAATTCCTAACACAAAAGTGTTTGGAGAAAATGTCAATATAATACTTATAAATAGTTGATTATATCTTGGTAATGTAAAACTACACTATACTCTTATTATTATTATTTTAGAGTGACAACAGTGAAAATAGTGATTTTTAAGTGCATCGTGTGCATTTCATCCCATCAGAAACTGACTCAGGAGTGAAGTTGCTGGAATACAGCGCATAGAAAAGCTGCTGTACAAACACTACTGCACTCACAACACGTGTTTCGTATTTTTTACACAGCTCACACTGCAATAGTAAAAGAATTGCAACCTGTGAATTTTAAACACACACACACACACTGCCTCAAATTGTACAAACAGTGAACAGAAAATAGGGAAAAAGTGGTCTATTATTTTTTCCTCGGCTGTATTCTGTATTCCTAGAATGGTTTCCCATCGTAGGGTGGCAACAAAGTGTGCAAGTTTTACAGAGAGCTCTTGGTTTCTCTTTTAATCTTTGGGGGGTTTCAGACTGAGGCAGAGGTTAAAACTCCATCAGACACCAACGCGCTGCTGCCATCACTGTTGATACTTGATGTGTCTATTTCAGCTTCCCACTTCCTCAGTGTTAAAAAAAAAAAAAAAAGTTTTTCTGTGGAGATTTCAGTAAGATGAATCCAAAAAGTTGACTTAATGAGGAAAAGGCCTCAAGACGACTACACGTTAAATTATGAATAAACATGAAAAATACTGTTTCTGATGGTGTTTTTTTTCTTCAATTCAGTTTGTGCCAGCACTCCTGTGTGAGCGACTCACACCAGCAGCTCACTGCTGTTTCTGTAAATGAGTTTCAGATTCTGGATCAGTTCACAGAATGCTGGAAAAAAACCCAAAAACCATCTTAAAAAAAAAACTTGATAAAGTCTGTGTAACAATTTCATAACCTTATTAGTTACTGTTAAAATGATATTTAACATGTGGGTCCAGCCCTAGCCACCAAATCATCAGCTATTATTTGTCTATAATCGTATGGCCATAGTTGGTTATAAATTCTTTGTCTGAAGGATCTGATCTGGAGCAGGGCTTAAGACTTAGTCGTGAGTTTACTATACCATTCAATCCAGGGTAAAGCTAACTGTCTGATTGTGTGATCAGAACAGACACATTCACATTTACACTCTACATTTATTGCTCATACTTTATTTTGATGGTCCTCTGCAGGTTACGTTACTGAACAGTCTGGTAAAATTCAGTGGATGTTCAACAGTGTTTCGAATTAGACACATTTAGGTGTGAAGTGTTTGTCAGAGTCACTTAAAGGTTTTGTAAGTTAATGGGCTTGGGTTTAATAGATATTCAGAGGAGGCTTCAATGACCATTTCAGTGTTTTTATAGTCTGTGTCTGTTATGTTCGTTATATTGCTTTTTAGTTTTAGTGATAGTTTTAATAGATATTCCAGATCGAAAGTTTTTCATTCTGTTTTGTGCCTCCAGGAACAGATCATTTTACACTGCAGATGAATAACATAAAAAAAAACCTGAAAAAATACTTTTTGTCTGGTTAACATTTACTCGAAAGTGTTAACTTTTGTGCGGTTTTACTGCTATATGTGGAAAGTATTTTGAGATTGCCCAGTTTCCCTGAACACAAGCTTCACTTACAGTAGTGTGCTAAAGACCCCCAGTGTTTCAGGATTTTCTAAGGATAACATTTCAAGCAAACTTAAAATTGGCAAGTTTGTGCACAATTTCTGTTTTTTTTTTTATTTAAAATATGGGAAAATAAAGCATATCGTAGCCAAGACATATCTTTTGCACGTGCCATTCATTTATGCTCATATTAAGCCGTGGTAAGTTTTATTTTCCCCAATATTTTTTATTTACACTCAGGAAATGAGCAGCAATTATGCATTGGAATGTGCAGAACAGTGTGTTCAGCAGAGGATGTGTACTTAGAAAATCAATAAAACATGTAATTTGCTTGGGGGGGCTAAAACTTTTGCATTTGAA
This sequence comes from Brachypetersius gabonensis, assembly GCA_037577145.1. Lineage (NCBI taxonomy): Eukaryota > Metazoa > Chordata > Actinopteri > Characiformes > Alestidae > Brachypetersius > Brachypetersius gabonensis. The sequence goes on from JBBJLR010000029.1 coordinate 10,518,987, forward strand.
AAGGCAGTTTCTCCAGCATACAAATGAGGTGTAAAAGTGCTGGACCATTAGAGAGTTAATTCAGCATACATTTAATGCAGGAAAGTATCTACAAAGCATCTGCTGTGGACCCTCTAACTCGAGCGTTGCCTGTTTGTTTTCCTTAGAGCAGTAATCCTGACTTTGGCATTGTTCACAGTTGGACCTTAAATCTTGGTGAATCACTGCACCTGGCTAAAATCCTGAATCCATGTACCTGCAGCTATGACTTGGCGTGTCTGGAATGGAACACTGTGTGAAATATATTTTGCACGTTCTGATCTTAGAACGTAGACTTCGGAGATGTTCTTTTGCTGGAATTTAGCTCAAGTCAGCATTCTCCATTCGGGAGCCGCTGTGGTGTCACGGCAGTTCATTCCAGTCGATAAAGGCACTATTGTGCTTTTATAATGTACATTATCAATGCCATTTTGCCCTAATGCAGATATGGTGCCTGTCTGAATGTGCTGTGTTGGTTGAAATGGTCTACAGTAACACCGACGTGTGTAATTGTGATCAGTGTTTTTCAGCAGCGCAGCCAAAGTCCTCCGAGAGAGGGAGGGAGGAGGGTGAGAGAGAGTGCGTGAGGGAGGGATTGGGGGGGGGGGGGCTGCCGGGGGAATAGTTTGCACAAACACAGGCTCTGAAACAGTTGTGTGAAGTTGCGTCAGGTCTGGTGTTGCTTCATGCAAAACAAACAGTGTTAATTAAATCCCACCTGCTTGCTGAAAGAGTGTTTAGGCCTTTGACTCGAAACCATCCTGAAACTCAACCGTGAAGAAAGGCGTGATTCCAAAAGCGCTTTATCCGTCCCTGTGTCCCTGACTTTAATAAATTACTGAATGAGGCTGAACGAAACCGTTTTAAGTGATCCCATGTGTCAGTGAAGGTACGCAGTTAAAGCTTAATGTACCAGTAACCCGGTGTAGTGGTCTCGCACTCCACTGGTCTCTATAAGAACAACCGCAGCCATTTCCCTCTTTAACAGACCTTTTAGTCACTGACTGATGTTCCGCTGTGTTTAATAGCCTATATTCTGTTTGTTTAATATTGTATTTAGAATCTTGAAGTTTCTAGAACTAGTTTTAGAAGAAATGATTTGTTTGAGTATACCTGGTCATGTACTGTTTATAAAGCACTGACCATCTCTATCTGACTCCACGTAACAAATAAATATCCACTCCATCTGGCTTCCTGCCGTATTGCTTTAACAGCTGTCTGTTAAAGCAACAACATACAGTTTTGTTCCTTAAGAACGGCTGATCGTGTAAGAAGTCAAGTCAGGTAGATTTTATTGTCATTTCTACCATATATACAGTACATAGTAAAAATGAAACAACGTTCCTCCAGGACCAGCAACACAAGAGCAGAACAGAACACAAGTACAAAGCAGGAGAGAACAAGAGTAACGGTAACGAGGCCGGACAAGACAATATTCAGTGCAAATGGCGATGGCTACATCGAGGATAAGTACAGTATTTGACCAGTACTGTCAAAAAAATACTTAAGAGGTCACTCCTTTTCTGAAGGTCTCTGAATGATGTCATCATGCAAGAAAAGTTTATATATAGAATGGGACTGCTGTACGTGTTCTGATTCATGTTGGCTTGATAAAAAATATCCTCTCTCCTTTTCTGCCTCCATCCCTTTATTTTTTTCTCTCTCTCTGCCTCCTTCTCTCTCTTTCTCTCTCTGCACCTTCTCTCTAATTATCTGCCTCCTTCTCTCTCTACATCTCCTCTCTCTTTCTCTGCCTCCTTCTCTCTCTATATCTCCTCTCTCCTTCTCTGCCTCCTTTTCTCTCTATATCTCCTCTCTTTCTCTGCCTCCTTCTCTCTCTACATCTCCTCTCTCTTTCTCTGACTCCTTCTCTCTCTACATCTCCTCTCTCCTTCTCTGCCTCCTTTTCTCTCTACATCTCCTCTCTCTTTCTCTGCCTCCTTTTCTCTCTACATCTCCTCTCTCTTTCTCTGCCTCCTTCTCTCTCTACATCTCCTCTCTCTTTCTCTGCCTCCTCTCTCTACATCTCCTCTCTCCTTCTCTACATCTCCTTTCTCTTTCTCTGCCTCCTTCTCTCTCTACATCTCCTCTCTCTTTCTCTCTTCTTGTCTCTATCCCTCTTTTTCTTTCTGTTTCTTTCTTGCTGTCGATCTCACTCATCTTTCCTGTCTCCCTTATTTATTTTCTCTCCTCTCCCTTTTTCTCTCTGTCTGTGTCTCTCATTCTTTAATCTTTCGCTCTCACTCTCTCTTTCTAACTCGTCTTTGTCTCTCTGCCTGCACCCCCAACCCCCCCCCTTTCAGGTTGTCGATGAGTCCTGAGGAGCACAGTGAGTTCTGGAGGAAGGTCCAGTTTACGGTAGATAAGGATGTGGTGAGGACTGATAGGAGCAACATGTTCTTCAGAGGGGAGAACAACCCTAATGTGGAAATCATGAGGTCTGCCTTCTCTCCTTCATCCGTCCCATACTTTTCTCCTGCAGGGTGTACTAGTTTCAGGCTATACTGTAGAACTTGTTTAACAATTATTAATATGTGAGGATAGATCATTTCTGCTCGCTCTGCTTTTCTTCCAGGCGTATTCTGTTGAACTATGCAGTGTTTAACCCGGAGATGGGCTACTGTCAGGGCATGTCTGACCTGGTGGCTCCTCTGCTGACTGAGATCCAAGATGAGAGCGACACGTTCTGGTGCTTCGTGGGCTTGATGGAGAACACCATCTTCATCAGCTCCCCCAGAGACGAGGACATGGAGAGACAGCTGGTGAGAAACTCAAAACCAAGCTAGAGAAGAACAGAGTCTTGCTGAGAATCATTTATGAGGGTTTATTTAGGGCTTTTTCTGGGCAGATTCTTCTGTGGTTTCTCGCTTATCTTTATAATCAGCAAACGGAAAGTTCTACACACGATCTTTCGTATGTTTTGTTTAGCACCTTTGCGTGGTTGCCCTCGGGCCACTAGATAAGGGGTCATAAAAGAGGACATCCTGCCGTTTGTTTTTGTTTCAATCAGCAGCAGTTAAACTGATGAATCTTAAAAGTTGTTTAATGTTAAAGCAGTGGTTTACAGAACAACGTGTCTAATTTCTTTCTATACCCAAACATAGTCAACTGGTGTCAAAAGTTTGCTTTTTTGGCACTAGAGCTTAAAACAGCAAAATATCGTAAAATCTTGTAGACCTTATTACATGTTAGCTTTGTATTTAATGTCTTTTCTAGTTGAATGGTACCCAGGTGATTCGGTTAAATAAGGTTTGATTGGTACATTGCTTTCTCTCTGTTTTCCCTCTCTCTGTGTAGATGTATCTGAGGGAGCTCTTGCGACTGATGCTGCCACGGTTTCACCAGCACCTGATGCGTTTGGGGGAGGATGGGCTGCAGCTGCTGTTCTGTCATCGCTGGGTTCTGCTCTGCTTCAAGCGCGAGTTCCCTGACATTGAGGCCCTGCGCATGTGGGAAGCCTGCTGGGCGCACTACCAGGTAGGGCTGCAACAATTAATCAGCAAAGTTGATTAGCTGTCAGTGACATAGATGAGTCGACACATTAAAGCATCGTTTACTGTAAAATGGAACCACCCTATAAAGTCTGTAAAAGCTCTGCAAAGTCTACCTGGTGCATGCAGTGATTCTGGCAGATTAGAATACACTACAGGAAGTGCAAGTGGGGCATTATGGCTTCTGTTGTTTCATTGCACCATAAAAGAAGCAACCGCTTTTCACACAGACAGAGCAAATTGAAAGGAAACAAAAGAAAATGTAGTGGTTTGAATATATTGAATGTATTGTGCCTCAATCAAACAACAGTTCAGACTGAAACACTCCTTATAATTTCAGTGTGAGTGGGCAGAAATGTTCACAAGTAATTTTTTCCAAGACAAGTCTCAAGTCTTTGTGCTCAAGTCCAAGTCAAGTCTCAAGTCTTTGAGTGAACATTTAGAAGATATGCTAATTGGCCACGGCCCGCGATTACAGTTGGCTGTTGCTTAGCAGGGGGCGGGGCTATGTGCTGTGATCTGCCCTCACCAACATGGAGAATTGCCTTAAATGATCTTAAATCTAAATATTAAATATGACATATTTCGCACTCTAAATGTGAAACTCCACAGTTAGATTGGGCTCGGTTTCCAACGACCGCTCGAAAACCGTTATTAGCTGAAAAAACATTTCGGACAAAAGTAATGGGACACCGGGGCGAGGTGAGCGGTTTTCGGGTCGTTGAAAAGAGTGTGGGATATAAATAAATAATTCAGTGAAACATTGTTTAGGAGTTATGACTCACGAGTCACAGCACCTGAGTCCGATTTAAGTAATTGAGGGCAAGTCTAAAGTCAAGTCACAAGTCTTTGTTTGTGCGACTTATGTGCGACTCGAGTCCGAGTCTCAGGCTGGAGTCCCCATCTATGTGAGTGGGTGAAGCTAAACAAGCTGAATAGTCAGATATGTATAATGTGTTGGTTTTTATGACCTTATAATATCAATCTAAAGTGGGCAGTTCCAAATGTATCGGAATGGTACTATATCGCTTTCATACTATATCGTTCCAAAAAACAAAGGAAAATGTAGCTTTTCACATGGTGTAAAAGAAAATGTAATCTGTCAGTCCATGCCATCTTCTTTCATTGCTCTATTGTGAAGTTCTGAGGCTCAGGGGCCCTCTGTAGGTGATTTAAGCAGTTGACAGGCGTTAGCATGGGCACTCTGACCTGTCTGTAGCTACACAACCCCCTGGGGCTAGCCTTCAGTTCCCAAAAGCCTCAGCGAGCTTTGGGCAACACATCAACTCTGAGAAATCACTTGCTGCCTGGTAAATGCCACACTTTGACAGGTGCCGTTGTTCTAATAGGATAATCAGTGTTATGGTTTGAATGCTGTGGCTGATGTGTACTTCCTTTGTTTTTGTTTCACTATAAATCGTGACATTCTGGGTGAGGTTTGAATTGACAAGATGCAGCTAATGTAATATTAATGAAGGATGTTCTGTTCCCTTCCCTCTCCTGCACATGCATTTATCCTCACTTCTAACACATACATGTGATTAATTAAGTAGTAGAGCTGCGTAATTTTCTACCAGTCACATGTATTGTAGTTTTTTAGGATAAAGCACTCAGGATTGACTGGAGTAACCCAGGAGATCAGCAGTGCGTCAGTCTTACCTCAGCAGCTGTCTCAGCTGAGCCTCTAATGAAGGTTAGATGCTAATTGTCAAGCTTACGGGAAATAACATTAGCATATATTGATGCAGTAATAATCAGTTGACACTGGGATGTCGTTCGGGTGCTCTGCTCCTACATAGCAGCTTTCGCTCGGTTGAGATGTTTTTGATCCTGGGGATGTGTGTGTGTGTGTGTGTGTGTGTGTGTGTGTGTGTGTGTGTGTGTGTGTGTGTGTGTGTGTGTGTGTGTG
>JBBJLR010000029.1:10531366-10547740 GCA_037577145.1 Brachypetersius gabonensis
GCACCTTTATTTTAGAGTTTAACCCTCAAAATATAAACGTCTTACATTTAATTTACAATCATATGCAAAGGTTTGAATTTAGGATTACCTCTTGTTGATTCAAATAAAAATATGTTAATGCATTCTATTCAGGGTCCACTCTTAAATTTGCCGTTTTCCTACAGCTTCTACTGCACAATTTCACTTTGTTTACTGACTGTAACATATTGGAAAAAATAGCATCTAAAATGTGCCTCAACCTTTCGCACAAACAGTATAACATTTAACTTTTTATTTGCCGAATGTAATCTATTTAGGGTATTGTTACATTCCAAGTTTTTTTACTTAGTAAATGTAATCATATCAGAGTCACTCAAACTATGGATATGAGTGTATATAGGTCCTATAAGTCATGCAGACTTCCGAAATGTTGCTATTCATATGTGCACTCTTATAGTATACAGTACCAGTAGGTCTGTATACAGTACCAAAAATAAAGGAATCCTTCTTGATAGTATATAGATACGTTTCTTTTCTGTATTGAAAGGTTTTCTATCGTTTAACTAGGCAAATAACTATTTATGTTTTAAAATATTTGAGTTGCAGTAGCTCAGTAAGTGACCTTTGAAGAACCATTTTTAGGGCGTGTATACTGTGCGAGTGCATCTTAAACATACTGGAAATACCTGTGTGTCGGTGTGTGTGTGTGTGCGCACGCATGCCTCGATCTGTCAAAAACATCTGAAATGTGAAAGTGCTGCTGTGTGTGGGTGGGTGGGTGTCTCTGCATACATCTGTCAGTTGCCTTTATGATTACAGTGTATTTCTTTGCTGCGCTCACATTTGCACACTGTATCTCCTCTCTTTGTTTGTAGAGCTTGCATGCTTTCTCTCTCTCCATCTCTCCCCATCGGTCTGTCTATCTGTCTGTCTGCCTGTTCCCTCTCTTTGAGTGGCAGCGTGGGGCCTGTGCGGACCCCTGCCGGTCAGATTGCATCCACCGCTGTGCTATTGGCCCTAATTATCAATTACGGGGGCCAGACGGCCCCACCTGGAGCTGGCCGAGGTGCTAATGAGCCTGGGCCATTTTGACCGGCCCTGCAGTGCGTGTCAGCAGGACTGGACGGGCCTTTCCACTGAGCTGCTAATGGATCCTGCGCTGTCACAGTTAGAGGCTGTAATCACTCAGAGCCCGGACAGGCCATGCCTTCCTCATTTACTGCCTCCTCACCGCCTTACGCTCTCTTACACTGCCGTAGTCCATCATTATGTTTTCTTACGGTTTGCTATTTGTAAAAGGGTGGGGTGGGGCTGGCTGCTGGCAAGTAATGCCCGCTTCCATCACTCCAGCACAAACTGGCTCGTTAGATACAGGTCAAAAAGGCTGGACGTGTTTGCGCAAGTGATTTTGCCATAGTGTATGCCTGCTTTAACCCCTCAGCGTACAAGGAGCCCGCGACTGTAACCTTCACACTTACTTACATATTACATAGGAAATGATTGACTGTATTGTGTCTTTCACTCAGTTATCAGTTATTTACTCATACACACATATATTTACACACACACATACATTCATATAAACTGAATATATATTTGGGGTGCTACATACTTAGTAACAATAAAAGAATGTAACAGACTAATAAAGGATGCACACTTGAATATTGTAATATACACTGAATACACTGATTATAATCATTTATATGTAAAAGTATAACCATAGAGCATGTCATTGTAATATCACAATGCAAAAAATGATGATGTATTATGGAGAATGGACATTACTTTTTACCCGCTAACTACATTACATTTGAATGGTGGTTTTGCAAGTTTGCAAACACCCAGCACTATTTAACAACGCACTCCAGCCCCCCATCCCCCTCCCCCCCCCCAGCTGTACAGCAGCACTGATTACATTCAGCATTCAAAATACTTCAAAATACTTTCTGCAAGTATCAAATGGTCAACCAGGCATCATAAATCAAATCAAACTGAATCAGATGTTCGACAGTCGAGCCTCTGCCTTTACCCTGATACTTTGATGATTAAGTCATAGTAGTTACTGGACTGTGAGCCTTAAACTTGAGCAACAAGCCTGGAGTTGATGGGGCTAATGAAAGGGAAACTGTTTATGGGGGCCTTCAAAGCAAGCTGTGGTTCCACAGCACAACGCAGCGCCTGTAGTTTCGGGTCCCGATTTAGGAGCCTGCAGAATATAGAGGCTGCCTGATTCTCCAGCCCACAACATTCCTCTCCAGCCACATAAGTTGCCTTGGGTATGATTCCTAGCTCATGACAGCTTGGAAGAAAGGTGGTGGTGGTGGTGGCGGTGGGGGTGATGATCTCAGTCTCATGCCATCGCAAAGTCTCCTCCAATGGCAGCACACAATACCTCAACCACTCCCTCTCTTTATCTGTACAAACAGTTATGGGAATGGAGATTGCCAGTGTTTAGACTCAACAAAGATAATTAGGTGTTGGGGTAGCGTTTGATAACCATTCTTACATGCAAGCATAGTTCCACACAGTCCTCAATGTCTTGCTGATCCATTTCAGTAATCAGGGTTTGTGTGTTTAAACTTTTCGCGTGCGCAGCTGTAAACACTTCTCATAACCACTGACATGTAGCGTTTCCCTCCTCAGGACACGATGGAGAACCACTTTCGACGCGGTGTGTGTGTGTGAAGCAGCTAACAAAGCATTGTAATTTTGTAAGTTGTGATAGAACATGATGAATATATTTGACTGATGCGTTTGATACACCAGACTATTTTCAGAAGCATGTCTTTCTCACGTTGTCTTTACCACGGTCTGTACATGAAGGAAGGTTGTGGCTCACAACCATTTTGTTGACTGAAACACAATCGCTAGTGTCGTGTAGACACCTCACTGTTCAAGTGCCCTTCATTTCGGCTTTTGTTTATGGTCTCATCTCAAGGTGTGATTCACATATATACTAGAAAACATTGCAGTCATATTTTCTCAGTCTCTCCAGCGGGACTCTTCGGTGAGAGCTCTGCTCTTTCTACTGTGCATGTGCTAATGTGTAAAAATGCAAAGTGAATTTCATGTACTGACAGTGCTGCTCTACACTCCTGCAAATGAAGGTTTCTAAAGAATTCTCGGCTTGGACATGCAGCTCTTGGACAAACCTGCTGTCAGGCTACAGTTGTATGCAAAGGTTCGAGGGCGCCAGGTCAGAAAACTCCTTGTGTTGAACTGTAAATCCTTTACACAACACACTTGAGCACAATTGCTGAATTAAACATGTGGGGTGGAAAAAATCTTCTGCCTGTGCAAAAGCTACCGCACATTTATTTATTTATACATATATCAAAATTACAATGTGCCAAGGTGTGTTATCTGTAGAGGGTATGTACTTAATTTCACTCAGTAACTCAACAGAACATGTCATTTGAAATAAGGTGGGGGGGGGGGGCAGTCTATCAAGCCATTAATTGAAAGGTTCTTTAGGGAACCAAATGTAGGTCTTCTATAGTACAATAAAATATATTGGCACCTTTATTTTTGAGTGTACCATTTCAGTCTGGACTGATGTGAAGTTTTTGTTGCACTATAACCTGGTCCTGCTCTGTTCACTATAGTCTAGTTCACCTCGGAAGTCCTCTTTTAGTCCTAGACTAAAATTCAGACTCGGTTCAGCTTTGAAACAGGCTTAATATATTCCTGGAAAACTGGGCTTAAATGTAGGACCTGACTCAGTTTGTGGATCTGAATGCAATGAGTGGATGTAATGTGTTGAAGGGAAATAAACTGGCACAAATCTCACAATATAGGAAGGAACTGTATGGGGGGAAAAAAAGGGATAATATATTTATTTTTCTAAGATTTATCAGAATGGCTTTAGAATTGTAACACAATCATCTGCATTCTTTTGTGTCACATCCTGGAATGTCTTGTGGGACTGATTGGAGTTTTTTTTTTATCTTTGTTTTTGCTTTCTTTGTGACAACAGCCATTCTCCTCTTTTTTTTTGTTTTTTTGTTGTTTTTTTTTATTTTTGTTCACGGACCCTGTAGTCTGGTTGACCTACAGGACTCACACTGAGAGGTGTAATGTAGGCTACAGCAGAACGGCCGACTTCCACAATCATAACCCAAAGTGTAATCTTTCATGTTTACATTGACCACTTAGAATGATGCACGACAATATAGCTGTAATTGTCTGTACTGTATTACACCATAGACCTCGGTTCATTCAGCAGAGGCCTGTGACGCTGACGTTGCGGTGTTTCAATGACCACCACAACTGACTGTCAGCAGTTTTATACCTTCGTTTGAACCATATCCTGTAAACGATCATTATGATTTTTTTCAAATAAAATCAATAATTATGCACATAAGTGTCCGTCCCTTTGCTGTGCCACTAACCTGTAGATTAATTGCCTGTTTCAAGATCCAAATTAATGCTCCTCATAAACCCCATTATAGGGAAGCAGAGTATTAAAAAGCCCCTGATGATCAAATGCCCCTGGGCTTATTTCCTCAAATGTCCCAACAAATGTCATCAGAGCTCCTTTCCATTAAAAATACTTGCTCATATATCCCATTAAATTATAGCAGCAGAGGAACTATAAAGTGTAACCGATCATATGGTTCGTGGTATTTTGTATCCGAGAGCTTTTTTGGCTTGACATTAATGAATGCATTAAATTATTCTTAATCCTAGGAAGGTCTTTGGAGAAATAATCCACTTTGTCCTATAGGGCAGAAAGGTTACATATTCCTTCCTAAAACATTATTCTGAAGTGATTAGCCTATGCTTTGGGGCCGAAGAGTTTTTATCCCTTTAGAGAATCAAATTATAAATGAGTTCCAGGGAAAATGGGGGGGTTAATGCCCCCTTAACAGCAATTATAAGTTAAACTCTATCCATGCATGAGTTTCATATGTGCACAATGACGATACACGAAACTGCTCAGCGTTCAGGGGATTAAAGTGGAACAGCGGCTCTGCTTCTACCTTCTAACTTCAACAAAAGCTATTTTTCTAAATGCGCTGCTCTATCCACAGCCCCTCATAGTCCTATATGTTAACAACCTGATCTTGTACAACTTCACTGTTAATGAAAAAGTGACCCAAACATTTTCTGGGGGAATAACTCCCAAGACTGCAGGGATCCAAATTAAATTTTTAGAATTAATTAGTACACAGCCCTTCAGTTAATGGCCCAGTTTTGGCCCTTTCATTCAACCAGGAGAAAATATGTCTTTAATTGTATTGTGAAATATTATATTGCTATGTTATTAATCATAATATTGAATATATAGTATATGCATCAAAGTAGTAGTTTAGTATGACGGTCTGTAATTCTGCTAATTGATTGTAGCATACTAATTACATCAGTGTGCATTAATAGCATGTTTCATCTTCAGAGGTAAATTCCACCATAAATGTCTTCATAATTAAATAGATTAGATTTAATTAAAGGTTGTTCAAAAGGTCATTTACAGTGGTTTGATACAACGTTCTGGAGTTAGAATCGCTCACTTGGCGGTAATAAGAACCAAGTGGTTTTTTTAAAGCTACGTAAAGGAGAGCTACAAAATTATATTATGAAAACACATCCTGAAGACCGTCATTGCTTTACAGTAGATGAGTTTTGGCCTGAAATAACATATTATATAGTCTGTATTTGCAGTACTAGAACACAAAATGGACCACAAAGACACAGACCAATCAGAGTTTACTATTATCGGCGTTATATTTAACTATTTGGTCATGTGTAAGTTCTTTGGTCAGTCTGGATAGCAGATTAAAATGGTTATATTATGGTATATTATAACATAATTGATCATTATTTTATTTTATATAATGTATAATATGTATTATATTGTTATTATATGGCTATATTCTTCGTTAACCACTATAAAGAAATCTGAGCGGGTAAGCTTTCCTAAAATGCTGCACTTCATTAAAAAAAAGCACATTCGATGGAATTAGCTGCACAAGATATATTAAGGAGTACTTGGATGGTATTTATTCTTTCCGAAATCCATTTTTTGCCCAGCAGAAAAACAACTAAATGTTACGATCTCCTCTCCCTTCAAAAGAGTTGGTCATAAGGTCATAAAAGTGTCCCCACAGCGCTGCAAAATGTTGCTTTTCTCATCAGGGAGGCATTTCCTCCATAATTACCTCACCTAATTCCAACTCAAATACCCGTTTATACACTAAATGCCATCATAGGAGTCCACATATCGTTAATGGACTGAATCAGAATCTACACCTGCACTAACTCAAACACACGATTCACCTCAAGACAAACCAAGCCGCTGTTTTACATACAGTTGATTCACTCCTGCATCCTGTGGTGGAAAGTTTACGTAAATGTCCATGTCCTGCTGGAGCGGCCTCATGGTGTTAATAAGTGCTGTGAGCTGTGTTTGCTCCCTTAAGAGAGTTCAGCAGAGCAGAACAGAGCTGGGGGACTTCACTGCTGCACTGCGCTCAACCACACACACCACAAACAACACGAGCTCGGAACAACCTGCACATATTTTTAGACCTGAAATGATTTTCCATTCTGACATCAAGATCTTTCATTTGATTTCTAATGTTTTAGGTTGGTTTAAAAAAAAGCAGAGGACTGCAAAATGGCATGACCTGTATAATAAAAAAACACCATATAAAATTGTGCAACTGAGCTATAATCAATACAAAAATAAAGAGAATGAGTCATTTTGAGGATGTGTAATTTTGATCACATCTATTTGTTTTCAAAAAAGATGGGGGGAGGGGAGTGGAGGGGAGGAGTCGTACCATTTTGGGATTTTTAAAACGTTGAACTGAGGTTTTTGGACCATCAAGAGGTTGTTAAGTGACAGTGATTGATCAATGTACATATCAATAAATGGACTACAGACAAGAAATGAAACAAATCTATACTGAAAGATATATCGGATTAAGTGGTGAATAAAATAACATTTTTGAATTGCATATGATTTGCATATTCTATCTACAAGCACTCTTTTATCTTTTTATTGACTATAGATAGATAGATAGACAGACAGAGAGATGGATAGATAGATAGATACATACATACATACATACATACATACGTACGTACTATACATTCTATACATTGAACTAGTTGGGCCTCACCTCTGTGGTGAGTCAGATGACGCTTCAACACTTCATAGCTCTGGTAAAACTGAAGTAAGGCATGGCTTTTAAAGTCTTGCAGAATGAATCATAAAGAGACAGACTGATACACAGTCAAAGGCATTTCTGATACAGCTGCTTCTGCACGATAATAATCTCAGCCACAGCAGTCCTAAAACATTACTAATTACCCACAAAACTCTTAGGGGTCTCTTGTGCTTTTGGTGTTGGTTAGGTGGTGTTGGCATCTTCTCCTGTTTTGCCCTCGACTGGCATTGCACATCGGTGACCTACAGATGAATCTCCTCACCACACCAGACGGTCCCCACAGAAGAATGCCTAATGGGGTGATTTGGGCTTGACTGGCTTCAGCAAGTAACCTGTTTTATAGATGTCACTCATTCCTGAGGCATTTTCTTATTGATGACTGCGCGGATGAGGAAATTCTGATTTCCTTTTGGATGGTTTGCATTTGGGGGGGGGGGGGAGAGTTCATCTGAGTGCAACAATGGAAGGATTCATTCTGCAAGACTTCAAAGGCCATGTCTTACTTTCACTTCCGTGTCACCTCTAGTTTCACAAGAGTGAAAGAGTGATGAAGTACTGAATTCTTCAGATTAATCTTTAGCAGAGGTGGGGCCTTAATAGTTCCATTTATGGTGGTCATAGCACTTTTAATTCCTTTTTACATTTCTGTTTGTCTGTCTATCTATCTTGGCTTTAAATATTTAGTGGCTTTATCTTAGGTTTAAGAGGATTTTTCGATAAAGTATAATCAGTAGTGCAGAAAATCCACAAATCCTATATTTGAATGAAAGTACACTCTATTAAAAAATACACTATTTATATATTTTCCTGAGTAAATGTGCTTGTTTTAAATGCATTTAAATATCTAAGGGAAATGTTCTGTGAGAGATTTTCGAAATATTTTTATTTCTCACCTAATCTCCCATTTATTCCGATCTGTTTTTAATCTAAATATCTCTTACGACCTCGAGACATTTTCTTTCATTCTGCAAGACGGTCGCAGCCTTTACAGCTGCTAACCCATGTTTGGCCATTGGGTATTTAAGGGAGAGGTTTAATGAAAGATATGATTGGTTTATTTTAATTTTAAAAGTTCAACAGTGGTAGAGTAAAAAGTAGGATATTTTACTGCTACAGTAGAGTGAAAGGTACCTGGACAAAGTAACGAAGTCCAGTGATGAAGTGTATGTAATTCCATTTACTCTGTTCAAGGAAGTATAACACACTTTACCTTCTGAGCTGATAAATGTCCTAAAAACTATAAAAAATACCCCATAACTGCACTTGTGTTTGGTTGTTTGTTTGTTTGTTTGTTTGTTTGTTTGTTTGTTTTCTCTGAAGTTGTTTTTGTCCAGGCAAATTTTACTGACATGGGTAATTTTTTCATCGGTAGTAACACTTATTCATGAGTGTGGATTTTAGGCCACACACCTCTCCTCTGACCGTAACCCAAACTCCCCCAGATGGCTGGAACTGATCTGGAGCCAGATGAGGAGATTTGGTGTCACTTCATTAAATCAGCCCTGGCCGTGCGCTCTTGGCCGGGAGTCAGAACGAGCCGGAGCACACTGCTGTCCTGGGGAGCAGCTGTGTGAGATCAGGCATGCTGGAACAGCGGGTGCTCCCTGTGAAAGACGCTCTTTATCCTGGATTATTCTCGGCCTCGCAGGCCTGGATTACAGGTTGAATGCGCGCACTCAGCTCTCTTGCTCCTGAGATTAACGAAGCAAACTCAAGCCTGGAGGAGCTCACCAGAGGAGCCGGCACATCCAGCTGAGACACAGATACACATTCAGAGAGCCTGCTGTGTGCAGGTATATAGACATCTGACTGTGACTCAATGGAATGGCAGTGGGTAGCTTATTAAACACCACCAGATCTGTTTGTAGACCATTTATTTGATTATGTAACTTGACAGGACAAGCAAAAAAAATGCTCATAACTTTATTTACACTAAGTGCTGTGTTTGTACGTGAGTGCAGGTGGGTTGTAAACATATGGGCTTCCAATTCCCGCTGAAGCTGGTGGCTGACGGGTGTCAGTCCTGGGTCCTCGGATTTGGTCAGCCAAGTGTAATTTTGTTGTTTTACTACATAAATATCTCTACACTGTATTTATTAAAATATCTTACATTTTTAGTTGAGGGTTCTTCCACTAAAGACCACAGACCACCGGGAGGAATTGTTGGAAATGTTTTTATGACAGACAGAGGAATGTCATGTGCAAATGTTATTTACTAGAATTAGTATAAACATGTTTGTATCTTGTTTGCTTTTTCTCTCTTGATTTTTTCAATCTTTTTTCAATCACAAAATCATGTTTTGTGCTGTATGTCCCCAGCTATGCTCCCCTGTGTAACATCTAGACACATCGCAGTTGTAAACCCCATTTTGCACACTGTCACTCTTGTAACACAATCTGGAATCTCTTGTGAACAATATGGGAGAAGACATGCTTAGTTTCTATTGGCCCTTTCAACATGACATGTTCACACACTGGAAAATACGGCTGGTGTTTTTAAATGATGTGTGTGTGTGTGTGTGTGTGTGGGGGGGGGCATAAGATAACAAAACATGAAAAGCTTTTCATGTGACAGCAACAATATGGACGTGTTAAAAAATTCACCACAGGCACAACGAGCTGTTGGCCTTCAGTATTATTCATGAACACCCACTCAAATTAAAACTCCACTGACAAATCTATCCGCTCCATCTCGCTGCTCAGACCGAGACAGAGTGGATTCTATTTTGGTGAGCAGACCTCTTAGGGTTATCGTGGGCTACTGTATGTTTAATTAAAAAATACATTACTGGACACTTTTACCGACGGCTCATGGAGGGCCAATTTCCGAGAACTTATGAATTTCAATAAGCCGAAATAAAGCAGCGCCAGTGAATGAGCTAATGAAGCCTGCGAGCTTGGGAAATTTCCCAGCGGCCCTGCTATGCAACTACCAGCAGGCCATATCCTTGGCGATGGTTACCAGGGAGTCCGTTCTGCAAGTCCCTGGCCAAGTCTCACATCAGGTCCGACAGCAAGTAAACACTCATGCAGTTACAGGATCACGCAGGTCAGGAAAATGGGGAAAAGATCTTGTGGCGCCTGCGAGTCTGCTGAGCTCTTATGTCACTTTGCCTGGTGCTTCTGTCGGAGGAGCCAGCAGAGTGACTTTTGCCAGTTTTGCTTGTTGGGCATTGCCACTGTGGGGAATTTCAGCAGCTCAGATGCTACAGAGACATCACATCAGAGCTGAAACACGATTAAAAAAATCAGTCAGGTGGTGCATTGGTGTATAACCAGCTTTGTGCAAGAACTAAATGTTACAAATTCAGATTCTATGATCTATGTCAGTGGTTCCCAACCTGGGGTCCGGGCCCCCCTTAGGGGGGCGCGAGAGATCACTGGGGGGGGCACACGATTTTGTCTGCACTGATGTTACCGAAATTATAACCATAAAAACACTAAATTCATACAATCTCAATGTCTGAGAAACGTAAAAGGGTGTGTGTGTGTATATAAGAGTATAAAAACCTACAACCACTGTTTATTTTTTGCAAATAAAAGTGTGTAATTAATCACTTCATTATTCTAGTGCGTCAATGGAGGAAGGAGTTGGGGTTGGGGGGGCCCGGGTTGGGGGGGCCCGGCTTGTCTTGGACACAGGCAAGGAGGGCTTCAAGAAAAAAAGGTTGGGAACCACTGATCTATGTAATCACCTGCAAAAAAGAAATCTAATTCAAACCCTCATTCAGCTCATCCAAACCTGAGCAGACCACCACAGTGGACGTATTTTAAATTCATACCACCTTTATAGAGGCTCTGCAAACTCATTTTCATTTTGTTATAATCAGATTTAACAAATTTGTCATTTCTGAACATTGGTGGACAGCATCCTATTACATCGAGCCCAAAGGCCATTATTCTGTATGTGAAAGGTGAAAAGAAAAAAAACATGAACACAAAAAAATGCAGTAAAACTGTGCTTAACATGGAAAATACAATCGTTAAACATCTGCAATTTCTGCAAAAATGAAATCATTTAAGTGAAATAAAAAATTACTAAAACACATGAAGCCACTCTGCTCTGTCCTTTAACTCATCTGAGCTACTCTCCTGACAACTGACAGCTATGATGGGGCTCATGACCATATATGGATTCAGCAAGTGAGACTTGAAAGCAAAACTGAAAGGTGGGTGGTTCTGTCTACCATTCTAATGTGCTGATGTTCTAACCCCATGCTAGTTCAGGTTCTTTATCTGTCCATGTGTCTCTTTACTGCAGCAGGGAGGCAGGCGGATCACAGCATGTGGCGTGCAGCCTGTGGCTCTCTCTGGCCCTGCCAGCGCTGCTTTTTTTTGCAGACAAGAGTCTCTCTCTCTCTCTCTTTCACACACACACACACAGAAAACAGATTTGGACACACCCATGCATATGTATGTCTATGGACTCTTTAATTGGCCGCTTCATGCGCCGTCCACAAATGCATTCCTTCTCAGCGGCTGTAGACAAAGAAAAAATCTTATTCAGCCATTTAGATCCCAACAGAGCCCGTCGACCAATCAAACTGCACTGTTTTAATTAGGTTGTTTCGATTCACAACATAATATCCTTATAAGGTTTAAAATATTATAGCACATAAAACACCCAGGACCTCGTTTATGACACATACTGAAAATCATTTCTGAAAATTCAGGTTTCTGTAGTGTGCTGCAGGCGTTGGGGCGCGAGACGTGCGTACATTGTGTTTGTATGCAAATGTGAAGAATACATGTAGAATGAAATTCAAGAGTGTTTTGAAGAAAGGCCCCTGACCTGTTCTGACAGAACGACCTTTTTACACATATTGAAAATTGATATTCAAAATGAGCCGTACACCTTTTTTGTGTTTTGATTTTTGAGGTGTGTGTAACCTTGTCAGGCTGAATGGGATATTCTATAAAGCTCCTCCAGCTTCACAAGAGTTGCTATGAAAGAATCCATTTGTGGCCCGAGCGAGGATGGGTCAGCTTAAAGGACTTTTTTTTGAACCATCAGGTGGAGATTTCCATGGCTTTTTAATTCCCTTTGCTAACAGGACAAACCGCCCCTCGCTGAGGGGAGCATGTTTACTGAATGATTTATTAATGCTCCCCTCAAGGTTGGTGCCGGCGCTGCAGACACTTAACCTCCAAATAAAAGCTGCAGTGATGAGAGGCTCTGGCTTTGGGCTGATTTATGTATGTGTGTATGGTTCTTTAGCATGGGAAAAGACAAGCAGTGCTTTTAGTGTGTTTGTGTGATGGCATAGACACTAAGATGCCATTTTTTTCCCCCTAATATACACCTAATGTATGTTGAAAAGGTGCCTTTATTTACATGATTTAAGTCGCACTTGAATAAAAAGGTGTTACGTGATCAGCATTCGTGCCACAAGAAGTAAACTGAAAGACGTTTTGTTGTTGTGACACCTTTCATTCTTGTGCAAATGACTGATACTGTCATGTCAGTTGACGGCATTCTGTGTACGTGACTGGCACAAACATTTTTTACTGCAGTGACTCTATAATTTCCTTCATAATCTATGTGCCTGTATGTCTAACTACATGCCTGTCTGTCTGTCTGTCTATCTCTTCTATCTTGGTCTGAGTTTAAATTTTAGTCTTAGAGCACAAGAGCCCTTAGAGTAACTTGTGCCCACACTCATGGTCATTTAATCAGAAATTCCTATACTCTCAGAAAAAGGTTATTAGAGTGTCACAGGGACAGTACCTCACATGTTACTGTAGTGTCAGCTTTAGTACTTTAGTTAGAAAACATGATATATATATAGAAATGTTTGGGGACAACACCTTTCTAAATATGGTGTGGTGGGTGTTCCTGGCAGGGCTAGGATTTGAACCCATGACCTTCTGATTGCAGGGGCAACTCCCTAATTATCAGCAAACGTTGCATTGACTCACTATGTATTGTACTTCCGAAGCTACATTTACACTGTTTGTCTCTTAGTGAACCTAGATGTATCTCTACTAACAGTCCCCAGTACAGATGCACTTATTCAGCGCACAATTACTGACTGTAGCCCTCCTGTTCCTGAACAATTTATCAGCCATGCTATCTACCCCATCAGTCAATGGAATGAGACCACCACAGGACCACCACTGACCGCATACTATTTGGATGGTGGACCATTTTCAGTGACACAGGGCAGAGGTGTCAGTTTGTTCCGTGCTGGTATGAGTGTATGGGGCACAGCGGTGTCACTGGGGTTTTTATACACTGTGTACTGTGTATGTGTCAGATAGTGTTACTGAGTGTGATTTTTTGTGTGTGTGCGTGTGTGTGTGTGTTTCAGTGGTGATGCGGTGACGCTCGGCCATACCGGTGCTCACAGCAGGGGGTTTCCGCAGTCATTAGAGGAGCTCACAGGGAATCCTTTCAGCAGGAAAAAAAAACAGGCTTTCACTGGGTCCCTCTCTCTCTCTCTCTCTCTCTCCCACTCTCTGGCTCTCCCAGTCTCTACCTGATCAAAACAATTGTGTCCTCCCTGTTGCGTTTTTCTCTTTTCTCCTTCCACAAACATTCCCCCCCCTTTTTTTAAAGCCCCAACAGACTGACTGTCCCTGATGTGGAATGTGAAGGCTTCTCACACATTCCTGAATAAGAATGTGTACTGGAATCTCATCACGCTACAGATAACACTATAGACTGCTCATCATCGTAGTGTGTGTGTGTGTGTGTGTGTGTGTGCGTGTAAGAGCAGTGGCGAGTGTATTTAGTCATGCTCCGCAGAAAACAGGATTAGGGCAGAAATCTTGAGAGGGAACAAGTGTGCGTCACTAAGTGTTTTTTTTCCCTCTCTCTGTCTATCTGTGCTGCCTGTATGCTGCAGCGGGAAACTGAGGTAATTGCACTAACGCGAGACATTTGTAACACTGGCTGAGCTGGCAATGACAGCCTGGCACGCCTGGTAACGGTGCTGGGTGTGTGTGTGTGTGTGAATGACACTCTGTTTGTGCATGCATTTTTAAGCGATCCACTCATATATACGCGTGTATGTGAGTATGTGTGTGTGTGTGTGTGTGTGTGTGTGTGTGTGTGTGTGTGTGTTCTGTTTGCCCGTGAGTGTGCCAGTGTGTTTGCTCGGGCACTTTTAAGCATGCTGCTCGCAGAGCCCTGAGTATGTCATATTTGCATATGGGTGTTTATTCAATATGCAGCACTCCCACTCTCCCTCCAAGGTTGCAAGATCAAGCACAGCATGATCTCCCTCCAAGGTTGCAAGAGGCAGTTAAATTGGAATTTGGAAGAGGGTAGGACTCTTCCTACTAGGGATGGGCATCGCAGGTGATAGGAAATTATCAGGATGCCTGAACCACAATCAGATTCCATTGTTGTGTGATGTTCTATAAGGGCTGCCGTAAGACATATTGCATTAAATTGGTATTACATTTGCCTGCAAATTTTACATTATCAGCACATTCCCCTTATGACTAATGGAAACTGTGTGTGCAAGCAAGTAGAGAGAAAACAGATGAACAGATATTCATGTATGTAGCTTTTAATGAACAGAGTGGAGCTCAGTTGAGTGCCATCACCTCGCCCAAATGTATTTTAAATCTGATGTTCATTTTGCCAGCAAATACAACACCAACCTGCTATGCTTCCACTTTTGGTTTACTTCCTCAGTCTACCTGTCAAAGGAGTGTTGAAGTGTTTGCGGACGTTATTGCCAGCATTGTTGCAGATTTTGGTTGGACTGAGCAGGGAATTTAAATTAATAAACTTAATAAACCTTAAAAAAAAACCTTAATAAAATGAATAAACCATTTTATTTACTCCTGCTGCGAGGAGGCCATGCCCATGAACATTGTTTGCAGTTTCAGCTGATACAGATCATTCCAGTTGCCTTGGCATTACTGACTGTACATAGTTCTGCAATAGTTGACCTGATCTGTGTGTAGCCTTTATGCAGTATTGCTGGAATTGATTGCCATTGGGTTATCATAGGAAAAGCATTTCAGTAAAAAGTATATTAATATTCTGAAAACACATACATTTCTGCCACAACACCTGTTGAAAATGCACAGTATTGGGGTCTGCTGCCAATTTGGAAACAAATGCAGGTAAAGGAGGTTATAGGATGCAAAGAAACAGATGGTCTACAGGGGAAAGTCTCCCTGGAGCAACTCTGGGCTAGAGGTCTTGCTCAGGATCCCAGTGGTGGTATACTTGAAGTAAGATTTGAACCCATGACCTATTGGTCCAGAGGCAAGTATCCTACCCACTAGATCGCTGTACCTGATTCAATACACCTGATTCAACATATTTGCTTATTAGCAAGGCCTTCGTAAGCAGAATTCAGAGAGTTAGAGGTCGGGGAAAACACTCTCTACAGAGCCTTGGCCTGCCAGAAGTTGAACACCCCTGGGCTAGACTACATGTTGCCTGCAGGTGATGCCGTCCTGCCAGGCCTCCATGTTCCCTCGGTCTGCCCACTGCTGTTGTCCGTCTCTCTCTCTCTCTGTGTCAGCGGTGCGACCGCTAAAAGCCTCTTTGTGTTCACTCAGCCACAGCAACAAAGGGCCGGGTGTGCCCAGTGCCTCTGACCTTCAGTGCTCATGGCTAAGACCTCCCTGCACTGTACAGTCACAGCCTTCCCTTGTTCTCTCAGCTGCTCTCTCTGCTGCTCTCTCCCTTTCTTTTTTCGCTCTCTCTCTCTTTCTCAGCACCACCCTCCCTTCCCTTTGCTCTCTCGCCCATGGCTTCTGGCAGCTGGCCAACAGCTGGGTGAAATAAGGTGGACTAGTGTACGAGTCTAGACCCTGATAAGGTGCAAACACCACAACGACTTTGGTACTTTCCTCTGGAAATGTGGGGGGAGGCAAAAGTAAGGCCGTCCTGTATGTCCTTGGTAAGGCTGGGAAACGAGCAGATAAAAAATGGAAAAATGGAAAAAATGAGATTCCCCAACAGTAAAAAAAAAAAAATTACGAAAGATTATCTAGGCACAAGTTAAACAGGACGTGGAACCAAGGCAGAA
The DNA here is from genome assembly GCA_037577145.1 of Brachypetersius gabonensis. Lineage (NCBI taxonomy): Eukaryota > Metazoa > Chordata > Actinopteri > Characiformes > Alestidae > Brachypetersius > Brachypetersius gabonensis. The sequence goes on from JBBJLR010000029.1 coordinate 10,547,517, forward strand.
CAACAAACTACGAAAGCATCTGGACAGTTTAGATTTTATCATAAACTTTCATGCAAGCCAGTACATTCTCTGACACCACAGACAATTATTAAAAATTGTATTTTTTTCATTTGATAAACTTTCCTGTCTGCACCAGGTGTGTTCATCAGATCTCGAAGTTACATGGTAATATTCCAGGTGGCTAATATTCTCATCTTAAGAGTGTTGTAAGATTGTAATATATA
>JBBJLR010000029.1:10570284-10609105 GCA_037577145.1 Brachypetersius gabonensis
TCTCTCTCTCTCTCTCTCTCTCTCTCTCTCTCTCTCTCTCTCCCTTTCTTTCTTTGGCACTCTGGTGCCAGGCACTCAATGAGTGGAGCCCTGTTTTGTGTGAAAGAGCCTGTGAGAGTCCATACTTGGAGACGCTGTGCAAAGGTTACAGTTTAAGATCTCCTTCAGTGGTCCCTTACCCGGGGTCATACAAAGTCTGCTGCTGATTGGAGAGCGATTCTGCAGATTCCTCTCGAGCAGTTAAGGATAGGGCTGGAGTATAAGTAGATGAGAAGGTGGACTAATACTAGCACAAAAGGCTATTTGTATGAGGAGCAGATAATCATGGTCAACACAGGTTTTTCTGGCTTGCCTCACGAACAACTGGCATGGTGCTCCTGGAGCTCATCCAAAGGAGGGATTTGGAGAGTAACATTAGGGAGCATGGTTGGAAATTGAGTCATGGACAGTTTTATTGAACCAGAAAGATCGGTGGCTTTAAGCTTGCATGGTTATTAAATTCCTGATTACTGTTTACAGTGAAGTCCTTGTTAATCCAAAGGCGCTGCCAAGTGAGTTAGATTGTCCTTGGCCGGCAAATTACCAGGACAAATAAATCAGTGAGGGGCTATCGGGGAGTGGGATGGTTAAACGGTAAGAGTAAGAGTCATCCCTTGCAGATCAGGGGTTTGTCTCCAAAAGAATGAGATCGAATTATACCAAGAATGACAGAAGATGATCAGAGGTGTTAGATGAACCTATAGAACCTGCAGAACGCTTGGCATGGAGCACCTACTCGTTTTAGAAGCTCTACCATTCAGTTACAAAATTGAAAATGGGAATCTGGTGTAGTAATGCACCATAAAATGTGAGGGGCTCCTGTGAGCATTAATTCCTTGGCCTGAGCCCTCCACACGGGCAGGAAACCTTGAGCTGGTATATCAAGGTCAAAACAAAGGCAAGGTTTTTGGATTTCAGCTTTTTCCCATTAAAGCTGCACTGAGGCTATGGTTTGTGTAGTGTGTAGCCTCTATGTGTGTGTATGTGTTTGTGTGTGTATATCTAAGCTCTGAAATGTAGATAATGCACAGTTGGGTACAGGGGCTGTCTGACAGCCCCTATAGCCCACCACATGAAAACCAACCGACAGAGTCGTTCAGAAGCGAACGTGTAGCACTGGCAGACCGTCAGGAGCTCAAACCAGGCGTCCTTCGGAGAGATTTTTGGGGTTTTTTTTGCCTTAACGGCAGCGGGGCGTATTCACTTCGCACGCAAATGAAAAAGGGGCGCAATAAGGAGACGGAGAGGCTTCTCTTGTCGTTTATACGTCATCTCCCGTCGAGAAATAGCATTAATTCGACTAAATTGCCGTCGTGGAAGAGGAACCAGAGCCTTTTTAACCGCCACTAACGGTGATATTTCGCCAGTTCTTTTTCATGACCATATAAGGAAGGGGAGCTCTCTAGCGAGCTCGACTCGCGCCATAGGTTGGCTGTTGCCGCCTCGAGCTCCACTTTAACCCTTCAGATGCTAAATTATTTTCGTTGCTTGTCGTCGTGCTACGAAATTTAACGTTTAATATCGATATTTTCCACACTTTAACCAACCAAAAAGGACACGGCTGTGTTATAAACAAGTCACTGTCATCTTTTAAAGCCTAGCTGAGCTCGGTCGGGCGTTTTCTTATACCGTTTTTGCACAGAATTTCGTCTCTAAAGCTAATTAAAACTGCTTCTGAAGCAAAAGCCGACCCTGTTAGAGTCGAAATGGTCGCTGACCGTCGGCTCATGCGTCCTTGTGTGTCGTGGCAACGTCCAGGTTTGTATTTTTGGGAGATTCCTGAGGGAGCGGAGTCAGGATAGCGAAGGAATTCTCTGACCTACATTTCACCGAGAACCAAATAATGGTGTTTTTTGGAGGTTCCGCAAAAAAGTGAAGTGTGAGCTAATATCAGGGAGGAGGACTCCATTATAGAACACACACGTGTGCATAATATATAAAGTAGATCATTTATTATGGTAATTTAGAAATGAACCAAATTAAGGAGCAGACAGTGACACTCTGATGTCCTACCAGACTTGCTCTAATATCAAAATTAAGCTCACTTATATATATATCTATATCTACATCACCTAGCTCTTTCAGCGGCAGTCCAAACGAATGGCTCATTTATAAAGCCTGGCATTTGTTCTTATGTCATTGGCTGTAGGTTATAAATAGACTTCAAAATGCCTAGGATGACTATGCAGTAAATGGTTTTTGGCAACTCTGTAAATGTGAGACATCCCATTTTCTTGTCTCCACTGATGAGATAAAGAGTTATGCTTTTTTTCTTCTGTTATTTACTCAGAGATTTGCTCTAAAATAGGATGGAGAGAAGGAGGGAAGGATTTGGCAGGGGAGAAGCAATAGGTGATTTCTGGCAAGTTATTGTACAAGTGCAACACGGTATGAGTGTTTCTAATAATATGCGCATATATGCTGTATGGATGGAGAGTGTTTTTTATGTTTCAATAGCATTAGAAGATTCTCCTCTCCACCAGCAGCCTGTCTTCTCTCCACACTCGTGGGGAATAGTCGGGCCTCCCCACCCTCCCCACGCTGACGTCACCAGCCTGCCTGGCTATGGCAGGAACTCTGGTCTGAAGCTGAAGCAGCAGCAGCAGCAGCGGAGAGGAGCGTTTCACTGCTCTCCGGAACCAGGAGCAGAGGCTGAGAGGGAGCTGGAGAGACCGAGAGTGGGAGAAAGAGGAGAGGGAGGGGAAGCGAATGAGTCGTGGCTGCGAAAGACCCCGGGAAAAAAATCGATTCCGAAGCGAAAGCGTCATCTTGTGTTTATTTATTTATTTTTATTTTGAAATTCGTCGCTGAGCTGCCTCGGAGCCCGAGAGAATGGATCTACCTGCCGTTGGAGAGCACGTCTTCGCGGTGGAGGGCATCGAGAAGAAACGAGTACGGAAGGTAAAACTGAACCCCCAGCTAAGACGTGTGGCTGTGCAGATGCATGTGTCATTTTTTAACCCAAAATGTTACGATTTTGTCACATTTCCAGGGCAGAGTCGAGTATCTGGTGAAGTGGAGAGGGTGGTCACCAAAGTAAGTCCCCCATTTCGTGTCAGCATGGACTGCAAGCAGCTCGATTGCTATTTTTTGCTGAAAATCTTGCAGCATGCAAGCGTGTGCATGTGTGAGTGTGTGTGAGTGCTAGCGCGGTTAGCTGAAAATGTGTGTTTCATTCGGAGCCACGGATTCCATCACTAATTTATGCGAGTGAGGGGAGGAGGGGGTCTGCCATGTTATCCGATTTTAATTATTTCTGCATAGCTTGCAGATCCACTGGAAAGTACAGTGCTGTTAAAATGGCCACCGCCGTAGTGCGTTTTTTTTTTGTTGCACGAAATAGTGCTCTTTAGCGGGAAGGTTGTTGTGTTGTTTTGCGCAGCGGTGCTAAAAATCAGCCGCGTGACCAAGTTTTCACATGCATTTCTCTTTTTTCCCTCTCGTTATGTTTGAACGAGCCAAGTGTTGCAGACCATGCATTTACTTCTTTAAATTTCTGCAGCCTTGTCGTATCGTGATTATTCTTCTAATGTGCTGTACACTTAACCTATAAAATTTGTTGTTTTTTTTAATTTCGCAGATATAACACGTGGGAACCTGAAGAGAACATCCTAGACCCTAGGCTTCTTGTGGCTTTCCAAAACAGGTGAGGCTGAGGAATAGCTGAACTTGAGCTAATGGCCTTATATGGTGCTGGGAGGAGGGGCGCTGCACACCCACTGCCTCTGCTCTGCTGTGGAGCTGAAGATTGATTGCAGCCCCGTTGGCAAGGCCTGACGACTACAAAGCCTCCCTTGATGCTTGCTCTGCTCAGCACGCTTGCATTGTTTATATACCAAACAGTGCACTGCCAGTAGTGTCCCCACACCAAGCCAGTAAACAGCATGGAACAGCATTATTTCGCCCCTCAAGAAGAACACCAGAAGGAGTAAAGTGTCCATTTGTCATAAGTAAATACACCACAGCAGAGAATTTTTCTATGCATTTAACCCATTCACCAAGTAAATCAGTAGGCAGCCAGCGATGCAGTATCCAGGGATCAGCATGCAGGGACATTACCTTTCTAAAGGATACCTCAGTGGTGCCACTGGCAGTGTTTGGATTTGAACCCACAACCTTCTGATCACAGGGCAACCTCCTAACCACTAGGCCACCAACTGCCCAAAAAAAGGTGTTGTCTCAATGAAGGAAGGAAACGTAATGGAATTGTCTTTTTTTTAGCCATCATTTCTGGGTTTGATGTCAAACCACGAACGGTAGAAAAATGTGTTTGTACTGAAGACCATTGAACATGAATTTATAGAGGAAGAAGAAAAGAGAAGGAGACAAGAGGACCCATCAACCTGGTCTCAGTTTACTCCCTTCATGGACCTTGGCCTGCTCATACCTTAAGTGACAGACGGTTAAATCAAGAGCAAAGCTAACTGCCAGCACTGTGGCACTGAAATCAGAGTTTAAAGGCGAGAGAACAGCTGTTGAAGGAGTCTGTTATTAGTCTGGCATCAAATGCAGGGTGATATATACAACTGTGTCCATGGTTTATGGGAACAGGAAGACAGCATAAAGTCAACTACTTGTTTCCCACAGCTGAAGTCTGTTTTGTTTTGTCCTAGCTCTTATAACCTGGCGAGGATTTAATCGATAGAATGTTATATATGTTGTTGTCTTCAGCATTGTTTGATTCAAATCACCCAGGTTGTGTGAAATGGCCCAACACCAGCAGATACAGTTACAGTGAAATCAGATACAAGTTGAGGTATCTGAGTTTCGCTTCATGTGTTGAATGAAAGTAAATGGTGGTGCACAGGGACAGAAATGAATATGGTAGTATTGCTTGTTTTTGAGGAATGTAAGTTCATAGCTGGGCCATTACATGTTTTGATAAGGCAGCAGTATTTTGTACACAACAAAAGGGAGGATCTTAGGAATGTTGGGCCGTGAGGTTTGTTCATTTATATCTGTTACTTGTTATGGTAATATTTAGTGAATTACACTATAATTAAACATTCACTGTTTATAATAATGGCACCAATCTGGATGAACATTTGCTTGTTGAATTATACGTAAGCCTAGTGTTGAAGTTCATTGTCTTTGGAGATTAATATGTTCTTGTATTTTATGTGCTTTCAGAGAGAGACAAGAGCAGCAGATGGGATATCGCAAAAGGGGACCTAAACCCAAGCACCTTCTCATCCAGGTAAAGTGACCCCACCAGAAGGTTATTACAGAGTTACATTGTTACATATTCACAATAAAAGTTATTGCTGAATATGGCATATTTGTAAATTATTTATTTCTAAGGTAATTACTTTACTTTAAATCTGTGAGATGTTGTATTTTATAATATATGGGTAATCCTCTATGCTGAAGGCTCCTCTCTGTCTGGATCTCTGCTAACGTCCTGTGCTGCTAGAAGATAAATGATAGTGTCATAGATGCATAATATATAACTACAGTCGCACAGCTAACACTTACAATGCACCTCTGTCATAAGTGTCAGAATATGTAGATAAACATGGATGGATAACCTCTTTCGGCGTCTCTCAGCATCTGATTCAAATCTAGGTGTTGAATAGATTGGATAATAAATCTGCACTTCATATTTCACTGCCTGGATTTTCTGTCTTATTTATATTTACTCCCTTTATTCCAGCTACCTGCATTTGCACGGAGGTCCAGCATCCTCGCCGGTCTTCAGGAGACGTCACTTGATGATGAAAACCAGCTCAAATTGGATTCCCTCCAGGTGCACCGGACCCAGCCTCAGCAATACCAGCTCAACAGCAAAAAACACCACCAGTACCAGCCCAACAGCAAGGACACACCAGCAGAACCACACATCAATGGCAAGAAGAAACATTTCTATCAACTAAACAGCAAAAAGCACCATCACTATCAGCCAGACCCCAAGATGTATGACCAGCAACCCACAAAGCCTAAAGAGGTCACAGGGCATGACCCCCCTATTAAAGGATGGAACCTTCCTCCAGCCCTTCAACAGAAATGGGCGTGTGACAAGGACACTGGCTGCTTAAATAAAGTGAAAGACCTGGCTGTGGAGCATAAACAGTTATCAGCTACTGCTAACAAAGAAGAGCAGGCACTGAAGACCAACTCAAAGGAGTCCTCCCTTACCAGTGGCATCAGCAGTAAGATGAAGATAATCAGAAATAAAAACAAAAATGGCAGAATTGTCATTGTCATGAGCAAGTACATGGACAAAGGAGTCCAGCCGTCCACAGTGAAAAACATGGATTCATCTGGACAGGAGAAACCACAGCAAACTGAGGACTCTTTAAATGCAGGCAATGTTGTAACAGTGATATCTCGGCAGGAGAATGGTGCGCCTAAAGACAATTGCGTCAGCAGTTCTTCGGCTGCCAGTTCGTGTGTTGACAAAGTGCCTCATAAAAAGTTTGAGCTCTCAAGAGCAAAAACTAGTATAGAGGTGCAGCTCAGAAAAGAACAGAAGATGGATAAGATTAATTTGACAGATGATAGGCCTCTGCAACTGACTACTAAACCCAGCTCTTCACCCATGTCAGTGGAGACAGAGGCTCCAAACAGTTCAACCAAGTCCAGTAATCGTAAACGCAATCTTTCTGAGCCTAATGAGGGTGGCAGTGACTGTAAAAGGTTCTTCAGCTCCAGGAGCATTAGTGCTCCCAATCCTGTTTTCATGTCTCCTCAGAGGGAACCTATGGACCTCCATTGCTCTGGCCAAAATACCAGCAAGAGCTACAGTTACAGCTTTACTGACACCATTCCTGAAGAACCTATTGACTTAAGCTGTGGGAGGACTAGACTACAAACAGTACCACCGGCAGAATCTCACGTTACAGTGGAGGACACTCCTGAGCTATCAGAGAAATTGGAAGAACCGGTCAGCTATTTTAAGCCATTTGCGGGGAACATCATCATTACAGACGTCACCACTAATTGTCTGACTGTGACCTTTAAGGAATATGTCTCAATTTAACCGCCATTGCTGTGCTGCAAAAACTTTCATGGATATGTAAATATGTACTTATGATACACTCTGTACATATGTAACAATAATTTTTCATGTATAGAAATGAAACAATATTTTTTTCTTTGTAGTGTAATTTTTCATTTAATTTGGAATATCTGAAGGCCTGTACATACACCATGTAAAATAGCACGTTTTGGAAGTCTAAGGATATGTACATCACCTGCCCGGTGTAAATCAATAGAAGAGAAGAGTAGAGCAGAAGTGAAATTTTTTTAAAAAAGCACTTACTTTGTACCCAGACCTTGCACACTTGATGGAAATGACTGATGTGTGTTCTCAGATTGGGCAGTATGGCAAAAAATACCAAAACAATATTTACATTATCTTGACATACAATGCATTTGACTCTTCTAAGCTGGAATGGACAAAAATAACCAGTAGTGCCACATTTGAAAGTACAGTCGGAAATTATAGTACCAGTGATTTTATTCAGCATTGTTCACTGAACCGTACTAAATCCAGTTGAACAGGACCAACTATGCTTTCTTCGTAATAAATTGATGGTCTAGAAGTTCAGATGAAGTCCACATATGCTCAGAAAAGTGCACTGATAATTTATCCTGGTAAATGTTGCTGTCGTGAAGTGCACTTCATGTTAAGGACTGAGAAAAGTGTAACCCTGTCTGTTAACCACTTTCTTTTGCTTCAGTGCAAAGGCATGGTTTAAGTTAAATGTTCCAAGCAAACATTTCTGTCATTTAAGGCAGTGAAGTTTGAGCTTTTTTATTGTTATGTGGCTTTCAGGGTCTTCAAGTGTTGAAGAGATTTTCTATTTTGACATGAATGTCATGCATTTGCATTGAAGAGCAGTTCATTCCATTATCAAAGATTTTATATAGCACAAGTCTGCAGGTTGTGTTGGCCTCCAATGTCTGTGCTGTGCAATGCTGAAGTACCCTCAGTCAGCCTTGCACCATTTGAGTTGTCTGGTCGCTGTTACCTATCCGTTAAATGCGCAAGCTGCACTTGTTCATGGAATCAGATGCTTTGTCGTGATGAAAACCTGTTTTAGCCTGATGAACCGGGTGGATTTTCCTTTCCATGTTATTGTGGTGCTTTTCATGCTAATTATCTGTTTATATACCGTCACACGTTCAATTTCCCTCATGGCATACAAATTAACAGTATACCTAAAGCTTCTTTGAGCCTTGATGTTTCTTCATATTTAACCGTTTAGTCTGCTTATTGTCATGCTAGCCTTGTTTAAACCAGTTGCTGAGTTGGCATGACATGCCAATAGAAAGAAATGACCAATCAACATATTTTAGACAATGCATAATCCGGTAGCACAGGCTATTGTAAAACTGCTGCTAAAGTGTTTTACTTAGTTTTTTTTGTTCTTGAGAAAATGCTGAGTATAATGTAGTCTACATTAGAGTCTAAATTTGCCTTAAATGGACACAAGATACAGAGTACACCGTGGCGATTATATGGAAACAATTGTTTAGGTTTTTTTTTACAAAGCTTATTGTGCAGATGCAATCTTGATATCATAGCCAGAGAGTATGTATAGCAAGATTTTTGCATGTATCTTACTGTGAAACCAGTGGTGGTGGCGAGGATAGTACTGGTCCAGTCCTACAGCTGAACTGACCAGCCCCAGGTTATGAACACATGACTGACAGGTTTGGAGCCCCAGTTCTTCATAGCTTGATTGCTGAAAGCACAACTGAAGAGTACCACTCCCTTATCAACATACATTTACAGGAAAACCAAAAACCAAAAACGAAACTAAATGTATTTAGCAGCCTTAGTCAATGATTTTACAAAAAGGCAAAACGTGATCGGGATGCAGTGTAACTTGTTCAGTAACTTTACACAGCAGTCTAGATTTGCTCACCTTAAATAAATGTGCCTGAGATCAAGATGACATTAGTGTGCCTCCTACTCTCTGCATGTGTCATCATGTTTTCAGAAATGTCAGAAAATATCCTAAATGCACCCCAATGCTGTTGGAACTATTTCAAAAAGAACCTTTTCAAAAGAGCCTAGAAATAAAGGATTACGTTTCGGAGCTTGTGTTTGGTTGTTTTATTTAAACAGGTGTTTTGGAGGTGCCCAGGCTGCTATTTATCCGCGACCATCTGGGCTGAATAATCCAAAACAAAGACACACCTTATGAAATGTGTTATTTTGTGATGAAACAACAGCCTTGGAATTTCACTGGAAGAGTTGCGAGTGCTTTGAGCTGCTACCGTGACCTAGTCTTCACCTGTGCTTGACGCTCAGAGTTAAGTTCCACTGAACTCCAGTGCTTATCAGTGACGGCGTCTCATTTGGGATGAACACAATTACACGCTGCTGCTTAGAATCCAGTTTCATGACATTTCAAAAGAAAGTCCCTTGTAAAGTAATGCCTTTAGCCTGATACTTGGAATGAATATGATGGCTTCTAAAGAATGGCAGCCGTCACACTAACAATCTATAAAGGATGTAAATGCTGAATGCCAGACAAAGTCTTGAAAACATTTGTTCATTTGCAAGTTTTCAAGAGAGCAGCTTCTTTTATGGCAGGAGTCTGTAATGTGATATCCTCAGTGGCCAGGCTCCTCACATGTCATCCGCATGTGGAAATGTACTGTACATTCAAAACATCAGCAATTCATGTTTAATTGCTGTGCAATAATGACCATATGTCCCAACACATGATGCCACCCTTCGCAGATGCATGTTTTGTCTTTTTTTCACATTTATTTGCAAAATCCAACCTTCCTACCAGGTTAAAAAAGCATAGAAGTAGTAAATGCTGCTTCCTATTAAATGCGGCTTCCAGCAACATCAGAAAACTAGAGGTTTTACAAAAGCTATTCATTTCACAGAGACTGACTCCTGGACTGAACTAATAACTGTGTCGTGCCGAAACTGCAGTAAAGCTTACCAAAACAGTATAAGTACCAATACTCACTCTGTTTTTACTCTCATTTGGTCCTTATCAATGGATCCTGGAGTTTCAGTCCAGTGCAGTTCCACTAAGACCAATACGTCCAATAAACTGACTTTATGTAGAGTTAAATAAATGGTCATAGTGATTAGAAACAATCAGTCAATGACTGTGGGCTTGTCTTGAACATTACTGACTAAAATAGCACATAAGCAACGTTTGAGCAGCTGTAGAGACTCTAAAAACTCAATTTTCTTTCAAAAACAGACACCAACTGAGAAGACATCGAGCCTTCTCATAGCCTGTATGCAATGGGCTGATTTTATTAAAATATTAAAGGCCTAACGAAAGGACTTAAAATGGACCTGAGAAGAGAACTGACATTAAACTACAGGAATCGAGAGAAATGAAACGAAAGTCGAAACTGAAAAAGAAAAAGAAAAGAACGAAACTCTTCCATGGCGCTCTTGGAGGGGGAGCGGTGCAGATGTTCTCCACCAGCTTCTCCACCAGCTCATCTGATTAAAAAGAGCCCCATTTTGCATGATTTGGTCTGTGGATGAGAAATAAGACACCGTGGTCTTAAAATGGATTTTTAACACGCAGGAGTGAACCTCCACTTCTGACTGAAGTATCTGAGGCATCTGAGGGGGTGTGTAAATTTGGATTTTGCAGCTGTCTGGACGTGTCAGAGCCGGCTCTGCTGAAAAGCTCTCGGGGCGAACTTGACTAGGGCTCGGTTCGGGACGGCGCGGAACTGACATGGTGTTGGGTCTCTATTTGAAAGTTCACCTCCATTTCAGCGCGGCTCGTCTCTCGCCTTTGAATTATTTTTATTATTTCTTAAAATGATAATTTATTTATTTTTTTCACGCTTCGTTCTCTGGTTCCCCCTCCGCTCCGTCGGACCGAGGTTCTTCCCCCGAGCTCCGACGCGGCCGCGTTAATCAGGGCGACCATTTAAAGCGGCTGAAAAAATCCCCCGCCCGCAGCTGGAGAAAAAGAAAATGGCTGTCCTCTCCTCCTCCGCTTCTTCACATCAGAGCTGCAGAAAAATACGGCGGCGGGCTGAGTCGCATGAGCCTAAACGAACCCAGAACGAACACCAGACCACCTCACAGGACCACCTCTCTGACAGCCGGTCGGCAGGAGGTTCCACCGAGTCTAACAGCATTAAAACCCCTCCGTCCGTGTCAACAAACCACAATACCGTCGTGTGTGGATCGAGATCCACAGAGGAGACTCAGTACCACTGCATTCCTGAATAAAATAATAGAAATGCTGTACAAATGTTGGCACCCCCAGTAAAACCTCGCAAATATCGACATTTTCTTTCCCAAAACAGTCCTACAATGAAAACCAGGAGTCCGAGGGCAATGTGAACTTCCTTTAGCTGGTTCAATGTTGAAGTATATATTCTTTTATTTTATATAATCTTTTAACCCAACACTGTACAAAACATATCTAGAACATCACTGTGTGTCAACAAACCGAAATGGCGCCAACCGCCAGCAGTGTGTGGATCAACCCAGCAGAGGAGACTCAATAATTCACCTCTGACATGGTCTACGTGTGTGTGCGTGTGTTTAGGAGTATTTTTACTCCCTCAGGCCCGTGTCTCTCGGTCATTCTCAATGAAAATCCTCCTCCTCGCATTTCAAAAACACCTCACACCTCAGCCGCCCTGAACCTACAAATTTCCTTCTTTTAGATTTATTGAGTCAAATCAGTGTAGGCTACTTTATACTGCACCCCACAGAAGGGAAAATGAGCCTCTCCATATTATAACGACTCAGAGCAATAAAGAGTTGAGGAGATCAGCCCCACAGCTGACTGTCAGAGGCATCTCTGGCCGGTCTTGGAGACACTTCAGGGTTTTAGGGATGTTTGAGGAGCTCATTTCCCAGTCCAGGAGTACCATACACAGTAGTATATAATAATGTGACTGAATAATGGTAAAATAAGCTATTTTTAACCCTCACAACAGGACCAGTGCGGCTTGAAGTGAGGGCAAACGGCGAGAAGAAGGGTTTTCATGGACGGGGCTCTTTACGACTTATTAAAAATGGCTCAAAGAAATTAACAAAGAAAATAAATAGGTTGTTGACACAGCTGGCGATCTTATGGGGTTCTGGCCGGTTTTAGAGATATTTTGCCTGTTGTATGCGTGTTTGAGAGGCTCATTTCTTCGTCCAGGAGTTCAGGGTCAGGACGGCTGAGGTTGTGATTAGGATTTTCATGGAAATGTGTTTTGGAGACGTTATGCCGCACTAATCAGTGTTTTTAGGGCGTGAGAGAGGGAGTTTCTCTCCGCAGGTGTAAAAGTGAACCGTCCATTTCCAGAAGGTTCCGCGCAACGCGAGCCAACCAATTACGCCCAGCCTGTAAATATTGCGAGAAACTGATTTAAAATTAAACACCGGCGGGCTGTGAAACCAATTCTGCCACCTGGATCCCGCTGATGATGTTTCATACGTTTCATGAATTCATCCTCTCCGCTCTCTGGGTCCGTCCTCAGAGCTCCGATCCTTTCAAGGCTCACGTGTAAACGGTATAAAACTCCAAGGAAAAATAATAGTAAAACACCAAAGCGACTTTGGGTTCGAGAAATACGCTATATAAACGAAGGTTATTATTATTATTTATTCCCGATTAACATTTTCTTTCTCCACCACATCATCTTGACTTCACCTCTCTTCTTCCTTCTTCTTCTTCTTCCTTCTTTTTCCTTCTTCTTCTTTTTCTTCTTCTTCTTCTTCTTATTATTATGATTGTTGTTATTTTTGTTGTTATTATTGTTATTGTTATTGTTATTGTTATTATTATTATTATTATTATTATTATTATTATTAGGGTTCAATATAAATGATTTTTAAACGCGGATTGAAAAAAATGTTTTTTGTTTGAGTTTTGTTTTTTATAAGTGTGTTGTAAGGTCAGGCAGAATCAGATGCGATCATTTTAAAACGGACAGTAACACAAACACTGTATAAACAAGTAAATACAAGTAAAGGTTTTTCTTTCTCTCTAAGCAGCCCAGGGCTAATAGAAAACATCCCAGCTTTCAGCTAATAATCGGACCGTTTGTTTTGGTGATGTTCTGAATCAGACCTATCTGATAATTTATCTATTCGTTTTATAATTTAATTAAATACAGTTTAATCCTAAACCACAGACTGCGTTGTTTTACACTACAATTTTCTTGGCATTTTTATAATGCTTGTTTCTGACTTATTTATCTAATTAATTTTAATTTACATAATGTTTTTACTGTGTAATCATTGGCTAGTGCATTTTAATTATTAATTAAAGATTAAATTCTTATTTTCTTAATTTAATTATTAGGTTCGAAAAATGCGATACATTGGCGCAGCTTCTGTTTGTGTATTTAACTTTAAAAAAAAAAAGCTCACTTCTAATTAGACCAGCTGATAAAAAATCTTTATAACTATTTTTTTAACAGTGGCCGTGTTCTCTGTTGTCGCATAATAGAAATAAAATAACATCACAGTAAAATATACTAATTACGCAAACGTAAAACAGTCTAATTAATTTATATAATAATAATATTAATAATAATACTTTTCTCTAATAAGACGTATTATTATTATTATTATTATTATTATTATTATTATTATTATTATTATTGTTGTTGTTGTTGTTGTTGTTGTCGTGGCCCTTGAGCTTTGATTTGCCACCCAGTCCTTTCTATTGGTCCATATTTTAGAAGCGGTTTATTTAAAATCATAACTTAAAAAATAATTCTCCTTTTACTTTGTTGTGTAAACAAAAATCAGTTTTGTGTAACTTTGTGTAAACTTAAATGTTTTAATGCTTTGCTTCTATAACAAGGCAAAGTGTTATTTAAATGTAGGTCTTTAAACAAATACCTGTTTCAAAGTTATGTTAACAGGGGTGTCTAATAACAGTCTAAGACACTTTTAGGTCTGAATGAGCCTGACAGGAGTCTGTAGTCTGTTTAAATGTGCAGCTATGGGGACTCCTTACATAAACAAAGCACAGATTAAGACCTTAAGACTAAAAGACTGTTTTTAGATAGCTTTTAGATTAAAAGCCTGATCTATGTTAGAGAGAAGACCTATAAAGGTGGTCGTCAAGCTCTTCAAAGTGGAAACAAACATTGAACAACCTCTTATTTAACGACTCAAACACTGATTTTTGCTCATTTTGCAGAGAACGAAACAAGACATTCGAACCACAACGACCTTTACTATTTGCTTCATCTTCATTTCTAATGCGTCGTTGCTTCTAAGTCCCCAAAACTGATGTGTTTTACTGTGAGATAAATAAAAGACCTCCAGCTCTCCATTCAGCCTCCCACTTCGCCACTTCCTAGAGAACACAAGTCAACTCCTCCCCCGCCTTAGCAACTAGGCCCGCGTAGCAACGGCTCGACCAATGGTCTCGACCGAACACTGTCCCACCGACTGCCAGTCCCATGGCAACGTGAACATGATGACGAACCTAGTATTATGGGCTGCCTGTGATTCTGAGGACTGAGCTCGTGTGGCGGCAGAGAGAGAGAGAAAAAGAGGGGAGAGAGAGAGAGAGAGCGAGAGAGAGAGAGAGCGAGAGAGAGAGAGAGAGAGAGAGAGAGAGAGAGCGAGAGAGAGAGAGAGAGCGAGAGAGAGAGAGAGCGAGAGAGAGAGAGCGAAAGAGCGAGAGAGAGAGGGAGGGTGAGAGGGGTGAGAGACACAGAAAGACACATAGAGAGAAAGAGAGAGAGACATAGAAAGAGAGAGAAAAAACCTGTGGGACAGAAGTAAACATGGAGCTCTCTGCCGTTGGGGAGCGGGTCTTTGCAGCCGAGTCCATCATCAAGCGACGCATTAGAAGAGTAGGTTCCGGGCTTCTGGTATTCGTTAGGGTGTTTTTGTCCTCTCCGGAGTTAAAGCTGGAGATTTATTTGATGTTTTTTGGGGGGACGAGTTAACCGTTGACTGCTAGCTAGGCTAGCGCGGAGGCTAGTGTGCTAATTGAGTGGCCGTGTTTTAGCTGTCACCTCTCTCTCTTTCTCCTGCAGGGTCGGATGGAGTATCTGGTGAAGTGGAAGGGCTGGTCTCCAAAGTGAGTCCATGTGTATATTTATTTTGCATTGGTATGTGCTGTTCTGGCTATCTGGAGCCGAGCCGAGTGTTAGCAGGTCAGAGCCCGAGAGCCGAGACCTGCGTAACGGGCTGCGCTGCTAAAACGCTAGCTGGCATTTTAAAGGCCAACGGGAAGGTTAGCATGGACGCTAATCCGTAGAAATTCTCTTCAAACTCCTTGTTTTTTTTGCTTTATTTTTGTATAATCCCTTAAGCTTCCTCCCAGTCTGAACGAAAGCATAAGATGCCAGCACTTTTCCTGGCAGGGCTCTCTTTACCCGGACCGTTTTCTTTCCAGATACAGCACCTGGGAGCCGGAGGAGAATATTCTGGACGAGCGTCTCTTCGCTGCTTTTGAGGAAAGGTTTGTGAAGATTTAGCATTCAGATGCATTTTCTCCTTCTTATTTAGACGATGCTGTGCCTGTTAGATTTTCTATCTGACAGGCTTTAAACGTCTTGGTTTTTGTTACAGAGAGCGGGAGAGGGAACTCTACGGGCCGAAAAAGAGAGGACCGAAACCGGAGACTTTCTTATTAAAGGTGAGCAAATAACCTTGCCCCCCAGTTATTACACTTTAGATCTTAAGCCACTTAAGCCGTCTAAATTTTAGGAAGCCCGAGGTTGCTGAAGTTCGATGAAAAGCGCAAAGTTTCGTTTTCTAAGCGTTATCTCTCCGTGTATAAATCACGCACTCAGTTTGAGTCATGGGAGTATTTTCACTGAGTCAGATTTCTTTAGCAAAATATACCATTTAAAAAAAAAAAAACAAATTCCAGATCCAGTTTTGTGGTGTTTATTGAGATTTAACTGGGCCCGTTCCCTGTCAATATTTTTCTTTCTTTCTTTTTTTTTTTTAGGCAAAAGCGAAAGCCAGTGCCAAAAATTATGAGTTTCGAAGAGAGATGTCAAGAGAGATCCGAGTGTCGTTTCCCGTGGCGGAGCCCGTGGTCACTCCCCGAGCTCGGGAAGGTCTGAGGACGGTCGTGCCCACAATATACCCCCCCAGCACCGTAAACAGGGGCGAGAGTATTCGCGTTCGCCCTCCGGAGCCGGAGAGAAAAGCCCGGCCTGTGCAGAGCAGCCCTGTGGACTTCTTTAGTGCTCCCAAAAAGAGAGGACCCAAACCCAAGCCGCGCTTCCCTGTGAACGCGCCTGGATCTGCTGAAGCTTTTCACTGTAGGGCTGACCAGCACTTGCCTTTGAGCCACAAAATGGGAGAGACGTCTAACTACGGCTTTATGCAGCAGTTTCGACGCGTGGATGTCCAGAATCAACTTTCCAGGAACAGTTTATACCGCGCTGGGGCTCCCGCCGACGAGGACCGCCTGTCTCCAGAGCCTCTGGAGGATGCTGAGGAAAGAGAAGGAGAGTCCTGGAGCCCCTGCATGAAGAACATGGAGAAGGTGATAGTGACTGACATAACCAGTAACTCTCTGACTGTAACCATCAAAGAGAGCTCCACAGACAAAGGCTTCTTCAGGGACAACAGATGATGTGCCTCCTTGGCCTGCTGTAGACTAGCTCCCAACGGTATTATCTAACCATTAACAGTTTGTTTCATCTATCCTTTCTTAGTCTCTTAACTGTACAGTATCAATCATGTATATATGTAACAAAAAAGAAGAGTCTGCATATACGCTACCATCTGTATTTTCTATGAAAATGAAAATTATTTTTGTACTTCCCCAAGGTTTTGTGTAATGTGCAGAAATTATTTTATTTCTTTCCTATATGCCTTGGTCAGCTATAATGACTCTACAGGCTTAGATTGCTGATAACACTCTTCAGCTTCCAGCACCTTTTATTCAGGGGGAATGGACAGTTCCTCTACTGATTATGTGTCATTGTTCTTTAATGTACTGTGTGAGCAGAGATTGTGTATATTTGAAGTTCTAACATTGTATTAAAAAAGCACAGAGTAAAAAAGCTATGAATATAAATACAAATTGTGTCCTGTGGTCTGGAGTGGGTGTAGAGTTCATGCACATATAATTCTTCTTTTCTTCTTTTTTTTTTCATGGTGTAGAGAGAATTTGAGAGTAAAAGAGAGCTGCATCTGGCAGAGTGTTTGGCATTTGCTACCAAGTAGTCAAATTTAATGGAGGCCTTGGAGCAGTGCTTTTCTTTTCTTTTCTTTTTTTAGGGCAGTTCGTTTCCAGTTAAATTTGGTTTAAATTCTAGCTGTATTCTAAGCCATAAATTTTGCACGGACATGGTTTGTTATAGAGAGGAATGATCTGTTGACAAAGTATTTTTATCACACTGTAGGAATTTTCCTTGCTAGAATAACGTTAATAATATAATAATAATACATGACTTAAAATATAAGGGTTAATTACTTTTTCTTACTACATTTTTCTTATTAATTCACTTACTTTATAACGGTACACTTATTATTATTACATTTATTTCTTCTTACTTAAAGCCTTGGTGTCTAAATTCCCCAATAACCTTAAAATCCACGTAATTTAGTTAATAATAAACTTCGGCATAACTAAATTATTTCAGTCAGTACCGCGATTTCTCTGGTGTTAAATTCGTCGCATTTGTTCTGAAATGCAGCAGAAAACTCTGCTTACAGAAAGTGTTTTAACTGGACTTTCCTCAACACATCCGGAAGCCCTTACTGAATAATACCTGAGGAATATTAAACAGATGGCACAACAAACGCATGGCACAAATTGCTGCTGTAAAATCGGGGAAATTAAGAGAAGATATTATTTTTTAAAGACAATAAAGCTTCAAAAGACTTAATCAAACTTCATTTTTTCTGGATTTACGTCTGTCACAGAAGCGAGACCAAAGAGGTTAAAACGTACAGTGACGGCAATTTAACAAAACAGACAGAGGCTGGACTCGGAAGGTGGTATATGGTGTGTTCCTTAATTTAAAACGAATAAATGCTGAGTAGCTTTAACGAAATGGTGGCCTGAGCTCTTCCCGTTCTTAACCGTTTCGTTGAGCTCCGTCAGGGGTCTCTGCGCTTGAGCTTCAGACCGAGCTGGACATGCGCCTGGTTGGCGGTGTTGGTGGTGATGTTGGTGTTCTTGTTAGTGGTGTTGCTGAGATGGGTGTTGGTGGTGTTTTAGTTGGTGTCGGTGGTGTTCACTGTGCAGTCCGACCACAGTTGAATTTCTGTGAAATGTTTGTTCCCGCACCGCCTAGACAGGTGTTGAAAAACCACCGAAATCCACAAGATGTCGCCATGACCTTTTCCAGAACAGTCTAGCAGCTGACGGCCGCCCCCCACCCCCGAAAACTGCGCGCCCCCTCCTTGTCTTTTAGGCCCATCCGCGGCTGCCCCGGAGTTCATCGTCTTCAGCAGAGCCGCCGAAAGAACACGCAACAATAAAAACCAACCCAGGGTTTAAGTGAGCATGAAAGAGAGACTGTCAGAGACTCAAGAACCTTTTTCTGAATATAATCTGCGACCACGTAGTTTTTAACCCGTTCATGTCCAAATCTTTTGTTTCTGTTAAACCAATATAGATAAAACAAGTTTCAGTACAACAATGAAATATTTCAAATTTGACAACGTTTATACGTTTACTACAAGTGTTAATAAACGTATAAAAAACAAGTACTTGTTTTAAAAATAGAAACTGATAGTTTCCAATTCAGAACATCCAGAGCAAATTCCACAGCATTTATTCTTATTATAATAAAAATTGGTTTTGAAATGAAGGTATTCTGAAAGACGTTTGAAGGTGGTAATTGCATTAATTAGGTAATCACTTCTGTGATGGCCTGCGATGCCCTCTGTGACTTGCTTTTAGTCTTTTAGGACTGTTTTAATCTCTGGCTTGAGAAGACGTACAATGAGCTCACTCTAAATGGGGCACATCAGCCCTGTGGCGTTGGGCTTTGTTGCTTTTGCTTAAAAATAACAGACTTTGTGTTTTCTGAGTAAATATCCTTTAATCAATTGCATCATTGTTATTGATATCATTGGCATCACTCATTGGTACTAGATTCGAGGCTGCAGAAGTGATTTATGTGTCAACCTCATAAATGATCCTGGTTGAGGGGAGGAGATCCACTAAACCGCCCGCCCCCAGCCCGCCCTGTGTGGGAGAAGGTGTTAAACACCCTCCTCGCCCCAGTCAGAGTTTCATCGCATCCCGAGAGTCGTGTGTTCGCACAGAAGAATGTTTAACGTTAATTTCCCAATCAGACGCCTTCATTTCGACTGAGATGTCCCTGAGAGGAAGATTCCTGCTGTTTCTGCAGATCTTCTGTTTCTTTTCGGGAGGGTCAGCAGACGTGTGTGACTGGAGTGGAAGGTATAGGAAACTACAGGAATCATATTTATACAGGTTTTAATTTGTTTAATTATGCAAGCGCACAGGAGAGTCTATCTATCTATCTATCTATCTATCTATCTATCTATCTATCTATCTATCTATCTATCTATCTATCTGTCTGTCTGTCTGTCTGTCTGTCTGTCTATCTATCTATCTATCTATCTAAATTCTCCCGTTTAAGTGTATTTTCTATACTAATTAGATTCTATTTTCTAAATTATTTATCTAATTGATTATTTAGAATCAAGTTAATACGACAGATATTGATATGCAATAGAAACGAGTGATGGCGTTTGGTGACACGGCCCTTGTACACACGGCTTTAGTGTGTGCCTGTAGAAAAATGCAGGTAAAGGAGCAACTGTACGGATATAAAGTATGTAATGAATATAACTCTCAGAAAAAAGAGCCCCAGAAATAGTGATTGTACAATAGGGGTTTAACGGGCTCCCCTGTGTTTCTTTATTCGTTCTTTTACTGTTTGATTTTACTGTGATTTTACTGTCTGATGTTACTATTTGATTTATTGTCGGATTTTTCTGTCTGTGTGGTGGTCAGTGGTCTGGTGCGGGACCCTCTCTCCGGCCCGGTTCAGCAGGTCAGTCTCCGGTGCTCCGCGGGTTCGGTCCGGTGGCTCTTCCCCCGTCTTGCGCTGCGTCTCGTGCTGAAGCCGAACGTGTTCTCCGCGCGCCCCGCCGCGCTCTGTGTTAAGATCTCCCGGGCATCCCGCGGAGCCGCCGTGTTCGTGGAGCGCGCGCGGGAGTTGAGGCTGCTCACCGCGGGCGGCGCGGCGGGTGGACAGGTGCACTGTGTTCGTACGGACGGGGAGCACGGAGCGGTCATCTTCCTGCAGGCCGACCCGCAGAGCGACCTCCGGCGTCGGACCGTGACCCTCCGGTATGAACTGCTGCAAGAGCAGAGCAACACGAGGAAAGGTAAAAAAAAAAAACCCAAAACATAGGACCGCCTTTAACATTTATGAGGCTGTATTCATACAGTTTACTATTATCATATTTTTAGAATAAAAAAAAATGCTGCCGTGCCTTAAAATTTTAATATATACAAATCAGACCATAATGTCTGGGTAGTAAACTAAATTGCTTTTGTTAAATTAAAAACAAAAACAAAAATCTAGCTCATTTATGGGAGAGTCTTAAACAAGCAATCAGAAAGAATACCATACATCTTTTCATCAATTAATGCATTAATAAATAAGTACCTTATTAGACTCCACAGCAAATTCCCCAGGGCTGAACTCTTTAGTTAACAGTTACAGCCTTTTATTTGTGCTTCAATAACTTTACATTATATGGCCAATAGTTTCTCGACACCAGTAGTTCTACTCAAATCAATGGTATTAACATGAAATTTTAGATAAAATATTTTAAAAACAAAAACATTACGCATACACGGTTCATTCTCTTTCACTCTTCGAGGGAGTCGGGGCTCTAGTGGGCCGGATCAAATATATCAAATATATATAGACCCCAACCACTTTACCCTGCTCTAAAATGTATGCCTTTGACAAAGAATGTGCTTGACTAAACAGATAATTTTATGTTTAATTATTGTAAAGATTCAAAATGCAGTCTGGCCTGTCTGAATAAATGTTAGTATTCTCACAACTGAATAAAGATGTCAAATGTGTCTTAAATTCCAGGGATTCCTTATCATTGTGTGTCTTTATACCAGAGTGTGCTTCTCTTGACAAAGGCCAAGACAGCAGGCAGTGTTTGCCTGACTCTGCTTTCCCAGCACTGATGAAGAAGAATTCGAATTTCACTCACAGACCTCCTTGACCATTCAGTTAACTCTATAAAATAAGAGGCTAAGACTGAAGTCAAGCATTTTGTTCACAGATGGAGGTTTGAGGTTGACGTTGGGGATTATATATCACATACTTCACATTCCCCTCAAGGCTGCCTGGACTCTTTAGTAGCAGACGCTGGCTATCCTTTAAAAATGCACGGTTCGAAGTTAATTAGTCAACACTCTTTGCCCAAACCGCTGCTTCTAACAAAGACTGTTTTGTGTGTGCTATCTGCTGCTATCTGCTGCTGTCTTCTCTACTTTGTCTCAAACAAGCCCTCTCTCTGCCTTCTCTCACAGCAGCCTGCCGGCCATGCAGTGACTCTGAGATACTCCAAGCCATCTGCACTAGTGACTTTGGTGAGTGTGTTTGTTTCTGATGATGGAATGGGCTTCAGCAAATGTTGGTCAACTGTGAACTAACACTCATCACTGAAATCATTATGTACATTTGCTCATGCTACAATCTACTTGAGGTGGAGAAAAAAAAAAGCTTTTTTATTTTAGCCAGTTTTCTGCATTTTTTTTTTACCAATTGTTTGATTGGTCGTATTATATAGTTTATATTTAATATTTCATATGGTCATATTGCATTGTATTTCAATTATCATAGTTTACAGCTTTCAACATTAAACGTGTATATTCATGAGTTAAATACAAGGTTTTTTTACTGTTTTAGTGTTACCTTCAGTTCCACATTGTTTCCAAATCTAAGAACAGACAAATATTGCAATTGATAGCAGGTGTTGTGAAGAAGTATTGCCGTGTTCTGCTTTTGTTATATCACCCACTTTTATGTGTATATAAGCTGTCATATTTCATATGTATAATTTAAAGCTGGATTACCTTGTGATAAATGAGGGGACCCCTGCTTGATCATTTCAGATCGTTTGTATATGCATTTGTGTGAACGTGTGCAAACTTTATGCTGTAGCCTATGAGTGCGGTTTAGCCTTGACAGTTAATGAATCATGAAATATAATACCAGTAATATCACAGAAGTTGACCATTCACAAGCATTCTGAATCAGCCCTATTTATTAGAGCAGTCAGCCTCTCACTTGGAGGCAGAGGTTAATTTATTCCCTGAATAGCTGCTTGCGGGGCAAGGGCCTGATCTGTTCCCAGCAAGCTGCTGCTCTGCCTGTGCTGAGGGGGCTGGCAGATGTGGGGGCTCTGGTGCACACAATGGGAGGCACATGGCTTTAAGGCCAGCGACAGAGCAGAAGCAACAGCTTCTTTGAACTCGCTCCATTTATAGGCTGACCCTCACACCCTGATCTCACAAATCGCCATCAGACACTTTTTGATGAGGGAAAATAGCTGGCTAATGAAAGTGTAAATGTTGACCAGGAGTGAAAGGCCTTTTGCTTGTCTTGCTGTGACAGAGGGGTTTGGGGGGATGGTAGATGTTTTGGAGGGAGAGTTGTAGAAAAGGAGAAAATTCATCATTCATCAAAATTAATGCCCTCAGCCCATTGGCTGACTGGCAAGCCCCTTATTAGCCGCTTAAAACGGCTGCTTAAATCAGGAAAACACTAAAATATTCAGGGTAGGGGGTACTGCAGGACAATTCCTGGTAAATACGGTTTCAATTATAAGCACTTGCTTACATTTGCTGCACTTGCAGCATTGTTCAGCAGACACTACACTCAATAATAATACCTAGGAGGTCATGGAAGGTCATTCAAAATTCAGTCTGGAATGATGTGGTAATCTGTTATGGGTAACAAGGGAGGATTAGTGTCCTCCACAATGTGCTCTAAATAAATGTAACTAATATTATGACTATGTGTATTGTTTTTTTGCCTAACTCTTAGATACCCAACCAATAGGTCACTATTTAAAAATGTCTGTCGTGGAATTTGAGAGTTATCATTGCTACTCTGGATGAATGCCTTAAAATGACAGAGTAAACCAACCAATCAGAATCAACATTCAAATTTAGCGAGGTAACTTGCAACAGCCAGGAAGACAAAAAAGAGGCAAAACACTAAATCAGAATCAGTTCATTTTAGATACTGAGACATGTGTGTATATTTAATACACTTTCAATATGTTTATCCATTTCAAACCCATACACACAACGTTATTTTGGCTTTTTACTCGATATCTGGAATTTGAATAGGAGGTTAAATGCATCAAAAACTGCTGTTTTTGTCTACATAGAGAAGCAGTTCTTTATGCCAGTGCATTATATGTTACACTTTTCTTTTGACTTCTTTGTAATAATGTGTACATATAATGACACACCGTAAGAGAGAGAGCAGAGTAAGAATATGGAATGGTGCTCATTGACTCATTGGTGATCGTTTCTGTTCCTTTAGTGGTCCGTGGCTCAATACGGAATGTGTCCCATGATCCTGAGCAGCAAACCTCCGTGATAGAAGTGGAAGAGGCCCATGTGTACCGGCAGCGGAGCGTTATCTTCGAGAGAGAGCCAGTCATTTCTGGTCACTGGCACGGCCTCGTCCGCACTCCGCTGCAGTGCCATGTTAAAGCAGGAGCTGGCCAGTTCCTCTTCACTGGAGCCGAACACTTTGGAGAGGCTTGGCTCAGCTGTGCTCCCAGATTTAAAGACTTCGAGGAACTGTATCATTCAGCCAGAGCAGCCCAGGGCATGCCCTGTGAATTTCCCCTCGACTGAACAGATTCTAGCAGCGATATGCATATCATCGCTGCAAGAGAACCCGATATCTCAGGGTCATGTGTTGTTAACTTCAATGTAGGCCTGTGTTATTGTTTCTGAGACATTTATGGATCGTTTATATTGGTCTGTTGACCATTTGTTATTGTAAGATGCAGCTGGTGTTTTCAAGCTCTGAGCTTTTGACATCTACTATCTAGGAATTGTTTGGGGAATTCCACTGATGCCATTAAAATGATACTTTACTGCATATAATTCAAACATTAAGATGTAAATGCAGTTCTTCTGTGTCAGTTAGTGTGTAATGCTCTGTCCTATAGAAACTTAACAGAGGCGGTGACAGGAATCAGACATTCATGGTTTAATGCATCTAAAAGTTACCTTACTAATTAGTTATTACATGTAATGGTTACGAATATGTCGACTAAAACCAGGGATATTGTCTTACAATACTTTTGATTAGATTACATTTTTGGTTTAAAACATTTTTTTTCATGGCAGAGAGTATTAAAGCAAAATAGATTTTTTCAGACTTAACACAATTTTGTCATCCTCAGTTTTGGGGTAATAATGAAGATGAAGCTTTATTTGTGTTGTCCTCTACACTGTTAGGGAATGTTTCTCTATGGTGCTCCGCTGTTAATTAATGAATCTTAACAACTAAATGATGTGGGCTTTGAGACAATTCACTTTAATGCTCAGATCAGACCAAAGTGATGTCATCATTTGTTTATTTGTGTTTATTTCTCTCTACTTCTGCTAAGGCAGAGCTTTACTCCACCACCTACTGCTCTTTTCAAAGTGCTTGTGAAAGACACAGCACAGTGCTGAATTAACACCTTCCATGTTGAATTAACACTTCCGTTGTTCATTTGTGCCCAGCAGAACTTGTTTAAAAACTGATTGTTCATTTAACAGTAGCAATCGACTATAGATAACACAATGCAATCTCAGGCATAGCTCCAGCACAGATTCTTATGAAAACAAGTCTTGTGTGTGTGTGTGTGTGTGTGTGTGTGTGTGTGTGTGTGTGTGTGTGTGTGTGTGTGTGTGTGTGTTTGTATGTGTGTGTAAATGCTATTTAAACATTGTGTTCCACCTTAATATAACCATCTTTGTTGTTATACAAAAATGTAGGCTCTGTATAATCAGACTACATACAAACATTGAACTATAATGGTTATACACAGAGTATGAAAGCATTTGTGTTTGGAGATACTTTCATTCTTTTTTTAAGTTGTATGATTTTATCTTTGTTCTTGGAATTGTTAATAAAGCAACACAGTTTTTCAGTTTTTACCATTGTATCTAAATAAAAGAAGGTTTTAATGAGTGGAGGGGCTCCACTCATGACAAAAGTGGTCCCATCGTAGGCAATGTAATTCTAACAAAGTGTAGACTACTCAATCCACTTTGCTTGTAAACATCACATTTAATTCCTCAGCACATCACACATCGTAAAAACAAACAAAAAAAACAAGTTATTTCACAAATTTCCTGTATAATACAATTGCTAAGTCACTAAGAGTGATTTGATATGGAATTCTTGAGTGTAAATTGTTAACAGTTGGTTGTAACCAGTAGAACCAGATGTCTGAAGTGGTTAATGCCCTTAAACCCCCCCCCCCCCCCCCCCCCTCACAGAAAATTATTACACAGAGAGGTTACAAATGCACTGCATGAAGTTTATTATTTTTGGGTCAAAGGTTTGGCCCAAAACGCCATATTTTAAACTACACTTGTGCTGGACATTAAAACTTAATTTAATTTACATTTATTTTATTTTACCACCATGCAACTACATTAACTACTTGGTGTTAAAGGGGAACTCCACTAAAACACATTACTTCAGGGAATGTGAGTCTTTTGTCTGCTTCAACAAGAGAAGGCATCAGACCTTTCTGTTCTAAACGCTAACTTGATTCATTTTCTGCTGTGCCCTTTTCTGAGCAGGGTCTTTTGTGAATGTACTAGGCCTAGCAGAAAATGATATACAAATGTGTCTAAGATAGAGAAAGCTCAGAGCTTGCTGAATTGTCTCTTTCTTTGGAGTTTGGTGGACTGAAGTCATGGTTTGGGGAAGCTAGCTAAACAGATGCGAGTGACTCTGGACGGAAGACTAAAGGCCCCGTCAGTGGGCCCCTCCCAGAACGGGGGACAATTAATTGACTTTTAAAACAACTTCTTTCTTCCTGCTCCACACTTCTACTTGGCTGAGCAATATTCACAAATTGGTGTCTTAGGCTTTTTTATGGTGACTAAATAGCTGCCAATGAAAGTGTAAATGACCTTGGAGTGAATGCACACCTCACAATAGCACCACCGCCGCAAGTCTCTGGCCGACATAATGATCATTGTGATCACGGCTGTCGCCCAGGAGGCTGCGGGGCCCATGAATGTAGAATGGTGAATTCAGGAAAATAGAAGGGACTGGCTATTGCTTCTATTGCCTTGTGATTGCTTACTGCAGTGGAGATTAGCCTGTTTGACAGAGTTAAGCCCCAGTCTCTATGACGGGCCTCTTCGTCAGTATTAGCCTTCAGCTAGCTCTAATATAGCACATCCTCACTATGTGTAGACCAATAAACCCTGCATGTGGTCACAATTGCTTTTGTTTAGGTGCTACTGACTCCAGGTCTCCATATGTCCACCGTGAATGTACTTAGTTATTTGATATTGTATTTTACTGCTCTTTTAAATTCGTATTGTATATCTTTATTCCTTTAGCTGCATTGAGCATGTTTATGACAAAAGAATGTCCCTCGGGATAAATAAAGTTCTTTCTTATCTTATTTTAAAATACAATGATTTAGGCCAAAACACAGTGATCTAAAATATATCAGGCAACGTATCGGAGACCATTCTATTGAATCGTTTTCTGTGAGGGAACTTCAAAAGGCATGAAATGCTTTAGACGTCTGGTTCCTTTCAACACCACTATGAACAATTTTGACTTGTATGGTCAAGAGTTTCACATCAGATCACTCTGAATGACAGCTTAGCAATGACATCATGCAGGAAATTTGAAATCAGTAGAACTCAAAGGGGCCTGAATTGTCTGCATTGTGCTGTTTAAAATTAGTATTTTGTCGTAATGACTGTTTGAAAGGATCATCAGTTAGCATAATAATATCTGATGTTGCACTGAGTTTCAGGTCTTACTATACATACCACCACTTTAAATAAAATGTATTTATTTATTTAGATGTTGCTAGCTGCCATTTACATGGTCTCTACATTTCACAATGAAATGACCAAGAGAGAAGGTTCAAAAAAGACTGGTTTTCAGTAACTTACACTGAACCTTTTGTGCATTAATTATGAATGAACACATGTAGATTTTTTTTTCATCCGTGATCTAAATGGGTTTTAGGCAGAAAAGCATGAAAAGACAGAATCTGATTATACTTTTTTCTAAATATTTTTTTTTTCAGCAACAGGGAATTCATAATGATGCTTAAAACTAAAAAGTAAGAAAATCTCAGCTTTAGTTTTTGTGTCTCTTTGAGTGACGTGTGGAGTCGGTAATTCATTTGAACTAGTTCTCAGCAGTCTCTCCATTAACCCACCAAGTGTTTTGAGGATTGCCACCATGTAATTTACCAAGAAAATATATGTCAGTGAAGTACACATGGTGGCAGATAATGGGGCTCTTTTTTTTAAATATGAAGTTAGTATTTCAGAGTTGATAACATACCCTAGTACATGGACCAGGCATAGACTCCTTCAATTCTGTATGCAGGGATCGGACAGCTCTGCAAATGACTTAATTCAGTTTTTAGTGTTCACTCGTTCTCTCACTATTGTTGGATCCCGCCTGGGGCACTTCACCCCAGCCTGAGCCCCATCTGCTAGACTTCCCACATTGGAGACAGCGGTTTTTGAGGGGGAACGGGCCAGGGATCTCAGGGGAGCACCGCGCCCCCGGCCCGGAAGGCCGGCGGGAGTTCTCCCAGCAGGCCGGGTAATTGGTTTAAAGCACCGCCTGCCAAGCTTTCCCATGTGGGCCACTGCTGTGCTGCTGCACAATATGGAACAGCATGATACCCAGCACTCAGCCTATACACTCCTCAGCCAGAGGCACACAAAAGCCAAATCTGATATTGCCTTCCACTCCTAAAGCTGAAAATGCCTCCTTTCTCCTCTTGACTTGCTTTCGTAATTGACTTTCAGTGCAGCTTTACTAACAGAAATTTATTCTTTCGATTCTTAAACTAATGAGAAGTGGAATTCATCCATAAACACGGAACAAAATGACTGTCAGCTGTATTGGGTACAGCTGGTTCTTTCATTCATCAACACATTTTAATGCTTCTAATGGTATTCACTCTCTTCACACACTTTATCTTGCAGTTTCAGGCCGCCTCCAAACATTCAGGTTTTTAACTTCAGATAATGTGGACAAAGCCAGGCAGGTCAGTTGCACTATAAGACAAAATTACCCTACAAACTCAATTAACCCACCAAAAAAACGCTTCCCTTTCCATAGTGTGTGCATGTGCTTTGGGTTTCATAAGAGGTAAAGTTACAAGGTTTTTCAGTTATCTCTCTTTACATCATTCACATGTAAAGAAACAATATCAGACAGGGAGCTCACGCTAGAAAAAGCAAAAATATTAAACATTTTAAAGTTCAGAATTCACCAGGCCCTGTCTAGATATACAGTGGTCACTTAGAACTCATGAGAAAATAAAGTGTCAGTCACACTGGGGCAGCTGGCAGGCTAACAAAATTCTACCAAATTGTTTAATTGCTGAAAATGTTATGTGTCAAGTAACTTCAAAGGTACTTGACTAAGTACTTTGTACTTAGAATTCAAGTAAAAATACAACAGAGATTTGAGTAAATTCTTTTTAACAAGACTATTTTTTTTTTATCATACATTGAGCTTAATATGGTTATGATGAACTAATGATAGCGGTAGGTGCACACCACTTTAAATCCATTAATCATTGTAGTTGCAGAAACATGCTCAGCTGCAGGGTACATGGTAGCAACAACAGAAGGCTTGGTGATTAATCAAAGATATAAGAAAGGCATGAACAATGGAGGATAGCCTGGGTGGAAGACAATACGAAGAGAGTGAGTTAAACAAGTAAAATAGTATGCAAATAGGTGATGCCAGGAGCCAGTTTACTGAACAATATTGCATTGATCAAACAAACACTTTTCAAGTATATAAGACAACCCGGCTTCACTGTTTTACATTAATCAGCTAAGTAAGAAAATCCAGTAACTGTGATTTCATTATTTTTGGTCTGAAAAAATCTGAGATCTGAAAAAAAGAGCCGGGAGAACTTTGGTTCTAATGACTTAAATCTGAATGCACAGGTATTGTATGATAAGCAGAGTGGTACAGTGAGTGGCACTCAGCTTACAGAAACAGTGTGTGTGTTTTTGTCCTCCCTGTGTTCGTGTAGGATTCCACCGGGTACTCCAGTTTCCTTCCAAAGTCCAAAGACATGCATTTCAGGTGGAATGGAGATGTTACATTTGTAGATGTGACTATGTGTGTGAATGCATTTCTCAGTGTGTCTGACCCCTTTGCAACTATAAGAGATTCCACTTTTCTTGGAAGGCTTTCCACAAGATTTTGAAGTTTCCATGGGAATTTGGGCCCCTTCATTCTGTAGAGTATTTATGAGACCAAGCACTGATGTTAAAGGTGAAGGCCTGGCTCACAATTACTGTTCCAGTTCACCCCAAAAGTGTTGGATGGGGTTGAGGTCAGGGCTCTGTGCGGCCAGTCAATTCTTCCACACCGATTTCATCCAGCCATGTCTTTATGGACCTTGCTTTGTGTACTGGGACACAGTCCTGCTGGAATAGAAAAGGTTCTTCCCCAAACTGTGTCCACAAAGTTGGAAGCATGGCGCTGTTCAAAATGTCTTGGTATACTGAAGCATAAAGATTGCCCTTTACTGGAAGTATGGGGCCATCTGGATTCAGCAATTAAGAGGTGTGTCTCAATACTTATGTCCGTATAGTGTATGTCATTTTGGATCATTTTAGATGTTCTATAAGTCTATTCATCATGAAATATTCACACAGTGTTCGAATGTTTACACAGTTAAAGCAGCTTGTGTTTTCAAGTAATATTTTAAAAAAGCCAGCACAAAAGGAGATACATGGTTTCGTTCCAACAGCAACAGCAACAGCAAATGACCCAGCATCATGATAAAGGGCAAAACAATAGTACAACAGTATAAATCACATATTTTCTTGTCATTAAAGTATTTAAAGCATTATAAAAGTCTAAAAGTATCATTAAAGTATAAAAGTATTATAATGTGGTAATTCAGGCTCTTTTTTCGAGGTTCTACAGTATAGTACTGTATACTGTTTTATTTCAGGGTGCTATACCGTAGTACACTAAGTTTTCAGCTTCTTTTAGAAAAAAATATATTCTATCATTGTGATCAGTGAATCAGTGAGTTTATAAACATTTTTTAATGAACTAAATGAATTCTGCAGAATTGAATCAGTTTTTAAAAAGTATATAGCTTTCTAAAAAATACCAATGCACCTATAGGTTTTGTTCCGTTCAAGAGGTAAACTTAAAAATTGTTTTATTTCCACAGGATCCGCATCTTGTGATCTCCTAGAAGAATCCTAGGGCACAGAATAGAAAGGTTTAATTCAGCAAAATATTATATCAATGCAACACAAATGGTATGAACTGATATATAAACATCTGGAATATATGCGCTCTGTTTATATGCTTTCTGTTGCAATTTTTCACACAGAGATTTACCTCACTACAATAACAGCAATTAATGCTCCAGTAAAGGGGCCAACCCAGTAGACCCAGTGGTAGCTCCAGTAGCCGCTCATCACAGCTGGACCCATTGCTCTGGCTGGGTTCAGACATGTGCCGGATACATCAGCCCTACAACCCAGATTTGTAAATAACATCACACGCAAAATAGTCGTAATAAAGGGTGCCTGAACTTAGGAGGGCCAAAGTGCAATGATTGTGGACAACTAATACAAGGCAACACAACATACAAATAAAGTAAGTAAGCATTTTTACCTATATTTAATCAAATGATGCTATATTTCATTATTAAAAGGCTTCAAAATACAGCTGAAATGTAACTATTTCATAAGATATGTACTAAAAAATGTGTTCATTTTTAGGAAATAGAACAAACAAAATGTATTCCATATGCCAGTGTTGGAAAGCCCTGGTCTCACCAACCCCACAACACCTTTATCAGTCAAGCTGTGCTCCTTTGAGGTTGCACAAAGTGCAGTTATTGCAGTGCTCCTATTTTTGTCTTAATATATATCAAAATATATAGAGAGAGTATATCAATATTAAAGAGTTCTGCAGTAAATGGCAACAGACACATATAGAACATTACAAGTCGATTTGAATCATTTGAATGCATGAACTCTTTTGTGGCACTGATTTGATCTTGGATTGAGAACATTGGTTTATTTATATGACAAGAGTTTAATTTATTGGTAAAAAATAAACAGTAAATTGCAGTGCTTTTCAAATATAGAGCAAATACTGCTATTCTGTTCTATTTTATTCCACCGTTGCAATGTAGCAAAATTAAACAGAGGTTCTTGAAGGTTCTGTAGTAAAAGGCAACAGATACTCATTGTTCCTTTGAATCAGCTGCATGTTCCTTGCATTGTTAAATGGTTCTTCTTTGGTATGGAGAAGAAGTGGAGTTCTGTTCATTTGCTAAGTTGAACATATTGGAAAAAATATTACATTTCTATATTTTAGTTTGAATTGAAATTAAGCAGCATAATTTGTGCAATACGCTTTTAAAAAATTAAATCACATTGCAACAGCACTGTGTATCAATACTATCACAATGTGATATTTTGTAGTGCAGCCTTCTATTATTATGTATTTTCTTTTAAATATGGAGTAAAGGAAATGCACCTATTCAATGATATTCTATTCTATTCCACCATTGCAGAATTAAAAGTGTTTTAACTCACCCTGCCAGTACACTAATAATGACCGCACAGCCAACCAGGAAAGGAACTAGTGGGCTTTTGCTTTTGTCATTAACAGCAGCCAACAGCACCACCATGGTGACCATAAACGTCATAGCAATCTCTCCAAAGAGCGCCGGAAGAATCTGCTCGTTGGACTGCAGAATAGTAAAAGCTGCCCCATGAGCCCTGGCAAACTTTTCTTCAGTCGTCATCAGCTGCGAATAGACCATGCAGAAAAGGGGTGTTGGGCAAATGCTAACAGATCAGCTCAGCTTGTGTTTCTTACAGCTTTATGAGCCCATTCATTATCACTTTACAGCCACGGGGTTCTTTGGGTTGCTTCAAGCCCTCTGCTCTGAGCAGGCTTGGATGGTCCTTTAAACTGCTTTATTGCTGTTTTGACACAAAACATTTAAGACTGTGAACTCACAGCAGTAATGCAAGGCTACAAAAATCTCACCTTTGCCATAGCAGCACCAATTAGGCCTCCGATTAACTGACAGACCAGGTAAGGCAGGACCAAGAACAGCTCAATGCCACCACAGAGGTAGATGGCCATGGTGAAGGGAGGGTTGAAGTGGGAGCCACTTTGTAAAAAGAATAAAAGATGGTACTCATGGAGCAGTGGTTCACTGGAGATGTAGGACCCCCTGCTTTCCAGGGTCCCAGGAAAACACAACTAATCAAACAACGAAAGAGAGCGCGAGAGAGAGAGAGAGAGAGAGAGAGAGAGAGAGAGAGAGAGAGAGAGAGAGGAAAAAGACTAAAATGACCAAGACAGGGGGCCTCCAGGGCAGAGGCTGAAAATCAAGTTAAGTACATAAGCACCAGTCTGCATTTTTAGACTCTCTTAAAATGACGGTTCCTACATCATTCTTAATAGTATGCATTGTAGAACAGTTCTTTAAGAAGGTTCTTCACACTCACAAAAAATGTTCTTTAAAGAATGGTTTATTAAAAGCTTCTTTTTGAAACAAACAGAGGTTATTTTATGGAAATATCCGAAAAGAATCATACGATTAAAAATGTAATCAATTTCAAGCTCTCTGATTAATTAATCTAAATTAATTGCATTTAATCACATTAAAACATTTTTGCTGTAAAAGTATTTAAAAATTCAAATGAATTTTGACACATGACTGAATGAATAATCAACATTACAGACCGTCTTTTTTATTTAATAACTGTTTCTGCACTGTTCGTGTCCACCTATAAGCTGAAGTTTAAGACAATGTACATACAAGCACGGGTGTTCTCATGATTTTGTTGAAAAATGCTACAGTAGCATATATTGACAGTAGAATTCATCGATTCCTGCTACCCCCTGGAAAATGCTACCTTGAAGTTTATACAGCTGCGGGTGTCCCAAGGTAGCAAAGATTTATGTTGGCAGCACTGAATCCCAAGGCTGTGGAACTGCACATGCACAGAAGGGGCCCATAGCACAGCTGGATATTTTACATGTTTTGACAGAACAGCTGACCAGGTTAAAGTCACGTGGTATAATTAGTCAGTTTTTTAAACGCATTATTTTTCTGATTTTGATTGATATTTTTAATTGATTGAAGTTAACCTGTTAATTCGACACCCCTAATTTTTGTAAGAAAATATTCTTTTCTTAGTACTTCTGTACACTGTCTGCATGTCCATAGAGGAATTGTAAACGTTGTTTTTTTTTGAGGTTGTACAATAGTAATGAAGATTTTGTTATTCAAAGCTCTGCTTTTCAGTCACATGCTAAATGTGTGAAACTGGTTTATTTTTAGAGCGTTCAGATGTTGTAATCCAGGATAAAAGTAATTAATCTGTGGGTGTCAGATAGTGAAATCAGTTTGTCCCACCTAGAAGCAGGCGTGACCATAAAAATGAATGCCATGCATGTACTAAAATGAAATCAACATGGTGAAAGTTTGTATGTATGCAGTGGCGCAAAAATGGGGTATGCAGTTCATGCAGTGCATATGGGGAGGGGGGGGACAGGGGAGGGACAGAAAAAATATCATTGGCATTTATGTTTTCAAACTGTTCTTGTGCTTTTAAATCATGACTATGCTCTAAATATGCTGTTTAAAAGATTTAAGAAACGTAGTGCCCTAGATGTTATGACGTAACAAACGGGGGGTGGGGGTGGGGGGGTGAGTAGTTGCGCCCCTGTATGTATGTATTTTTTATTTATTCAATAATAGATTTTTACGGTTAATAATAGAAAGAACGATATCAAGAGGGACACCAGCGCGTTAGCACCGCCCCTTCCTCTTACAGACCCATCAGTCTGTACATTTACTTAAA
This sequence comes from Brachypetersius gabonensis, assembly GCA_037577145.1. Taxonomy (NCBI): domain Eukaryota; kingdom Metazoa; phylum Chordata; class Actinopteri; order Characiformes; family Alestidae; genus Brachypetersius; species Brachypetersius gabonensis. The sequence goes on from JBBJLR010000029.1 coordinate 10,604,361, forward strand.
CATCTGCATTTGATGCATTTATTAAATTGGATTGCAGAAACGCCCATAGATTTAAAATGGCGGTAATAGGAACTAGGGGTTGCAGTGTCTACAATAGCCTGAGCCTGCTTGTCCATTTGTTCACTTTCTCCACAGCTATCACTGACCTTATACTAGGGGCCGCTGGATTCTGGTGGCTGCTGGGTGGTTGTTCATTGTGATTGCTCGACTCTTGTATTAAATCTTATTAATTAATCCTATCTACATATTAAATATGTACCACCTTTTTAAAGATTTCATAAAAGACAGTTAGAGGCAACTTGAAATGTGTCACACAAACATCACCACTATTATAAGGATTTCACATGAAATCACTCTGAACTTAATCACTTGTGAAACTGGTGGAATTCCACAGATAACAGTAAATATGGTTTTATCATGTTTATTAACAAAAATACTTTAACTGTGGGTGAAAGAAAATTACAGTGTTCTCACCTTATCTCTGCCATGCATGTGATAAGGATAGCTACTGCCAGCCCATGGACCAGTGCAGGTTGCAGCCTGCCCGCAGTCTCTACGTTCTCAATCACAGACACACAGCCGATGAACACGAAGAAGGTGGTCCCAATCAGTTCAGCAATGCAGGGCTGAACAACTCGCTCATACTTGTTAGGATTTTTCGTGGTTTCTTTCTCGGGTTCGTCCATCAACGGCTCCACGTTTTCCATCTCAAACTTTTCCTCTGCCATGGTGCTCAGGCTGCAGCCGTGATCTGAAGCACGGCGGGAAAAGTCTAGTTCTGTCTCCGTATCTAGGCTGGGCTTCTGCTTATCATTCGAACCTGTTAATCATTTGTCTTTGTTCAAACATGAATAATATATGTATCAGCCACAGCTCATTGGTTATAAGGCAGACTAATGACATGAAATGATACAAAACACATTTCAAGGTTTAAACTGTTCAAATGTTTCTAACCAAAGTTTAAACTGTTCCAATATTTCTACATGTGTGGCGTTCCAGAGTAATCAGACACAAAAGTGGTAAGTGAGTGTTTTTTCTAAAGAATGGTCATTTAAATCTACAGGCAAAATATAAAAAGTAGAAAACATCAAGAAAAGAAAGATGTTTATTGTATACATAAAATGAAACAGTACACAGTGTCTAACAGTCTTGTAATCATTGTACTTATGAAGATCGCACTTCTCATCCATCCCACATTCTACTGTTATCGAGAAAAATAAATCAAGATATCATACACTTAAGGATTAAACATTACACAGTTACATTGTTGGCAAGCATGAGAGGCATTAAACACTCAAACTCAGATCCACCCAGTACATGGCGTGAATCTAGAGTTTGTATGATTTCCAAACTTTCGAAGTTTTTAAAACAGGGTGTTCTTTTTATGACAAATGTCATTTTTGCTACATATAACTGTAAATGAATGATCTTGATTTGTTTCAATTTCAATCTCCATTTTTAAATAAAAACAGTTTTTTTCTCAATTTAAATGAAATAATCACACATTTTATGCATTAAGAGTAAATTACATGTCTTTCTTAGATATTTGTGAGTTAACTGTTACGTTTGTCAGTTATGTAAGATGTCAAACAGCTACTTTGCTGGTCCTGAGCGTAAAAAAGAGACACTGTGCTGAGGCATACTTTACGTGAATGTCAACGTTAAAACAAAATGCAGGAATTGTGCCATTTTTCTGAAGCTGCCCTGGCCAAAACCTGCACAACATCTGAAAAAACTAACTTCAAACAGGCTAGAAGGAAACACATGCACTGCCTGTTTGAAGTTTAAAGTCATAAGAAGGATTGGGCATGTGGTTCCCTCACCGATGATACTGGAGTCTCTGCATTTGAGAGTAGTTTGTATCTATGCTCCTCTCACATTTTGAGTTAACTGAACTTCACATAATAAAACAAGTGTAAAATCAGGATTTTTGTTCTATTAACTTGCTATTAAACGTTTAGTAATCTCGATATATTGGGGTGCCTCAGAGTGAAACACCATTTTTTCAATGTGAAAAAGGTTTTTTCTTATCTTCACAGACAGAGTCTATGAAATCTCAACTAACGTGGCAATCACAGCATGTTTCAGAGGCATGCACATCCTCCACAATACCAAAATTCTGGGTAATCTTTTTTTTAGGATGACCTGAACATACCTCATACTTGTTTAAGAACTGACTGGAGAACAAAAAGAGTAATGAAGGGCAGCCTGACTAACCTGATCTCTTATTAATCAATCGATCAAAGCAGGATTAAAGAACTGAGGGACTGGGCAGACATGTAATTTCATTATTCCTGGAACTTACTAACCATATTCTGCAAAGTTAACGTGGCAGTGGTTGGCTATCAGCTGAGTCTGTACTGCTTGGTTGTGTTCAGTTTTGTTTCTGATTATGACAAATCCTAGTGTCCAGCAGTATGCGACATTCTGCTGTAGTAAAATGAACGACTGACTGTCTGGTAATGATAAATTATCAATGCAATTAATATTTTATATTACTGATTATATGACCATTCCAGATTACTTCAACAACAGTCTAATCTTCTCATCACCGAGCATCAACCTGGACACAGAAAAGCAGAACAGTGTTAAAGTCAGACATACCTCAACACGCATGAAAATACACATGAAATTAATCCTAAACTAATAATACTGTCATTTTAATACTTGCACTTTGACATTTACAGCAAATGAGTGCATATGTACCTGATGAGAGTTCCAGTAATCAGTGCTCCTGCCATTGGCCCGACCCAGTAGATCCAGTGATAGGTCCAGTAATGAGCAACTGCTGCCGGCCCAAACGCACGGGCTGGGTTCATGCAGGCTCCAGAAATCGCTCCTCTGAAGAACAAAAATAAGCACCTTCAGTACAAGCCTAGCAGCACAATAAAAACGTAATTCACAGTGTTTTATATGTCTTACATGCATACTTATATTATACAGCTAAACAATATGGACTAGTTTCCCAAACCTAGATTATGCCTACATAGACTAAACAGTCTTTGTCCTATCCATTATGAGACTAGACTTTATTAGGAACTTTATCTTAAACAGAACAGTATAGTTAATAAAATAATCAGTTTATTCACTTAATAATTTTTCTACACAAAATGCAGCGATTACTCTCTTGTATAACCCTAACCATCTGTTAAATCAACAGCCATAATACTAAACTTTGCGTCCAAAGTTCTTACTAAGTACATTCTGTAGAGGAGTTGCCTTCCCCTTCCACACCCTACGCTGAGATAAGCATATCATTTTTATCCCCTACACCTAACTAGTCCTAACTACTACACCTTCTTCAGAGCGATCCTATCTGAAAAGACCAAACAACTTCAAAGGTTATGGGAAGAATTTCAGATAGACTAGTACAGCAGCTCAAGTGTTTTGTTGAGGGCCCCCTTCAGGGATAGGAAGAGCTACTGCGCCTTCCCTCATTGACCTCCACTCCTCCCTCCACTCAAACACCAGAGCCTTGTTCATTTTATTTGCTTTCACTGCAGCTTGTTGTACAAGAGACGCGATGCTGAACTGTGATATAACTACTTTTTTATACGTGGCAAAGCAGATAAAAAAAACAACAACAATATAAATAACGATGATAACCTTCAAAAATGATGCACGCATAGTAATTTAATGCGACTTGAAAAGTCATTAAAAGCCTTGATTTTCAATGAACGGAATGCTATCTTTTAAGAATTTATTCATACACGGCTACGACTTCATCATTAGATAATAGCACATGCCACTTTATTATACATTGTATATGTATGATGGCTAATTGGATTTTTTTCATTCTGCAAACGGCTGCAGGCTTCGGTGCAATGGTATTAAATATGTGCTGAATTATGTCTTGAACTTTGAGTATTTATTTGTCTTTATTCCCCATGTCTTCCCGCATTCCATATCCCTACAAAGTGTCTCTGACACAAATAAGTATAATCTATAACTCCACATTTTTTTGCATCGTTTTAAAATCGAAGGTAATACTCAAACTGTTTTGTAATTTCATTACATAATGGCCAGTAGTAATGGTCCAAAATTACTTAGCTGACCCAATTCGTAGTGCGCAAATAGTTTAATAATCTTTTCTATCAGGTATGCAGTGATAGCAGAGGCAGGAGGAGCTACTGTGCAGCAGGTGAATTATGCAACATTATTAAACAAAGCAGATACAATTGGATAACCCTTTGTGATTAGGGCAAAATTAGACCATTGTTGCTCTTGTGTGTAAAGGAGTAGTTGAGTTTATGTGTGCAGATGTTATTGTTCTCCATGTGTTTCAGGAGTAGTTAACACAGCACTTTATGCCTCACTGATAGCCTTTCCTGTGCTATGTCGGATTAAGATATAGCGCTGTGCTAGCCTCTGTGCAGGTTATATCATACATATTGTTCAAGATAAGATAGTGATAGTGAAAAGAATAGATTTTTAGACGTGGGTTGTAATGGTGGCAGCCATCAAATGCCTTCCTCAGAGCATTGCCCTGCTTGCATGATTCATCAATATCGTAGATATAGAAGTGCAAATCCCATGATGATTCAGAATGTCAGTCCACTACAAGTCACATATTATAATTTGATTAAATCTAAGAAATGCAGTAATGGAATACAGAGTATAAAACATTGTACTTTATATTTGATTATACTGAAAAATTTATGCACCAACACCTTCAAGTCCAAAGCCTTGTGCAAAGGGTTTAACAGCCCAGGTGGTTAAGTGTTTCAAAAATCTGCAAAAGTGGT
>JBBJLR010000029.1:10609205-10624112 GCA_037577145.1 Brachypetersius gabonensis
TCAGTCATTAATCCTCGTGTCTCTCTTACTGCATTTGGGCTCACTTGGTTTGTTTTGCCCTCGTAACCTGTCTGTCTTGCTCTTGCGCTTTCTTGATAGTGCACCCCTGGTGACCGTTAGCTGTAAAAATCCATAGATAAGCCGCACGGTTGTCTGAGCAGCAGGGTCCAAAGCAAGTGAAAAACAGTATGGTTGTTTTTTACTTAAACTAATTCTGCAATTCACAGTTTAAATAAAATTACATTATATAAAACTGTTTTTTTGTGTTTGAATTTTTATTAATGAATTTCCAGATACAGATTGCTATATTGTGATAGATATCGTTTTGGTTATATCGCCCACCCCTAGCATGGAGTAAGCGTGTAAGTGTGTCACCAAATTGCTCCTTGAACTCTTTTCATTTGAAATATGCAGCTTCATATCATATGGGGCTGACGTTTCTAAGACTGTGGACTACATTCCAGTTAGGCCAGACATGGACTAAAAATCTATTTAATTGCTGACATTTACATTTACAGTCGCAGCAGTTTGACGTTCGTTTTCTGTGTCTCATCCAAACACATCAATAAAGAACAGCAGACTGGACGCTGGCAGGCTGTGCCCTTTCCAGCACACTGATGACCACAGCATTTCCTAGCCACGCTTTCCAATAAAGCACACAGGCTTTTCCAGAAACGGAACAAAAAGACGCTGCAGAGTTCAATGAACCGATCAAATGAAAACATTAGTGATGGAGAATCATGCCTGCATGGCTGCAGCGCTCCATTACATTCAGTTTGACCATCAGACCCTGCAGCTGATCCAAGACCAGCACTCCAGGCTGACTTCTAGGAACTTGACGTAAATCGACATAAAAGATCACTTCTAACGAGAGTCCAAAATCATGAAACCCGTGTCTCCACAAAACTGTGCTCTAGAGGTTTCTTGAATTACAGACTGCTAAACCATTAAGTATACTTAAAAGTCTGTTCATCACTGTGTTCTTAAGGCCTGCTTGTCTGGACTGGCTAAACTAATGTTGCCATGGGGAAATAGTCCAAGAAGCACTGCAGCCTAGATGTATGTGATTGCACTGATTGGGTTTAATCATAATCATATGGGGGAGGCCCACTGTAAGCAGCACTCTCTGACAGCGGCATATGAAACCTGGGCTTTGGGATTTTTTTCCGAAGGCCTGCACAAAGCCTGACATCCATTTACTGCACACTAAATCAATGCTAATTTAATATTGATGGGAATCTAAAAATTCTCTCTCCTGAAGCAATGCTGCTCTCTGCCTGTGTAACAGGATCTTGTGGATATTTTTTTCTCGTTGTTCTACTAATGGCTATCACTTTCAGCTGTTGTGGCTTTTTGTCCTAATACCTATACAAGGGTCAACCTCTGGTAGCTCTTGACTTCTCTGTTCTTTTCTGTCAGGGATTGTTCATTTAAGTATTAGCTTTAATCACAGAACACAATCCAGTTCATCCAGGATCATGTTGGTTATACTGATGGCAGGTATTTCTCTAGGTATCTTTGTTAATCAACATTGAATGGCTCTCTAGTATTGATTCATTGGTTAGGATCAATAACAATATGAAATCAATGAGGAACAATTTTTTTTTTCCTTGCCGCTTTGTATTTGTGAGCACCTTATGAGACACACGCTGCTCCACAGGGAAAAGGCCATGTTCATTTATTCTTCAGTCATGAGGTTTTCTTCAAACTGAGTTTATTTTTAAACATTTGGTGAAACAAGAAGAACAGACATTATGTTGAGTAGTGATGGAAAATAAAATAAAAATAAAGTGGTATGGAAGCAAAGCTTTAATTTTTCTTTAAGCCAGTTGGCAGCAGATCCTGCATGTGTGTGAACAAAGAGAGTAATCACTGCAGCTTGATCAGGCTCGGCACAAAACATTTGCAAATTCTGCTTCAGTGCTACAGACCCATTGTGTGGGAGGACTAATAGTGCAGATGTTTAATGATTGTCTCTACTTTTGCACCTCTTTTGCGCTGCATCGCTTCTCTTTTTCAGTCTGTCCTGTTACTAAGTAAAGACTAGCAGGAAGAACTCCACACGCCAGTGGCCCATCAGCACCTAACACAGTGCAGAGCCACACACATCCAGCTTACTGGTGCTCTATAGACTTTAGAGGACAGAGGTTAGCCATAATCAAACCTGAGCCTGTTTTGTGGAACTGTGAGCATGCCAGCTGATGCTAAATCTTTTTTGTGCATATTTTATATCATCTGTGAAAATGAGGCGACTGAGGACTGTGATATGAAAATGGGTTTTATTATTAAACATTTTTTACAGTGTGCTTGACCAATTAGATTATTGTTTGGGTGTTTTGTGCTTTAAATTAAGTTATTCTTGTAATTCAGCAAAAGTTAATCATTTAAGTCAAACAAACCGTGCTTTTTTGTCAACATGCGCACTAGATGGATACAAGACGCCTGATCATCACACCAACAGGGACTTTAATAACATTGCATTGAAATACATAGACTTTAATATGGTGTTACCAGCTCCCTGCAGCTATGTCAGCTTCTTGAAAGGATTCTTGGGAGGCCTTGGAAGTTTTTGGAGTGTTTCTGTGGGAATTTGTTCCCATTTGTTCTGTAGAACATTTATGAGGTCAGACACCGATGTTAGACGTAAAGACCTGGCTCACAATCTCTGTTCCTGTTCATCATGTAGGATGGGGTTGAGGTCAGGGCTTTGTGAGGGTCAGTCAAGTTCGTCTACACTGAACTCATCCAATATAAGCTTGCTTTGAGCACTGGGGCACAGTCATGCTGGAATAGAAAAGGTTCTTTCCCAAACTGTGTCCACAAAGTTGGAGGCATGGTGGTGTCTGAAATGTCTTGCTATGCTGAAGCATGATTGTCTTTCACTGAAAGTAAGAAACCCTGAGAAAGCGGTGTGTCCCAGTACTTTTGTCCATATAGTGTATATCAGTGTGGGAGGTATATTGACTTGGTTAGGGGAGTATTAGATAATGGCTTTATCTCCATTGATCTGGTCTGCAGTGGACCTTTTGCATAAGTGGAGGCCTAATGGGGAAGCTGACAGGCAGGACTAGCATGAAACCTCTATTGGCATTGCATTAAATTGCTGCCTCGGCACTTGTGTGTCACGCAGCACACTATCATACACACAATCCATTGCCTACCATTACAGGTGGGGCTTAAAGGCAGCCACATTAACAGAGCAGAAAGGGATGTAGTGTAAGAGTGTGCCTCTGTGTCTGCCAAGCCTTAACTGTTGTTCTAGTGCTTGAGGTAAAATGATTAGCAATATGGGAAATGTAAAATGGAGCTGGCTTTAAACATAAGAACAGTTTCTCACACTCTGGTTACAAGAATAACAGTCCACGCTGTGGTACATCTGCTTCTTGTGGTGATGTCCGATATAAAACTCTGTTGCTGCAAAATGGATGTGGTAAATTTGTTGTGACCACATCTGCCTATCAAATCTTAAAATAAAGGTGCTTTTTGGATCAGTGCCATAAAATAAGGGATGGCTAACATGTTCTGTATTGTTATTATGAAGAATTACACAGCGGGAATGTTGTCAGTGCTTAAAGAACGCGACATGTTCATTACAAAGGGTGCATAATTGGTTCTGTTTGACTAGACTTAGCCCAACATATTGTGTGAAGCACTGAGTAAATATTAGCGTAATCATAATTGTTGATTTAGATTTTTCTGGGGGTTATTTTGCATCCCAGCTTAGTAAACCTCTGAAAAGGAAATGGAGATACATGAACAGGTATAGTGTTGTCCTGTGTCTTGGAAGGTGATCTTTAAAAATGTTTGGTAAGTCTAAAGAAAGTAAAATGTAAAGAATGTAAAAATGCAATTTAAAAATGCTATTTAAATGCAAAAATAAACAAGATAAAATAGAAGGGAAAAAGGTCCTGCTACTGAGAGGTCGTCATTTCGTGATGTCAAATGGTTGCACTGGATTTTTGACCCTTCTCTGTTAAGAATCGAGCAAATGCACTCAAGTTCACTTAACATAGCTGCTGTTCAGCCTTTTCAGTTTGAACCAGAGACATTTTCCAAGGAAAAAAACCACTATGTTGGCTGTCTGTAAATGTAATTAGTCAAATTAAAAAAAAGATGATCCAGAACATTCTTTGAGGGAGTGGAGCAAAATGAATGGTTTCCATTCAGCAGTTGTTTGCCAGTGTTGTCTATGCTAATCGAAAAGTAGATTGCATGTTTCAAAGGGCTCCACTATTATTTTTCCTGAAACTGACGCTTTTTTTTGTTGACAGTTTGTTTGTTTTTTTTATTGGACAAAATGTGTTTGTCCAAGACATTTTTTGTATTCTGTGCTGATTGTAAGTTGATGGAGAATCGAACAGTTATCCTTACTGTTGCTATGCATAATTAAAGGGATATAGGGATTATATTTCAGCAGATGTATGTATAGATTCAATGACTTGTGTGATCTTTGTGCAAACAGCTTAATGCTCACATATAGTCACAGTGTGTATTTTTTGTCAGGATCACCAGGTTTTCACAGCCTAACAGGAAGGAAATAATTGGAATAATTTGCTGAATTGGTTTGTTGCCTAAAAAAAGCCTCATCACTGCCAAACAAGCCTTTTTTCATTATCTCCCTTTCTTTTTTTGGCTTCAAAGCAGACTTTCTCTGCTTTAGTGCATCTGAAATGGCACTTTTTCTTCCAAGCAGTGCTCATATATTCTTTGTGATAGTCTTCCAGCCCATCCTCTCTAACATCCACTCAGTCTGAGGAGAACTTTGTGGAAGATGTCCACCCCTTTTCTCCCTGTTGCCATAACAAACAGTGTGGAATGCCGAAAGCAGGAAGTGATTCTTTTTTCTAACATGAGTGTGTCTTATGTGAGGTTTATCTGTGAGTTGAGCTTGTAAATGGTGCGGTTTGAAAGGCCTTTTACAGATGCTTTGCACACAAAGGCTCATAGGTCAATTCCTGTGAAGTTCTAAGCAATCATACATAAAGCATTAATAAAATAATTAGGCAGGACGGCTGAAAATAGGGTGCAAGAGATATTCCACATCAAGAAAGCTAATGATGCCAATAAAACAGGCCATTTTTTTCTAGGTAAATTTCTCTCCTAATCCCATAGTCTCATATTGTCTGTCATGGATTAATTCTTCTCGCTGCAGTTTTTTGCACTTTCGTGGTTTATTGGTCACCAGAGTTACTTATTAAGCTGAAATGAGACCTTGCAATGCATCAGTGAGAATTATAGTTAGGCCTGCTTTACAACATCTTTCACACATTCAGAAATGACTCTTCGTAATACAGCACGTGCCAAATTTTTACTTCGCATGTTTCTAACTGCTTGTGTTCTTCTTTTTCCTCAGAGCGGAGAAAACAGAAGTTCTTAGTGATGACCTTCTTCAGGTGAATAGTGTCTTCTTTTTCATGTTATTTCAGTATCAGCATGGCAACCTGCCAACTTCAGCTCTTTAAAATCTTGGAAAATCTATTGTTCCTCCTTTTTTTAAGTTTGCTGATGATTAGTCATAGGTTTAAATGAACCTGCAAATATGTAATACAGTGAATTTTGAATGATTTGTCTGTGTTGTCACTGAAACCAACACATTCCCACCCGTGTGTGTTTGTGTGTGTTTGTGTGTGTTTGTGTGTGTTTGTGTGTGTTTGTGTGTGTTTGTGTGTGTTTGTGTGTGTAAACCGGTGAAAGGGACAGTGGTCATCCAAAGCTCATTGGATGAGCAAGAATAGCCTGTTTGGTCCAGTTCCACAGAGGAGCTAGTGGAGCACAAACTGCTGGAAATGTTCATGCTGGCTATGACCGATAGATGCCAGAAAACACAGTGAATCGCAACTTGCTTTGTTTGACCCTGTATAACCGTATACCATATAGGGAACTCATGTTGACTCCTGTCCACCACTGAAGGCGGATGTACAGGTCAGCATGGGACCATGAGCATCAGAACATGGTGAAATGGAAGAAGACAGTCTGGATTGATGAATCATGTTTTCTTTCACCCCCTTGGGTTGTTGGCATTCATGTGGGTGTTATTTTGACACGTACTTAAACATTGTTGCAGACTGACTACACCACTTCATGGAAACATCTTCTCACTAATGACAGCTTTCTCTCTCAGCATGTTGATGTACCCTGCAAAAACTGTTTGGGATGGTTTGGGGAACTGTGGGTTCAGGGAGTTGACTTTGCCTCCAAATTCACTTTAGTGAACACTTTACTGTTCACACTAAAGAGCCTTTTAAAATCTATGTCTGTCTGTTTAAAATGTTTAGAGTGAGTCACAGTATAGGTGGACTCACAACCAGATAAGAGTCTGTATAATTAAAAAAATGCAGAAAGGAGAAAAATGTTTTAGGAAAAGACCTTTTTTTTTAGGAAGGAGTAAGCCAGTGATCCCCTGATGGCTTTCAGCTGCTATAATCATGAATATTACATAATTATGTGTCCAAGGTGCCATCGTCACTAGTGCAGTTCAACTGTCCAAGCCTTGACCCACCCACTCTCCACACCCTTCTCTGTCTTACTACTAGCATTGCAGGCCATCCCATGATACTAGCCGACCTTTGTCCATTCTTCTCTCCTCCTGTTTTTTTCTTTTTTTTTCTTTTGTCACCCCTCCGGTCGTATAGAATGTTCTGACTGAAATACAGCATGTCTTTTTTCACACTTGCACTCCTACCTTGCGCCTGCATTTGTTTCACTGTTAATTATACAAAAATTTATTTTTTGTTATTTGGGTAATAGCTTGGTCTTTGATTATTTAAATAAAATAAGATAATGCTTTATTAGTCCCATGGGTGGGAAGTTTGCCTTATTACAGCAATAAAGTGGGCAGTACAATAGAAAAGGGAAGAAGTAGCATAACCAATAGAATAAAACTATACAATATAACAGTATAATCTAAAAAATACACTATACAAAATGTTATAGAAATATGTAGGATGGTGTGTATGCATTTGAATATGTGAATTTTACACCTGTAAAGGCACAGTTAGACGAAAAGTAACGGGGCTAATTCTAAGCCAAGGCAACAGATCCAGTCAGTAATGTTATCTGATAATTGTGAATGCTTTTACGTCTTTACAGGTTTTTAATGGAACAATTTAAAAGAACATATGTTCTTCTGAAGAGTACTGTAGTTGAGAACTGTTGAAAATGTTTTTCAGGAACTGGTATTTTTGCAATTCCAACTTTAGTGTTGTCAGTCACTGGCTTATTTACACTGATCACAAAACTGACATTGATACAAGCATTCAAAACCCGTCACTCCGAGTCTGACAGGTTTTAAATGGCACTCAAGTTCAAGCATGTCTGCTGTGGTGACTGAAGGCAACCCTTTTTCCCCCAACATAAGGGAAAGTAACAGGCCAGGCCTGAGCGCGAAGCCAAGCCTTATTCACTGCGCTCTAGCTGCACTCGCGCATTCCATGTCCAAGGGTCGAAGTTTAACTGCCTGCTCGCTCCCCATTTGGAGTCACCTCTGGTACGCCAGGGAAGAAAGGCAGACCTATAATAGCCCCATAAACTCACGCTTTCAAGACGAGTCAAACAGAGCAGCGGGGCGGAGATCTAGTGTCTCCTTTTCATACTGAGTTGCTAGCAGAAAGTGATTAGTGATGTTCCTGGGGGCTGCCATTTGTTGATCTGGTCTGAGGCCAGTTTCGGCGTTTCCTGTTTAAGTAGAGCCTCACCGATACAGAAATGGAACTAAATAAAAAAATCCCTCTAACCGATAAAATGTGGCTCACACCTTTAAATCATGTACATTTGAAACAAATCATAAAAATAAATCCCATATATGTGTCATGTTTCTAAATGAATGTAAAGCATGTAATATACACACAACCTTATAGGTTACGCTTAACACTTAACTTTCCTATTAAAGTTTCCATAGAGCGCAACATTGTTTGATTGTTTTAGCGTCCCGTCCTCACATTTTCTAGCTGCAGTAAAGGTGAAGTTAATGTGTTTTAGTGGTGGGTTTTCTATCCAGTTCATGCAACTTTGACGTGCAGTGGCTTTGTCACTAGTTTTATCAGAAGTTAAGTTGAAAGGTTTGGTTTGGATCAGCTTGTTTCCAGGCGTGCTCAGTAATCGGCCATCCCTCAGTGATGAATGTTGTGAGGTTGACCCTTGCTTACACGGTACTGCCTCAGGCAGCTTTTGCCTCATCGTCATTTCCTCTCTCTGTGGAAAAGGTACTTAAACTAGAACACAGCTCTTTCCTCTTTATTGTTTTCTTTAGCTTTTTTAAGCCCCTCTTTCACAGAGAGTGGGAATCACTGAATGCTTATCACAACTGCAAACGATATCCAGAGCTTTTCCAAAGAAACATTAGTTTAAGCTGAAAGCAGAACTAAGAAATGACCCTGACTCCTTCAGTTTCAGTTCCACTGTGTGTTAAATAACACTGAATGTACAATTGCTGGGGACTGTATGGGATTCTCTTATTTGTGCATGCAAAATCTTGGCAAGCATTTCTTGCTTCCTGTGTCAACTGTATGCATGAGAAAACTGGCTGTTCTTCTGGCCTCTGGCCACCAAAGCGGGTTCAGGTACACACAAGAGATCCGAGGCCATAACCAAATCTTTCTGGCAGCTCTGCTCTAACGAAAGCCATTCCACCCGACAAGAGGGCTGCCTGGTAAAGCAGAGTATAACAAGAATAAGACAAGGGTCAGGCAAAAAATCTAACTGAAGACATGTTTGTCTGAATTTTGCTGCTTTAGACTTTATTTTCCCGTAAACAGTTGGATGAATTTTGCCATCTGTCTTGGCTTTTGAGCTCTAGCAAAAATTCAAGAAGCAACTTCAGCAGAAACCCTGTCTTACATTTAGGTTAAGGGGAAGGTTGTTTAAAATGAACTACCACTTTAATCTACCACCTCGGGTAAGGAAGCAGACTCAAACAAAAAAAAGGAAGACACTCTGTGCCTACTGTACATATAGAATATATTGGCTAAGCCGTAATAGAGAGATGAGCTGAAAATACAGCAGCAGTCGTATTGAAACCCTCTCATACAGGCGGAAATAGATTTACACAAAAATGTTCATCAGTATGTTTGCAGTTACAATTATATAACTCCTCACAACGTGACTAAAGATTAATTGTAAGTGGGCCATTTTTCATTAAATTTTTTTAAGAATGACGTTAAAATGTTCCTGAACCAGGCAACCAGGATCGAAAGTTTATGTAATTATATGAAAATATGACCATAGAGTACATTCATCACAGTTAGAAGTGTGTTTTCATTTCACTTAGTTTTCATTGGCTGTACTTAAATCTAAACATTGTCATATAATAACACAGTTATGTAATTAATTGCATTTACATTTGATTCTCATTTTGCAAAAACATAGGAGTCTGCATGACTTTTTATCCTTTTTATCCATATCTGATTAATTGTTGTAAATGAAGGTCACAGACTTCAGTGCACATCTGAAGGTTAGAAGAACACAAAAGAAAAGAAATAAATCCCACAAAGCAAAACTATATCACAGTTTTTTCAACAGGTTTTAATGGTGAAGTATTTAGAAATATAATTAGGGTAAGAAGTTGCGTTTTTGAGAGAACTCTTCTGCTTGTTCCAGTGATGATTAGTATACATGTTTTGTAACCACTGTTAGTGTGACCTCCAAGCATTAAATGAAATCCTCTCTTTTCAGATCGAGCGCCGCATGGAGGTGGTGCGGACGGTGTCTCATAATATGCACAAAAAGATGATCTCCTGTCTGCAGGGTCATTTGGGCACAGATGTGGAAAAGAGACATGTGAGTAAATGGTGGTCATGTGACTGCTGGCTGTGTTTCACTGTTGTTTTTCTAGTAACATCTTTCTGTGGCAGCCTCCCAACGTCCCCCATAAATACATTACAGAATTCTGTTTGGTAACACGACTAACTCTAATGCCATACCAATTGGACAACCCCGCCCCCACCGCCTTGACGCCCAATCACACTGCCCCTACTCCAAACTTCATGATTTACAGGAAACACTATGGGTGTGTCTGAAATCGCACACTTACGTGAGTGCGCTGGAATGTAGTGCGTAGTGCACACTGCAGTGGGTTAGTGCTGTCCTAAGTGGAACACTAAAGTGACAGACTAACATTTGCTTGCGATTCTCCAGCCACCAAAATATCTGCCGGTTATACTGCAGTATTCATCAGAAAAATAACTTTATTAACATTACTTACATTTATACGAACAAGTTGCTTCCAATTGGCCTTCATTACATTGTTGGCCACCATTATTCAACTCAAACTGAATTTCAGCTTGGTGTTCAGTGTGAGCACTAAAAGTGCGCAAGTGCACGATTTTGGACACACTATGTTTTAAATCAGAGATTTCATTTATGTGCACTTAATTCAATTCCATGCCTTCATTACTGCTTATCTTGCATTAGTTTCAGAGTACACGCCAAATAATTGTAGTTACTCGATTAAAAGTCCTAAGATTAGTAACACTAAGTCTAGGGTTTAAGAGGATACATTTGCAAGTTACATAGATTATACTCATAGTGAGACTTGGTTCATGCTTGTGTGTTTGTTTCCTTTCAGAAAAAGTTGCCTCTGTCAGGCCTTTCTCAGGCCATGCTGGAAGGAGGGGTTCAGTTTGGAGAGGAGTCTATGATCGGGTGAGTTCACCTATGATTTGATCTTTATCAGTAGAGAATATAATATGCAGTCCACACATTAAGAGAACTCAACATTTGTACTAAAAACGGTTCTTTTTAATAACTTATAAAGGAACTGCATTACACTCGACTGTTTGACAGTCCAGACAGAGGTGGATATGAATTTGAGGAACTGTTGGGTAGCACTTTTAGAGTTCTATTAGTGAGAAACTGAAGTGTCTGACTAGTTTGCAGTTCCCTCTGAAAGATAGCAGCCTAAAAACTAAAATTAATGCTGTTTCTCATTTATTTCCATTACGATGTGTTTAAATGTAATGGAATTTAAAATAAGGGCACATAACATGTCATAGTGTGTCATCACCCCCAGTTATTTGTACCTGATCAGTAAACCGAAGGAGCAGCAGATAAAACAGCAGTTTATTTTAATTTCTTTCTCATCTGAAGACCACATAACCACACAGCCAGCACTGCGTCTGTGAGATCACCATATAAATTGTAGGCATGCAGGATGTGTGCAGTACCGTGTGGCAAAGTGCAGAAAATACAGAAGAAAAACTGTCAAAGTACAATGCAGAGAGATTAAGCTTTTTGCACGTCAGTGTGAGCTGCAACATGTACATAAATAGAAAAACAGTAGATGGTGATATTATGTAGGACCCACATTCTGCATATATGTACTGAGAACTTATTATGAATGCATTTTCCGTTATATTTTTATGTCTTAATAGTAATAGGAACAACAAAATGTGTAAAATTAATGCATACCTCACATTTTAGAATAAGGCAGATAGGCTTCCTATGAAGTGCACTGATGAGAAACACACAGTGTTATCAATGCAAAGCTGCAAGGCTATTAGAGTGATAATTAGATAAAGTGCTAATAACACTCTGCTAAAATGAGTTTGTAAGGGAGGGTTTTTGTCTTACAGTCTTATGCTCTATGATATAACTGTTTTGATATCGTGTGCTTAATGATGAGGGTTGGAAATTCTTGACCTCGGCATGTTTTTATTGGTATTTATTGTGAGCGAGTTCTATGTTGCACTACCACCATTTATGTTTGTGTGTGTGTATTTATGTGCTCATACAGGAAGATGATCGAGGTGTGTGGGGATGCTGAAAGCAAACTTGCCTTTGAACAGAGCCAACATGAGGTCCAGCTGGAGAGAGACATCCTCGACCCACTCAATCAGCTAGCAGAGGTTACTCCAACCAACAGCTTCCAATTGCTCTAAAAAGACTAGAGGGTGTTTCACAATGATGGGGGGCATAGCTACCCAGAAAACTAGTACTCAAATGTTATTTGTCAGATTATACAGCATTCTATAATAGCCCATCATTGCATCCCTCAGCCTCAGAGTCCATACATTTTCTGTTTTTGCAGTGCAACACAGAAATCCTGACTCCTAGCATTACCACTCATGTAGAAGCTCATATATACAGACATGATATTCAGCTTTCTAGTGTTATCCGACTTCCTTCAGCATTTGCCAGCTAGATAATGGGCATTTCTTTTGGACATTTCTTTCTGCCCTTTGAGAAAAGAGTTGTCCAGCTCAGCTACTGTTAAATAATACTGTTAAATACTTTGTTACTTACTCTCCCTGCACAGGTCCACATTTCTCTTAGCCCTTTTTTTTGTGTTAACAGGTTGAAATTCCTAATATCTTGAAGCAGAGAAAGCAGCTAGCTAAGCTTGTGCTGGATTATGATTCTGCAAGAGCAAGGTGGGCAGAAAATTCATTCCCTGATTCTGTGGACCTTTGATTCATGTATGATGTTACGATGCTCAGTATACCATTTTCTGTAGACAGGGGGGTTGTACAACAGAACATGCTATAAATGAAATATTTGTTTTATGATATAAAATATTTGATATAAGGCATAAACTGTAATTGTGCCCATTGATTATGATTATGATTCCTAAAAGAGACTATGAGTAGGAATTAAGAAACGTACTCCCCTGTGATGCGTTCAAAGTAACGTACATTTTGTCTTGTACACATTTTGTGTTTTTTTTTAATTTATTTATTTGATTTTGTGTACGTTTTTGCTTTAACCCAATGGTGTACATTTGTTGTGGGCAATTGTACTTTTGGAAGAAAAAAAAGGACAGTCACAAATTTGACGCTAGATTTATGTAGCATTAAGTCCCCTGGATGTAACATAAAATTTGCTTATGCATTTATTACACTGATTGCATTAAATTACATTCCATGAGGTATTGATTGCATTTTTACATCCTGTCAAATCCAGATACCTCCAGGCCACTAAAGCAATTCTCTCAGCCACAAACAATCAGGCAATGGCTGCTAAAGCTGATTTGCTGAAGGAGGAGATGGATGAAGCCCATAACAAAGTAGAGATATGTAAGGTATGACTGTGGGGTCTTTTCTGGGAGGCTTCTTGCTATATCTCCTAATGACCTGGACCATCAGGTAGGGTGTGTGAGAGGCAGGAGCTTGGGAAGAAATTGTGACAACACATTCTTCTTATGACTGATAACCAGCACAGGAATATCACTTAAGGGGGGCGAAGTGTGCTGATTGTCATCAAACTACAGTTGTATGAAGTAATTTAGGAACTTGTGAGTTTCTTACAGTGTATGTTTTAAATGTGGTGTTTATAAGTAGCACACAAACTCTAAGTAACACAATGTGGTCTTATCAGATAAGGATAGAGAGTCGAAAAACGCCACCACAGCACGTTTTTTTCCCAAAACACAACATTTATCATTATATCTAATGGATTGGAATAGACAAACGCACCAGAAAATAATTATGAATGAAGGGATTCAACGTTTTTGCATATAATTGATCATTTCGGAAAGTAAGGAACAGGATAAAAGTCAAATGAATATTGAAAATAAATCAATAAAATAAGATAATGACAGGAATAGTAACTGCAGAGACTGCAATGTAGCCTGTTATTCTATACAGTCTTGCCCTAACTGGTCTAAATCTGTGTTTTAATGATGCATTTGCAGGTATTCAATGTTCTAAATGTGCTGATGGAAATGAAATACACATGAAAAGTATATTGCAATGTAATTTATTACACTAGTGATAACATGTTACTGTTTTATTAAAATGACTTCAGTGGATTGATTTATAAATAGCGCAAGTACAGGACTTCTTTGTGCTTGGTGTTCTCAGTTTAACTGCAATACATTGCAAACCTAATCCTGTTACATTGTTATGTGACTTCAGTGGTCTAATACAGTTCTTGCTGTGTAAACCCATCTGCTTTCTATAGGATCAACTAGCCGCTGACATGTACAATTTTGCCTCCAAGGAGGGAGAATATGCTGGTTATTATGTCGTGGTGAGTTCCGTCCTGTGCTGTCTTAGGGCCATATGCCTCCTGGAGCTTGAAAACATGCATCCTCTTAATATTTCTCCTTTAAACACACAACAGAATTTCTGCAATTGATTGTGAGCGTTGGCTTCAGTCAAATGTCACAATGATTTAATATAAAACGTTATTTTTGTTCCTGATAAAGACAGTCATGTAATGAGTTTTGTTTGCTTATCAGTTGTTAGAGGCCCAAGCAGATTATCACCGAAGATCTCTGGCTTCCATTGAAAAGTTTCTGCCCACCATCAGATCACAGCAAGGTATGAACTTAGCACTTAATTTCAGTCTAGGACTGTCACTGTGAGTTGTAGTATTGACAGTTTTTCACAGATTTTTTTTTATAAAAGTTTTTTTGTATTTTTTTTTCCCTTATTTTCTAAATTTTCATATTGTTAAATATTTTTTTATATAATTCATATACCTTAAGCTGGGGGTCACCAACATGGTGCCCGAGGGCAACAGGGTGTCCCTAAGGACCAGATGAGTAACTCACCGGTGACAGCATCTATCATTTAATCTTATCCTGTTGCTGTTCTTCTTTAATCACATTTGCATTTCTATAGATTTGAAAATGACAATATCTAAAAATAAAAACATGTTTTAATATTAAGCTGGTAGCCCTTTGTATGGCTCAGTACCCGTGAAGTAGCTCTCAACAATATTGCTGTTGTTAATGTTATTATTGTTTGGTAAATGCTTTATTAACAAACAGTGCATCCGTTTAATGCCCTTAAAATTTTTTAAATATGTGTATGTCTACAAGGCTGTGTTCCTGACACCAGCAGGAGAATGTAAAACTGTACATGAACATCATGCACAGCTGAAGTTTAAAAAAATATATACACTGCTCACAAAAATTAAAGGAACACTTTTTTTATTGGGCCTGGCATGAAATCAATTAAACCTGTCTGA
>JBBJLR010000029.1:10634008-10658912 GCA_037577145.1 Brachypetersius gabonensis
CTGGAGGTAGGATTCGAACCTGTGACCTTTTGGTCCGGAGGCAAGTATCCTACCACTAGGCCACCACCATCCCATATATAGTATATATAGTTATAGTTATATAGTATATATATATAACTATATAAAATATATAGTTTAATCAAGAGATCGCTTTTTGGTCCTTATTGCTCAGCTCTACTTGTGTGCTCCAGAATACAATAACATAATGCAGCTTATGCAATAGCTTGCAAGCATTCATATATTTAGGAGTTCAAGTGACTTTTATGACGTTTTTAATCAGATCAGTTACTATAGAATGCTTTTTCCACATAATAGCATGAACTCATGATTACTAATAAACAACACGCCTCTGTGTGGAGAGACTTCGGCACAGACTCACTCACTACAGTTAAAACAATGTCTCACGCTCGTTTGACTATTTGACTATAAAGTTGGCTCGTACAGCACCATTCGGCATCTCTCAGTGAAAAGCAGTGAAGTGAAAGGGACATACACTCACCAGCGTTCCCATTCAGAGACAGAGAACAGGTCTTCCTTCCCCGGGCGGTTCTCATAGCTCTACATGAAAGCGTATCACCCTTCGGACGCTCTTGATAACGTCATAGCTGTCTAGGAGCTGATCAAACTCCAGCTTTCTCCCCACGCCTTACATAACACTACACACGCTGGTTAAAATGTAAGGAAGTTTTATTACCAAAAAGGTAACAGAACGATGTTGCAACAATGATCATCCACATCTACAGAGTAAAGTGACAGCAGCGTGTGAGAAAATTCAGCAAAGAAAGCAAAGAAAATATAAAATGCCCCCTTTCTAACCAGTGGAAACTGTAGATAGCGTCTGTTTGTTGGTACTGTATTGCTTTTGGTAGTGTTACTCCACTGAAACGTCTGTGTTTTGAAAACACAATTGCATGGAATCGCAGTTCCTTAATAATTTCCGGTTACGAGGCATCGTCCTTGATCCACAACATTCATTAAAATTCCCAAAGATAAAGTGGCTCCCAGGATGAGCTATAAACATTACTGGAGTGCCGGCTTTAAAACAGCAGTGAACAGGCCTTTATAAAGGAAACCAAGAAATGCTCTTTATACTAATATTACAGATCAACTAATGAAAAAATAAGCAGTTATAATAAATACTTTATTACAACACATAGCACACATCAGAACGATTGGTTTTTGCTCTGAGACAATAAGACACTTATATGGATACAACAGATCACAGGTGTATTTTAAACAACAACAACCATGTGATCAAAATGCGTTTTGCTTATATTGCAACCCCCCTGGGCCCTTAAATCAACTGTAAACACTCATGACAAGGACTGTACATACAGTTGCACGTATATTTCATCATACGATAATGGCAATGTCCACTGTAAATCATTTCTACTAGAACTAAACTAATAAAAAGAAAGAAAAAGAAAATTCTGTGTGTAGATTTCACAATAATAAAAAAAAAAAATCAAACATAAAGCTACATTTGCTTTTTCCATTTTGGAATTTTTGACGATGGTTAAAAGTATTAAGGATCACAAAACATTCTTATAGTAACTTGTCTTGTTTATGTGTAAAGCACAATGTTTGCTAGATCACAACAAAATTATGATCATAGGTTTAGTGTTAGCAAAGGGAAAAAGTGCACAAATGGCTTTCTTTAAAGCAAAAGAAAATAAATTCTCTTCTTTGTAAAAGCACAACCTGCTTACACACCAAGCCCACAAAAAGCAAAGCAGTACAGAAAAAGAAAGAAATCAATAACACCGCTCATGATTAAATGATCAGTGGTACTACAGTAGATCTAGACAAACTACAACCTCTTATAATATTAATTTGTTTTGTATCATATTGCATCTAAGCATCCTGCACGAGGAGTCCCTTGATAAGTTAACACATTGAGTTGAATAAGTATAAATCAGCAATAGATCTCTATAACATCCTATGGTCTATCCAAAGTGTCCATTTTGCCTATAAGTACATTCTAGAAGAATCAGTGGAATCTGTAGCCCTCAGGAAATGTCAGCACAAAAGGAATGTCCAGCACTTGTTCTCCAGGCGTTTCATTTACATTGAATTTCTCTCACAGTTCGGTTTACATTCACAGTTCTGTTCACATCTTACATTCCACAACTTATCATGGGCACAAATGTTTATATACAAATTACCATACTATACACTATCATACTGCCAGTGGAAGGACTGCACTTTGCCCTTCCATTAACTAGGGTACATATTCAAGCAGCTCCATGTGCCATCTTCTGCCAACGGCCATCAGTTCTGTTGCTTATTTTGAACCTGTATACTGACTAGTTTCAAAACTCAGTCCCATGTACTTTAAGACACAAAACACATTTCAAGAAAATTGACAAGTTTACTTGATTGTTTAAGAGAAAATAAGTACACATCCTCTACAGAGGACAACTCTATTCATGGCCTTTTCTGCAAATTCCAATGCTGAAATTCTATTTATTTGAGTTTAACAAAATAACAAACATAAAACCTAAAATACAACTTTGTTCAGTTTAGCAAATAAACAGAATTGTGCATTAAAATGTGTAGAAGTGTGTTCTCTTTAGAGGGTATGCACTTCAAAATCAATAAGCTATGCTATAGATCAGAACTGTAGAGTTACATGAACAGGCTAATTTGATTTGTGTCTGAATTTGTCAGTATGTGTGTCTATTTAATAAGTGCGTTTATGTATGTATGTGTATTTGCAAATGTGTGTCTGTGTGTGAACGTGGGCGCATCTCCTCACCACGCCAGAGGAGAGGCCATGCGAGGACTTCGTGGGCTTCGTGGAGGATTTTCTGAGGCCTGGTTATCCATTAGCGCCCTCTGTAAAACACCAGCTGTTAATATCAACATACCACATGATAGCAGGAATACAGGACAGCAGGAACACACATATGGACAAAGGTATTAGACCTGTTTTTCAGGGTTTACTTCCAGTGAAGGACAATCTGAATGCCTCAGCATTCAAAGATGCTCATGACAGAGCCATGCTTTTTCGACTTTGTGGACCCAGTTTGTAGAAGAAGAACAAACTTTTCTATTCCTTTTCTGCCCCTTTCTGCCCCAGTGCACAAAGCGAGCTCCATAAAGACATGGCTAGATGAGTTTGGTGTGTAAGAACTTGACTGGCCGCACAGAGTCCTGACCTCAACCCCATCCAGCACCTTTGGGATGAACTGGAACGGAGATTGAGAGCCAGACCTTCTCGCCCAACATCAGTGTCTGACCTCATAACTGCTGTAGAGAATGAATGCGCACAAAAGGCCTTCCAAGAGGAGTGGAGGCTGTTAGAGCTGTAAAGGGGGACCGACTCCACATTGAAGTTTATGTGTTTGAATGCAATTTCATTAAAGTCCCTGTTGGTGTAAAAGTCAGGTGTCCCAATACTTCTTTCCATATACTGCATTATTATGTACTTTATGCATTTATTTTATAATAAATGCATCTCATTTAGGGAGGATGTCACACTGCAAACACGTAAATGTCTATGATTATAAGAGATGTAGAGCTTTATGGATAACATCACTGACTAGGAGCCTTTAAAAGTTTGGGCTACTCACGTCAAATTTGGAGATGAATTCGGCAAAGATGCCAAAGAAAGCCTCGGTGGTGGTGGCCTTGCCGTCCTCCCCGAAGAAAGACGCTACCTTACAGAACTCCTCCATGGCCCTCTGCTGTAGCGACTCCAGAGACTGCACTGCGGGGTGGCTGTTCTCCAGAAAGCCCTACACACAGCTCACAGTTAAGGCCGTATTCATTACCAATTGAGGGCTGGAATCACTACAGACTCCCAAAAACATTACAATTTCTATACAATTTCTATTGCAATATTTAATCATTTGTGATCTGCTAATACTGCGATAAACTGTAACAATTTGGACTGTAAAGTGTTCTTCCAAAAGAAAACTTAATCTAATGAAGCTTGTTCTTTATTTATTGAATTTTTTAAAACAGAATTGTGAAGACAAATCAACATTCTTACATTAACATATTTAATGCACGCTGTTTTTTGTGAAGTTAACATTCAGAACAGACTTTATCTGCACAAATTTACCAATTGCTTTTATCCAGAGTAATTTATAGTTGCAACAATATATATTGTCTCACTCAGTGAGTATTTGTTTATTATATATTGGTGCATATGTTTCCTGTGGGGGCATCGGATCTTATATGTTTGTATGCATACCTGACTTATGTTAAACTAGCCTTCCCTGAGACATCAAATGGCAAAAATTCCAGCTGAAAGCCTTAAACTGTAAGCCTGCATGCAATTTTCATACAGTAGGGAGCAGCATGTTTGCTAATGTTTACCTAAGGCCTTTAAACTTTATAGGAAGAAGTAAAGCGTTCTCTGGGACAGGTTGTTTTTGACTCTAAACAGTGCTTAGGTTTGCAATTCAATGAGCCACCACTCGACCATACATTACCCATTAGAAATATGATGCTGTTCACCATGATTTTTAACACCATTCAATAGAGCCAGGTCCCCATTATATTTTTCTGAATGGAAATATGGAAATATGACCACTGAAGTATTAATTATTAATATTAAACCATACAAAATATGGCACTGAATAAAAAATCATATATTTAAACACATTATTTCTTCCCTTACTTTGTAAAGTTACCGTCTCCTACATTCAACACAACAAATACACACAAACACACCATCAAACACATCACCATGCTTGTATATTGCTGCCCTTTGGTGGAAGGATACACTCATGACAACAGCAAAGCGATCCTCAGCAGTGGCCGGCATTTTCTGGCAGGCAGAGCGGATGTCCTGGATGGTGTTGTGCAGGTCGTTCAGGTCTGAGGTAATGTTTCTCTGATTCACTGAAGACAAACAGGAAGAGGAAAAGGTCAAGTTCTTAGGAATCCTATTCTGAACCAGTGTCAGAGAGTCTGGCCGTCCAGTCTCCTTTGACGCAGACAGATGCAGGGACTCCACTCACCTTTGGCCGCATGAGGTACAGTAGTGAGCTCCTTGGCAAAGTCCAGTACCTCAGGAAAGTGTTGGCACAATGATCTGACAAGGATATGCAGGAAAGTAGACTTTCCATCCACAGTTTTGGTGGTGCCAAGCTACAAGACAAGAGAGTAACTTACCCACTGATTGAGATTGTACATTTGACATCCTGATATTCAATAATGGAGTATACTCCAATATTCCCAAATATACACTATATGGACAAAGGTATTGGCACACACCTCTTTTTCAGAGTTTGGGCTAGGCCCCTTACTTCCAGTGAAGGGCTCAATCTTAATGCTTCACTATTAAAAAGATATCTTGGTCAGGTGTCCCAACACCGGTGTCCATATAATGTACTATATACTGTATATGGATAAACACTTTAAAATGTAATTTCTGCATTTTAAACAAATAAATTGCATATTCACTAGAGTTTACATTCACAACTCAAGGCTTTTATGGGTGTTATTGGTCTAAGCACCTTGACAAGCACCTTGTATGGGTTGCACTACAGTACCAAGGTTCTACCACCCAAACCCCATATTGTGATATTACCACAATGATATTAATGTTTTATACAGGCATTTAAGGACTTTAAACAGTAAAACATCATGCAGCAGTATCACTAGAATTTTGAGGTTTCGGTTTCTTTTAAAAAAACAGCTCAAAAACGTTTTTACTCAGGCGTTTACTCAGAGCTGAGCAATCTCTGCTTGTTTTCTGTTTTTATAGCATGTTTTATGTATTTACTTGCTGTTTATGTAATGTTTTATACTTTGTCTCTCTAGTCTTATATTCTCACCCCTGTTTTACTTTTTTTCATGACTGTAAAGCGCTTTGTGACTTTTTGTCTGAGATAAGTGCTTGATAATGAAAAGACTTCCTTAAAATTAAAACAAACCTTTAAACAACAGGCAGATGAAGTAGAACATAAAAAGTGACGAAACCACTATAATAATGCAACGTTCAATCACCAGATAACAAAAAAGGCACTTACTTCAGTGAGGAAATTTATCTTGAAGCCTGTGGTCTTACTACCTTTGGGTTGGCCATTGTTCAAGTAATTTCCCATGGCAAGGACAAACTAGGAAAAGACAGATAGGAAGAAAACAGATTCAAGAGCCAAGAAGAAGCAGAAAAGCACTCTATCACGGTATAAATCTACAGGACCTGATAACAAGTGCTGAGTTGTGCTGGGAGAGCCGTGATGAGTCTGAAGACTAGAGGCATGCAGCCAGAAACGTGCAGCTGGAGTTTAAAGAGCAGATATGAGGAAATCTTTAATCATACTTATCTCACTCTAATGATGTGTGAGAGAGAGGAAGTGTATGAAGGTGTATGAAGAGAGGAGGATGATGTGGTTTTCCAATGTAGCAGTAAAGGGGTGGAGTCCTACCTCCAGGATCTTTGCCAGCTTTCTGCTGTTCTTGAGCTCCAGTGAGGCCTTGTAGACACAGTCATAGCCTCCTCTCATCTCTTCAGTTTTCTCCTGCAGCGTGCTCTTAAAATGCAGGCTCTTCAATCGGGTCTTATACTCAGGCACCGACAGCATCTGGAAAAAGAGACTCACGCTCATCCACAGGCAAGATTATCTACTTTAGAAGATCATTCATAACCTCAAATATCCACTTGGCTCACAGAAAACTGTTCCATAAGCAAATTAGCAAAGCGCCTATTTAAGTCACAGGCATTTATACCTGCAGGACAAACTGATCAGGCTCGCTCAGCTTGCTGGGGTCATCGATGTACTGCTCATATTGTTTGACCTCCTCCTCGTCCGGTGCATACAGGAGCAGCTGTTTGATGTGTGCTGGCTCCAAGCGATCAGTTGACATGGTCATCAGCACCTGACGCAGCTCACCTGGAGACAGCTTCAGATGGGCAATCAGTATAGCTGCAGGAAGAGCGGATAAAGGTCAGCAAACTAGACAAGCCAACAAAGGCTCACAGCCCTTAACCCTTGCTTAAGACAACCATCAGGGTAGCACAAGCTGACAGATGCAGTTTAGCATTTAGATACAGGTCTGCAAAAGCTACAAGAAACGCATATAACCTAGCAGACTAATAAGAACGTGAACATAAAAAAATAAAAGAGTTTAACTTTAATAAGCCCTTGCCAAATTCACCACATCGCTCAGAAATGCACCTCCGTTACACTTAAAATCTTAATCAGTCATCAAATATGAAGTATTCTATTGTATTATATACAATGAAACGTGAGCCAGTCCAGAACAGCCCTTAAAGTCAGTGAGGTAAAGTTGACAAGGGCATATGAACAGCAGTATTGGAACACGGGGACAATTCAGCATAAGCACAGCTAACAGAAGAGAACGCAGGGAAACACCAAGCACAAAGAAGAGCTTTTGTACATTTCTGCCTAACCTACTCACAGGCATTGTAGGCTTTCTTATGGGAAAGAATCTCAACCACATCTTTCTTTTTGAATGTCTCAGGCTGAGGTGTGGGTTCTGGAACAGAGACTGACACATGTAATCAAAGAGTGAGGGAGTGCTGTCCATGCCAAGCCAAGAGTGAATGAGTGGATGGGCGGATGCATGGATGGACAGATGGATGGACTGAGTGTCCAACAGAGGAACAACGTGACTTGCACATGCATTGATGATCTGGAGAAAAAAAAAAGTCCAAAAGCTGATAAGGCTCAAGATTATTTTGTATCCAGATGTATTTTTCAAACAACTTAAAATAGAAAATAACCTACAACTTAATACACCCAATAACTTACAGTGGGACCAATTTGCACTGTGAAATACTGGAGTGTCAAGAAATAGCCAGGAGGAATATGATGAGATGATATGAAAATATGATCTGAGAAAACAAATGTGTGTCATGTTGTTGCCGCTAGCAGCACCAAAGCTGTGACTGGTCTCCAGCTACATAAATCAAAGGCTTTTTTAAAGCAGCATGAAGCTACACTCTGTAGCCAAAGTGGCTCTAACAATAAGGTCAGCACAGGAGGTTTCTGTAACTGGTAAAACATTGTTTACGTGTTAACGAATAACACAGATTCGTTAGACAACTAGAACTTCTTTGTTTTTATAATTCACAAGATGAGGATGAATTAACTCTCTCTCACACACACACTCTTTTACTCACTGGGACTCTTTTGTGTACCAAAATGCAACTCCAGGTCCAGGTATCTCACCATGTCACTCAGCTTGTCGTAATCCGAGTCCTCTCCGAGCTGCAATAAAGAAAACGGACCAGGTCTCTCAGTGCTGATAATCATAAATAAACTCACACGCTCAGCCCTGGTGGACTTAGATAAACTCGCATAACCCTGATGGGCCTAAATTCCTTTAGTCCCGGTGGGCATCATTAGTGGTTCTGCACTTGTTCTTATTTCCTGGTTTTTATAGATGTAATGTTGATGCAGGTGTCTCAAAAGGCTCATTACTTCTCTCCTCCCTTGACGTCACTGATTCCAATACATCCAAGAAGATGCAGGCTCTGGCTGTTTCTTTTAAAATTTCATCAGCATGTCATACTTATAGAGCTTATGAAGGTGGGTGAATGCATCCTGCAGACCTAACCACAAAACATATGAGGAATAATGAGGATATGAATCTATAAGAACAGCAAAGGGTAGAAAGAGAGACTGAATGTTCCCTAGTGTGTTAAATAACATCATTTTGATACATTACCCTCAAACATCCTCAAACATAGTAAGCTGTTTTTCCCTCAGGTTAAACAATATTGTTTTCAGGTGATTAACAGAGCAGTGGAATATAAAGAAACAGTAGGAAAATGGACTCTCCAGTTCATGCAGACCAAATAGAGAAGTTAGGATGCAAAAACTGCTATTTTGCATCCTTTCTTAAGCAGACCTATGAAAGTTTTCACATGAAAGTTATAAAGAGTTTACACGAAAGAGCAAAGACTTGGCTGTTTTCTGAGTAAGAAACAATAAAAAGTATTCAATAACAACAGAGATTTTTGCATATGTAAGACACAGTAACAACATCTTGTGTAATTCTAAAGGATACAAAGCAGTTGGAAAAGGTTTATGTAAAAATAAGGTACAGTTTTGGGATCATAAATGAATTATTATATAAAATAAGTAGCAAATATGTGCAAAAACATTTTACCTGGAGTAATATTATATTCTCTCCATTTACAGGCAAGATACACAACCCAAAAAACTGTTCCACCTCCATGATTCATGTGCTATCGGCATCTCACAGTAATGAGAAAGCCTACATTTTCAGGTGACAACAGGCTGGAAATTTGCGATCGCCATAAAATTCTACAAAAATCATGATCTTTTTGTATTTTAGAAGTTGGGTAGCATCTATAGCTTTAAATACCATAGGATATTTGTAGTACTATAGATAAATGCTTGTTAGTGTGTGTGTGTGTGTGTGTGTGTGTGTGTGTGTGTGTGTGTGTATTGTGTTCCTCACCTGTCCCCAAATAGTTCCTTCAGAGTTCTCCACTTGCTCCCAACGCAGTCTCTTCACACTCATGTGAGAGTCTGATTTCTGTGGAGAAGACCGTGGAAGAGGAGGGGGCATGCATGGAGGGGGTAATGGTGGAGGTGGAGGGGGCTCCACAGGGGACACTTCCTGGTAGTGGGACTGAGGCTGTGGCTGAGAAGGAAGTTGAGGCTGTGGCTGAGTATCGTGGTGATGCTGATGATGTTGGTGATGCATTGGATGAGGACTCTGTCTGGCTTGGGTGGAATGGTGTCCTTGATGGGATTGCTGTTGCTGCTGCTGCTGTTGCCGCTGTTGCTGCTCCAGCTGCTGCTGCTGCTGCTGCTGTTGTTGTTGTTGTTGTGGCTGCTGTTGTGGTGGTGGTTGAGGTGGAGGATGAGGCTGGAAAGTGGAGAGTATCTGGTGCGGCTGGTGAGGTGGGTGAGGCTGGTGGATGATGTGGTACTGAGGAGCAGACTGCACAGGCTGGGTCTGATGGATATGGTGGATCTGATGGATATGATGAGGCTGTTGAACAGGTGGAGGAGGTTGTGTTGGTGGGTAGACTTGGTGGGTCTGGTGGATTTGGTGGGTCTGGTGGTGTTTTTGACTGGAGTGAACATGCTGAGGCCTGTTAGCCTGAAGTAGCTGTTGCGACTGATGACTAAATTGAGATGTGGGCTGCGACAGGTCAATCTGATGTATTTGCCTGTCGGCTCTCTCCAACATTTCTATCCGCTCCATCCGTTCCATCCGTTCAATGCGCTCCAGGCGCTCCATCCTTTCTAGTCTGTCCAGCCTGTCCATGGAGCTGGAAAGATGGGCTTGGTGGCCTTGATGGTGAGTGTGGTGTACCTGTTGACCTTGATGCATGGGTTGAGGTTGCTGAATCTCATAGATATGCCGATCAGACTGTCGTTCCATTCTTTCAATCCTGTCCAGTCTATCCATAGAACTAGAGAGCTGAACATGATGATTATGGTGAGTCTGATGGCTTTGATGCATTTGATGGCTCTGTTGAACCTGATGAGCCTGATGAACACGGTGACCATGCTGATCTTGGTTAATCTGTTGTGCTTGATGATGATGATGATGAATTTGATAGCCATGCTGAGGCTGTTGATTCAGATGAGTCTGGTGAACTTGGTGAGCCTGATGAGCCTGATGGTGCATTTGGTACACCGCTGATGATGGAGACAAGTCCGGTGAGGGCAGCGGAGGCAGGGATTGGTGCATCTGCTGTGAAGGGTGCTGGGTGAGGCTGCTGGGGGCTGTGGGCTGAACTGGTAGAGACTGGTGCTCCTGGAGAACCTGGTGGGCCATGAGTTCTTCACGAGTGGGAAGCACCTTGTGAATAGATTGCCGCTTGGTGGGTGGATTAGCCCTGGGAGGGGGAGGAGGAGGAGGTCCTGGGTGACGCCGGAAGGTGAGCTGTCGGGGCGCATGATCAGGAGTGAAGCCGACGGGAGGCGGAGGGTCGTTAAACTGGACCGGAGGTGGGGGGGGAGGCGTGAGAGGCGGAGGAGGGATGTGCTCAGAACTAGATGAATAGGTGAGTGAGCTTGCATCCTCACTGCTGCTGTGCATCTCGCTGGGACTGCTTAGCTCAGGAGGAATGTATGGGCCTTCGTCTTCCTCCTCATCTTCCTCCTCCACTTCTTCTTCCTCCTCATCCTGGAGGGTCATCTGCAGAACATCCTGTTATCATCAAGCACATGTGTATACAATTTTCAGTTCAAACCACTGGCCCTTGCACAGTAAAACTAGTGTTTAATTAACTCCCTCAGAGTTAAACTGAATCCAATTTAACTATGCAGGTACGCATTTAACCATTCAACACTGAGCTGAGCTTTCTCAGTAACAGCCTCAAAACAGCCAAGACAGCCACTCTGTAACTTCAGGCACGGCTTGAGTGACATTCGGTCATTTGTTGATTTAAGTGAAAGAAGTACAAGTACACATCCTTACGTTTTTACACAAATACTCTTTACGTGTTGAATTTATTGTAATGGGGAAATATCTCAAATTTGCCGTACGCCAATGTTATTTCACATGTATGCTTAAAATTAATGTTTTATTTTATTAATACATGTCAAATAAAAAGCAACAAAAAATATGAAATAAAAAACTTGTGGATTTAAATCAGCCAAAAATGCCATATTTGTTTCAAAAACTTGGTGCTAAACGTCTATGCCTGTAAATGTTGAATGATCAAGATATAAGCTTAGAGGTCTATTTGTCTATGTGTTTGAGGACAGTCGTTTTGTTTGAAGAGCTGTTTAATCATGAAAAAGTGTCATTTTTTGTAACAAATTTTTAAACTTGTTTGCATGACTGATCTGAGATCAGGAGAGACATACCTCCTCATAGTCATTCTCAGGAGATAGGAAGTCATCCACAGACAGCTGCTGGCCCAGCTGCTCAGTGAGGGCTTCCATGAACAGGTCTGTATCGGCACTGCGGGGGGGACGGGAGAATGTATAGCGCTTCTTACGTATGGGTGGGCTGGGTGGGTAGTCTGGAGGACTTGGCGGATAGTCTGGGGGAGAGGGAGGTGAGAGTGGTGGGCTTTCCAAGCTCATGTAGGGGTTGGACTCCATATTCCCCTGAGATGAAAGTTCTGGAGGGTAGCAGGGACACTGAGGACTCGGCAACGGCTCAGACCAGGCGACAGGCTGAGGGGGTGGGGGCGGAGGAGGAGGAGGGGGAGGCTGGACCGATGTCACTATCTTGCGACTGCCTGTGAGAATATTTATTCATTGCATTAAGGGAATAGTAAGGAATGTTTGGTATCAAATAATAAGAATCATCATCATCATCATCATCATCATCATCATAACAATAATAATAATCATCGTAATCAACATGTTTACTTATTGGGCACTTTTCATTATTATTACAGCTCAAAGTGTTTCACAAAGAAGTATGTTTAAAAACTAAGGCAGAAAACATAAATGACAAAAAGAATAAATAATTGTCCATAATACATAGGTTATAATATAGAATAAGTTATAATAAATGAAAAGCAGAATTACAGGGTTAATAAAATGTAGCAGCAAATATAAATAAAGCAAAAGTATACAGATATGTTGTTCAAATGTTCCCTAAAGTGTGGATTAAATTTGTGAGCCTAATTGTGAAAGGTAATGGAAACATCAGTTAGCACAAGGCTGGATAATCAGACCTTTTTCTTAAAATATGTGAAGTGGTTGATGAGCCTCATTACTTTACACACATATTCTTTGTTTATTTGACATCCTGAGCCGGTCAGAATGCATGATAGAAAGGGGCTATTTTACTTTACTTTATTTAATGGTTTGTTTATGTAGCTTGCTAACTGGTAAAGTAAGTATTCTCCATTATTTATTAACTAAAGACAATGTATTTGCAGAGCATTTTTGTTGATGAACTGTTATTTAATGTATAAAATCATCTGGTATTCTGAAAGGCAGATTTAGTGTACCTGAAGTAGCCCGTACAGAAGGAGAGGAGGAGCGAGCTCTGATGGACTGGCTGGATGAGTGGGGGTAGGCATCCAGCAGCGTTTCGGGAGCAGGAGGAGGGCGGCTCTTCAGGGATTTGGATCTCTTCCCTGCATACACGTTCTCCAGTTCAGCGTACACAGCAGACAGCTACAGAGAGAAAAGAGAATGAGTATGAGAGAGGATACGAATTCAATAACAAAGCATTTCACACATTTTCTTATTAACTATGCAACAGAAGCATCAAACAGGTTTTAAGAAATTTTAGCTCACTGACTTTTTCATAATTAAAGCAGAAAGAATACTGATTTAATTTCTATGCATTTTTTTTTAATCTCACATTAGTGAGGTTGTTGGGTGTCTCTGGTAGAGAGGTCCCATCTCCAGACTGTCTCTCCCCAGGAGCCAGTCTCATAGGGGCCACCTCCACAGGCTCAGCACGGATTCCTCAAGCCAAAAAACAACACTCAGTTAGCCATAACTGAAACACTCATTCACTTTCTGTAACTGCTTAATCCTCACTAGGGTCGCAGCCTATCCCGGAGTCAGTAGACGTGAGGCAGGGACTCACCCTGGGGGGTCGCCAGCCCACCGCAGGGTGCACATCATTCACTTACAGAGAAGAACATGCAAACTCCACACACACAGTGCCAGGACCCCAATCTGAACACCCAACCTTGGAGGCGTGAGGCACAGCGCTACCCACTGCGCCACCTTGGGGCGCTAACAGAAAAGTCAGTGATTGACCAAACAGGTCTAATATTGTGTGTGAAATTGCTGTATAGTAGAATAAGAGCACAGTATTTTAGAGTGGTTGTGGTTTCATGTGGTACCCATTCCCAGATGAGTGCCGATAACCAGGTCATCTGAGCTGCGGCCCCTCACACTGCTCCGGTAGGTGGTTCCTGTCACCTTCATAGAACTACTGCGCCGGTGGGGTTCTGGG
This sequence comes from Brachypetersius gabonensis, assembly GCA_037577145.1. NCBI lineage: Eukaryota > Metazoa > Chordata > Actinopteri > Characiformes > Alestidae > Brachypetersius > Brachypetersius gabonensis. The sequence goes on from JBBJLR010000029.1 coordinate 10,647,860, forward strand.
GCACAGGGCTCTTGCTCTGCCACTGGCACTTGTTACATACACAGAAAATACACAGAAATATAAATACATCAAGAAATGAGTCCAAGTTAGAAAATGACTACACTGATGGTTATTAAATATCTAGTACAAGGTGGAGCTTATATACACTGTATGGATTATTAGGTATTGGGATACACCTGTCATTCAGGGTTTGGGCTAGGGCCTCTTAAAAGGGAAATAAAGGGAAATCTTAATGCTTCAGCAACACCATGCTTCCAACTTTGTGGACACAGTTTGAGGAATGCCTTTGTCTATTCTAGCATGACTGTGGCCCAGAGTACAAAGAAAAGTCCACAAAGACACAAATGAGTTTGGTGTGAAAGAACTAGACTGGCCTGCAGAGAGCCCTAAAATCAACCAAAATCTTTGGGATGAACTGGAACGGAGACTGTGATCCAGACCTTCTCGTCCAACATCAGTGTCCGACCTCATAAATGCTCTACAGAATGCATGGGCACAAATTCCCACAGAAACTCAGAAATCCTGTGGAAAGCCTTCCAAGAAGAGTGGAAGATGTTATATTATAGTCTATATATTTGAATGCAATGTCATTAAAGTCCCTGTTGGTGTATTGGTCAGGTATCCCATTAAGTTTGTCCATATAGTGAAGCTCAAACACTTGACTGAACTGGTTAGGAACACCTGTTTCCAAAAATTTTAGCAATGCATATAAACATACAGAGACTCAAACATGAACAAACATACACAGAGTGTGACTCACGTGTGACTTTATAGCCAAGGAAGCGAGAAATCTTGCTCTGGCAGTGTTCCTGCTCCTCGTAGGTCAGGAGCTGATAAATAAACTGCCAGATCACCTGCTTAGCTGGAGTATCCAGCACTGGGAACACGTCCACGATCAGAGTATCCACATTCCTGCAAACCAGAGGCTCAAAAGACTCACTTTCTCTACTTCACCTTATGCTTATTCTTCCTCACCTGGAAAACATAGGGACTGAGTGGCCAGAACATGCATTTAAAATAAATACCAACAAAATATCAAATAAAACAACAGGCTAAATTAAATTCAAATCTTTTGAAAATTTGCAGGAACTCATCAGTACAAACCATTACAAAAGGCTCTTTTGGCTAATGGTTAACAAGCACAAGTAAATTAATGGCTAATATTGGCATCTAAATTACTCATTTAGTTACGTAATGCAATCTCTAAATGCCACCATCATACTTTACAAATTAACAAAGTCATCTACAAAGAAACAAAGAAAAGAAATCATACATTTCTGCCATGAATGCGCTTGAATGTAATAGAATATATAATACTGCAAATTACTATTGAAAGCATTATTGGTTATGATTACTATTGATTACATTACTAATGGAAAAATCTACCAAAATCTTATTTTCTGAGCAAATATTACAAAAACATTTTTAGCAAGTTTTTTTTTTTTACTTACATGTTTTTTTAGTTTGTACTTACATTTTAAGCATATGTAGCTTGTAAAATACATTTGACACATTATTTACTTTGTTTGTCAACATGAATCTCCAAGAAAAGTCTAACTGGTAAACCTCCTGTAGCAGGATATAGGGCACTGTAGAGGTTACAGGAGAGCTAACAGGCAGTCTGACTCACCTGTGCTGGAAAAAGGCCTCTAGTGCCTTGCAGATGGTGTATCTCTCCTGCAGGGTCAAAAGGTGCTCCAGCTGCTGGCTGAAGGTACGGCCATGCACGCGGATGCTGGGCGGCAGGATCTCAGCCACCCACTGTAGGGAGCTGAGCACAGGAGAGCGCGAGCGTGGAGACGCCTCCAGAGGTTCAGGTTCGGACAGCGTGAAGGTCGGTGGCCCGTCCTCAACCACCAGTGAGGGCATGGCCCCGCTGCCCTGCAGCATCGACACCACCTTCTCATGGGAGCAGCTCCTGAGATTACACAAGCACAGAACAGCTTTTTAACCAGAGTTCATAACTTGCCTTTGTGTTCCACTCATTGTCATCAGTCATTGTGAAGCACCCTTGTAAAGAGCAAGAACAATAAATAGGTCAGGGTCAGGGACCCATCAATTACTCAGTAATGAATAATAATACATGTATAATGTGTGTGCGTGCGTGCGTGCGCGCATAGACAGTGAGAAAGAAAAAAAAATGTTTTTCAAAAGATACATTTCAATATAATTAACAATCATTTTCATGAACCAAATCTTCCACCAAGAAATGTATTGTTATTGTTAGAGTGCAGGAGTGCACTGAGAAGTCAGGAACCAAACGTGTCTCCCTCTGCATCCTTTTTACCAAGATATGTAAATAAAAAGACTGTATTTATGCTTATTTATATGGATTCAAATTCCTATATAGTGTAATGGCAAACAAACATTCACTGCTTAGATCACTTTCTTAAAATTGTACATCATTATTTATATACAGTCACACAAAAATGTTCTTAACTTTAAAGCATTAATTTTTTTTTGACTATTTTTATTTGTAAATTTATAATACAATGTTTTCCCAATGAAAAAGGAGACTACTCTTTAAAAATAAAAGCAATGTACCCCTCACCTCATGTCCAGCCCGTTGAGAAATAGTATGCGATCTCCAGGTTTGAGGCCTGCTTTCTCAGCTGGGCTACCTGAAGAAGGTCAAACACGCACACACACACATCACAGCGGTAGTAGATGCAAACCAGGTGAAGTTTAAATTTGATACAAATCAAAAGCTCCGGCAGAGATTGGCGTTCCTGTTGCTGTGGACTAGAGACTTTCGAAACTCCTCCTCATTCAGATTCTAATAAAAACTACCTCCACTGACTCAAAATTGTACCTACATAGACCACCAATCTGTTCAGCAGTGGTTAGATCTGTACCCAAAGGCCTTCTATTGCTAGTTTTCCTAATAGAGACTCTCTTTCTAGTTCTCTCTAGGCCGACCATAGGGGGGGATGGGCTCCTCTTTTGTGTTTTGGAACCTCCTGAGGTTTCTTCCTCCAACTTTAGAGAGTTTTTCCTCGCCTCTGTATCCATGACTTGCTCACTAGGGGCTTAGACCTGGATTCTCTAAGGCTGCATAGCGACAACGTTAGTTGTAAAAAGTGCTATATAAATAAAATTGAACATTTTCCAACTGTAAAGTTGTTAAATCGAAATAAATTCTACTAAACCGTCCGTAAACAACATTCTTGCATTCACTGTTGGAGAAGAAAATCAACGGCAAGATAATTTCTTTAAAAGACCAGGCAGGTAAAACATTAATTTATCAAATTCAATCCTACTTGTAGTCTATTTTGCTTTAGAACTGAAGATGTGAGACTAGCATTGCTAACAAAGTCAACAGCCAAATTCTTTCTGTCAAAGCTTTCTCCAACCCTCACAAATCAGATTCAACTCTTTGATAAGGTAGGCAAACTTGAGCTTTAGAACTCAGTGTGACTAAAGGTTTATTCACCCCAAGTATATCTTTTTTTCAAGCAATAAAAAACCTAATTTCAATCTGAAAAAAGTAGAAGAATCCCAAAACGAGAATCTCTCTTCCCAAATGAGAGCAGGCATACAGACAGGCTTCCATGCTTTGAGTTCAACTTTTATTTTTAAAGACTTTAACTGAAAAGGCACGAGGGCCACCACCGACTTTTAAAAAAATAAAGGAACAAGCAGAAGCAAATCACACCTTGGTGGCCCGACGATCCAGGTCCACCTAAACTGAATTTAAACACAAACGCATTCCCACCAACTATAAAACTCACTCACTTAATCCCAAATGAAACACAGGTGTTTTCCCCAAACCAATCCCCACACACACAACTGAATAGGAACAACCCCTACTGGCCGTCCACCCACACAACCCCTGACCCTCACAAACAGTGCTGACCTACAATCCATTGCTTTTGGCACAAACAGTCATAAACACAGAATCTGATCAAAGATCAGTCCTGAGCAGCCCAAATGTTGTGCAAATGGACTGACAAAAGATGTGACGTTTGGTTAATTTTCAAGCTCACAGTAAGTCACTCTGTGTTCTAATCCACATCGAAAAGTCTGCACCACATTAATGAGAGTTATGAAGACGAATTTATAGAAAGGATATGATTATTATCCCTTACCAGGCTCTCAGATCCAGTTCTGAACTAAAGACCCAAAATTTGGACCACAGATGATGTGAGGGGTGTGGAACTCCAGTCCTGGAGGGTTGTGGTCCAGCACGTTTTGGTGATTTCCCTGCTCAGAAACACCTGGTTCACCATTTGATTGTCAGGTTTAATTAATGTGTTTGAGGAGGAGAACCATTAAACTGTGCTGGACCCTCCAGAGTTTGACAACCCTGGACTATGTCTCGGCTGAACAACTACATGTGGAGTAAATGGAAAAGTGTTTAAATCAGAATTTTTGAATAACAACTCCTTTATTGGAGCTTCAATGGAGTTTTATTCCTTTAAAGGAGGGCTGACAAACAGCATGGTGTCTCAGCATGAGAGCATTGCACATTTCCTGTTGACATTACTTGTTCTCCTTTCCTTCTTTCCTTTCTCTCTCTCTCTCTCACTTGGCTGCTTTTTTGAAGGGTTGTAGGAAGAAGAAATCAGCAAGGATTAACATTTGACGAACACTGAATTCCACCACCTGTGTTCCTCTGACTCAGCCGTGCTGTGTACACACACACACACACACACACACACACGCACGCGCGCGCACGTGCACGCACACACAGACACACACACACACACACACACACACACACAAACACACACACACACAAACACACAAACACACACGCACCCCTGCCACTGCTGCTTTTCCTTGCCATAAAAAATGTTAGTTCAAATTAGTGGCACCTATAAGATGAGTGAGATAAAAGACCACCAGATGAATCATGAGCAACACACAGAGCTTAATAAAAAGTCAGATTTGTTTACACCTTAATTAGTTGTGCAGGCTAAAACACAAGCATTCTAATTCAGTCCTTACTTGAAGCCATTCAAACTCTATTCAAATGAATCACACCATCCGTGCCTTTGACCGCAAACTGTTTGTATAGTTCTGTGAGATGTGCTTGCTTTGATTGACAGCACTGCTGCGAGTGATATGAATATTTAATGCCATGCCCACACAATTCACCCACAATTACAAAGTCATTCACTAATGGCCACCTGAGTATTTTAAATGTCACACTTTCACAAAAGCTTCGAAAATGTATTCTGGAGCAAGACTAGGCCTAAATGTCAATCCAGCATTACACCAGCCCCGCTTGTTCTCCACAGGCAAGCTAGCCGGTCTACAGGATAATGTGGAAAACTATTGTTGTTCTAATCTGTGTACTGAGTCATTTAACATTGTTTTATGAGCTTCAGTTGAGAGAAAGATGTGGTAAAACAATTCACACACTGAGTATCTGAACAGGTGACATGACCTTTTATACCACTAAGACTGGTGGGATAATATTGAGGGGAAGAACAGAGGAACTGAGAAATAAAGTGGAAGATAGTTAAGAGAATGGAGACGGACGGTAAAGAACACAAAAATATAAGCGTTGGCTTGGTCCTTTCCTGTTTTTTCCAATTCAATACTTTGTAATCAACCATTTATTGTATTTGCCGGGCAAATAGAGCAGGTCTGTAATCAGTGCATCCAGGAACGCTCTGACATGAGAGTGTGCGGTAAAAGACAAGTTACATGGGTTTTTATTGTCACTCCAGCACGATGTCACTTCGGCCTTGGTTTCTGATCAGAGATCAGTGGCTCTGGAAATGAACTCATCCTACCAGATGAGTTTCGGTCCTATTTTCACACCTGTCTCGTCTGTATCTATTTTAGTTTAGCTAGGTCTCCAAACTACACCTTGCAGACACCCATTGTGTAGTACACAATGTTCTTATGGCCTTGCAGTAAACAACCCCATTTCGTAAGAGAAGAGAATAGGTAGGATAGACTTTTGCAAACAGGTCCAACCATACCTGGGATGACGGAGTCGATCCAAACTGGTGCATGGCCACGCAGAGTGAAGCCAAAGCTCTGGTTCCCTTTGTAGACCCGCACTGTCCTGTAAGAAGTCAAACAGAATGGTACGTCCTCAGTTATACACTCAGAGCGTACTTGGGTAATTGGCAACATTGAGGGAAGAAGTCACACTCTGACATTTCTGCCTTTAGAAAATGTCCCTCCTCACTGCAACCGTGTTACTTCAGTAACTCCTGAACCTACCATGACATTACATTACATTCATTGGGGAGACACGTTTATCCAAAGCGACTTACAGTTTAAGGAAACCCTCAAGTTTCAGGAAAATGTGAAAACTACAGAAGAGTATGTTCAGGAGTACATTAGGAGGATTTTGAAGAAGGTAGTAGCCTAGTGGGTAAAACTCTTGCCTGTGAAACCTGCTGACCACGAACCTGCAAACCCTCGCTTTCTACCACGATGTCACGGAGCAAGACGCTTAACCCACAGTTACAGGACTGTCCCTGTAACTAATGATTGTAGGTCACTCTGGATGAGGACGTCCACCAAATGCTGTGAATGTAAATACAGAGAGATTCTGTTGATCTGTTTGTCTTTGGCAGCTCATTCCACCAGCAGGGACCCAGGGATGAGACTCTGCACTCTGGGTTTACCTTGTGTTTAGGGATGGCAAAGCCAAACAATGTTCCTTGGAGGTGCAGAGAATATGACATTAGGCAACTGCAGGGTACATTTGTATACATTTGTATTGGTCCAGACCACAGCAGAAAAGGACAAATTGTTACCTTTAATTCTGGTTTCTGTTCACAATGACAAATGAGTTTATGACATACATTTGGTGACAACAGCTGTGTTAATATCCACAACTTTCTGAACGTTGCCAGTGCACCCCCATGATTTTGATGCACAGCTGGGTGAAATCCCTGCAACGCTGGCTCGAATTAACATGCAGCATTGGGAATGGATAACTTCACATGCTGCAGGCCACTCCAGATTTAACCTGGACCGCGGCTGCACAGCTTTCACTTTCAGCCAAACGTGCTGAGCTCTCTGGGCAAATGGCCCTGAGCCTGGAAAAAGCTTAAGGGTGAAAATGCATTGCAGTGAGCATTTAGAAACCTTTGAGCCTCCTTCTGTCTTCCCTTTAGCCTTTCAATTAACTTCAAGTATTTATCTAACGGTGCTTAATCATTTGGGTTCATGCAGTTCTATGCATCTTCACATTTGCCCTAGTTTAAGACTGCAATTTATGTACATTTACATAAAATGTACCATAAAACTTATCACAAATTAATAAGCTTCACATTTTTGGGAAAAAAAAGGTAGTACCTGAAAATGTATAGTTAATGAAAATATTTTATGGTTATAAAGCCTTTTTGTAATTAATGTTAAGTGATGGAGATTTGCTAACATTCATCAGGTAAACAGTGGTTACATTTGCATGAAGTCTGCTGTGAACTCTAGTGTAAATTAACATGCAAACAAATAAATGAGTTCACTGTAGGGAGTGTGACTACATGAGTGTGACTACATGAAAAAATGAGGTCTCTATTTTTAAAGATCAGTGTCAAAACAAGTCCACCGCTCACATTTAGCACTTGCTCTGGCAGGCAATGCGCATATATTTAAGATATGGTTTATTTTTTGCTTTCCATGCTAATATACCCTTAACATCTTTTATAATATGATTCCCTACTGTGAGTGACTTAAAAATACAGTAAAAAAAAGAAAAACACTGTACAGTTCATCCTGTGGGAGCAAGAAAATGTACATGTCATTTTGCTGTTGTTTAACAGAATTTAACAATAAAAATTCAGCAGCACTGTTTTATCTCACTCCTAATGAACAGTTGGTAATTGGCCATGATTAATGGTAAAAAAGGCTTTAAAATGTCAGCATCTCTTTTTTGACATTCAGATTGATGTTATTTTTGTCATTTTTGTACATTTCTGGTCTATGGATCTATAACACCCTTTACTGCCAGACTTGACTGTTTTTTCTCTTAATTTTTTTCTTACTGTGTGTTGCTGAGCAACAATAATCCATAATATCCCGCTGTAGATGTACAATGGGGCACATAATTTGACCAGAGGTGACCTTAAATAATGAAATGTCTGCCCTTCAAATAAATAATTCTGTTTTTTGCACAAAATGAAATGACAGGCATAACACACACTGTCTGCTGCCCAGAAGACATTGTGATCCTGATGATCGCGAACATTTTAAGACTTTTAACATTCAACTGATATGATCTGACTTCACTTTGACTGCCTACTCCAAGTGGCAACAGTGGGAAATCGAGTTCTGTTCTACTATATTTAAAGCACAGTGGGAACCGAGATGTGTCACACAGTCCTGTCAAGTAGAGGTGAGGATTTCTGTGACAAGCACATGAAGGTTGCACAAATAGAACACTGGAAGCTGAAAGTGGAATATAAAATGTGTCAGCTCACATTGTTCACAATGCTGTCCCTTTCCTCACTGGCCAGCTTTGGATTATGGGATCTCTTTCCCAGTCAAACCTGCATCCTAAAGATCTAGCACTTTAAACTGATAAAACAACATGCAACGTTCTAAAAGGAGGCAAGCTTACTCTACTAAAATAAATCCAGACTGTTTGGACACCGCTAGGGTCCCCATATGCTGAAACCTTGCCAACTCTTTTAATGGAGGGCGACACTTGTGGGGGGACAAAAATGCAATAAAGAAGGTTCAAACTTCCTTTACTCAGTCTTGTTACTAAATACCTCACATTCTTCACATTCTCAATAGTATGGAGGTCTCTGGGCAGGTAGGCATAGATGTGCCTTTTTAAGGAACCCAACCCCAATAAGTGTGCATCTTTCCACACACAACACACACCATTGTCCCTTATCCTCTATACCAATGGTCTTCGACTACATGTGCCCAAGGGCCAGAGTTTTTCTCGGTAGACACTGTGAGGGCCAGATGCTCTCCTAAAATAAAATACAATTAATATTGTATCTTAAGTAATATATTATTATTTGATATATTCATTTTCCTTCCAAATTACTGATATTTTTTAGCCTTTGTCAATGTTAACAGACTCATATTACATGGAACTTAGAAACTGGTTGAAACAAACTCGGATATTTCACGGTAAACACACAGATAATCAAAAACTCAAAATAAGGCGGTTAGTACACAGTCCTCATAGAAGATAAACAATGATTCGTGCTGAAGCACCGTTTCAGCTTCCTTATATACACACACATATCAGTCTTAACTCGGTACAGCTGAAAGTCATTTCCATGCACACGCTGAACCTGAAAGTGTGCGCACCATGACCGCTGGAATACTGACTGTTTGAAGGTTTGTTTCATTTGATTTAGAAATAAAATGTAGGAACATACTTTTCCCTCCTCACTAGGCTATTTCTGATTCAGTAATATCAGAGAAAATTTTACATAAGGAGAACCCCCTCTCTCAGAACGCTTCCGCAGGCGAATGCAGAATTTAGCCTTATAGCTCTATGGACGTCTATTCATTTTCCATCGGGGTGCTGGATGTGGCCCACGAGCCCCCAGTTGACACTCACTGCTCTATACAGTCAAAGGTTTGAATGCCTGTGGTAAAATGTTGCATTTTGTTGATTTACCAAATGAAAATAACGCACATGTCCTCTACACGTCATTAACTTACCTGTTTTATTTTTGTTCCTATTTTGTGCACAGTTTCAATTTGCCCAGAGGTCCACAAACCTTTGCATGCAACTATTCCGAAATCACTTGAATCTTGACTAAAAAAGGCAAAACTAGGCCAACGAAAACCATCAACAAGTATTTTCAGTTTTGTCCATATGAATTTGTTTACATTTTCATTGTTTACATCCAACTTAGAGTTTGTTAATGACAATCTGAAGAGAGCAGCAGTTTACATACAGAAACTATGCATTTTTGGCGAAAGAGAAAGAACAGTTATGACATGTTGCTCAAAAACACAATAAGATTCTGAGAATTTTCTTTAAACAAAGGTTAGTCACATACACTAATAAGCATAGCTTTCCACGGATGCACAGTGTTACCTTCGACCAGCTGAAAAGAAAACATGGGCTCTGACAGTTCATTAAAACAATCATTTAACAGTAAACAGTAGCTGCTCTCCCTCCATACCAGCAAACCAAACTACAAATATTCCCCATGGACACACAGTCTATACTTGGAGTAATGTACTCTTCTTATTCTTACAGAAAGCACTAAAGTCAACTCTGTTCCATTACTAGGATAGCCACTGGAATATTTTAAGCCTTCTTGGATCACGGTGAATGGGATGTGTGGGAGCCTATTGCTGCAGTCATAACGTGAAAAGCAGAAAAATACCCAGGACAAGTCGCAGTCATCACAGGGCACACACACAGACAAACACATTCACATGCACTCATTCAAACCGGGGGTCAATTCAGCAGCTACATTACACCTGACATGCATGTTTTCGACTGTGGGAGGAAACTGGAGTGCCCTTGGGAAACTAATGCATATTTTCAAAAAAGCCCTGAAAAATAAAGCTATCCTACATTTATATTATCCACTTATTTATTTTTGTGAAAATTAAAAACGATCCCAAGCTTTATCATTACTTTCACATTTAGGCTGATTAATCAACTAATAAATAAAGTTTCCACTGGCCTGCGGTTGGTGATAACGTTGGTGTGGCCAGCAATGAGCGAGGTGGTCTTGCGAAGGCCGCGGGACGGGGGGAGGACGTTGTCCTCATTGGCGGCACGAGGCACAGAGCTGGCTCTGGTTGACACCAGCAGGCGCTCAGGGTGGTCCTCACTCCGGCTGCGGCGCAGGCGGTTGTGTCGATGCTCACTGAAGCTGCGGCCCCTCAGGCGGCTGATCAAGCTCTGCGAGACAACCTCATCAAAACGCTGCCGGTGCTTCTTGGGGATAAAAATCCTGACAAACATGACAGAGAAGAAGTGTGAGTGTCACAGTCAAGGCACATGAGAGGAGACTCCGGAGACAGTAAGAACCACAGTAATTTCGGCTGAAGCACAGTGGAGAAGTGAGAGAAGAGAGAGAGAGAGAGAGAGAGAGAGAGAGAGAGAGAGAGAGAGAGAGAGAGAGAGAGAGCGCGAGAGAGAGAGAGA
>JBBJLR010000029.1:10669485-10718504 GCA_037577145.1 Brachypetersius gabonensis
GAGAGAGAGAGAGAGAGAGAGAGAGAGAGAGAGAGAGAGAGAGAGAGAGAGAGAGAGAGAGAGAGAGAAAGAGAATTACACATCCATACAGCCTCAAAAATTTACATTTCTAAAATCAGCTAAGATATGTGATTTAAACTAGTTTTTCATTTTCTGGTTTGTAAATGGTCTTTCTGTTTTCAGTGTTATTTGTTGTCTGTATGTTTATGGTTTGGTCCATAATCCTGATCTGTTTGTTCCTGATTGGCTGGTTTTATGTTGTTCTAGTTTTGTTTCTTTTAACTGTTTGCTTTTCTTGTTTTACTTGTTTCCAAATTGGTTTTTAACACTAAACTCTGTGTTGATCATCCATATCATGAACATGGAACTGAATTAAAAACCTCTGTGTCCTCATCACAAGAATGCTGATGGTGTCTTTGCAGTTTAAGCTAACTGACATAACAGGACTAATCCAGGTTGCTTAAAGGCTAGAGCAAACTTCAGGCATGGCTCAGCTTGTAATTAAACTGCTCTGATGCAATATAAAATGAAACGTCTTGCAAAATGAGGCTTTGTATTTTTACCCCCTAGAGTTTATTTGATTAATACACCAACATGTAAGTATATTTAAATCAGTTGCAACTGTCACTCACAATCAAAATAGTAATCACTTTAGACCTTTTTGGGACTTTTTGGGATTCCACACACTTTTCATATTTATGGACTACGTTGACTTTATTGAAGTAAGTGCAAGTGAACGTTCTGTCATACGTGAACACACCACGGCACACGCTGTGAACAGCATGAAATTCTTCCTCTGCATTTAACACACTCACTAAGTGAAGCAGTGGGCAGCCAGGAACACAGCGTCTGGGAATCAGTGTATATGGGGACGGTACCTTGCTCAAGGTGCTTAGCAGAGATCACAGGGGGTGTGCGCAATTTTGTCTGCACTGAGGTTACCAAAATTATATTTTTACACATTAAATTCATAGAATCGCATTTCTTAGAAACGTTAGTGTGTGTGTGTGTGTAAGATTATAAGAACAAAAACCTACAACCGCTGTTTATTTTTGTAATTAATTACTTTATTCTTTTTGTGCGTCTACGCGGGTAGGAGTTGGGGTTGGGGGTCCTGGCTTGACACAGGGAAGGGGGGCTTCAAGGGAAAAAAGTTGGGAATTACTGCACTAGGCCACCAGCTGCCAGTAAACCGTAGGATTTAAAAACTAAACGGTCTTTATGTACTCCAAAAAATTTTTTTTTGTTTTTCCTTTGTATGAGCCTTTGAAGACATAAACAACATTTACACAAAAGGAAAGAGCCAAATACTACTTTGGCCCTAGTTTTCACTGCTAAATGACACTCACTTAGTAGCTAACTGACTAGCTATTTCTTACATTAGAAATGGCACAATAAATTGATTAAAACTGGTACATAACACTGAAATAACTCACCAAGTCAAAATTATTGGAATTATCCTTTTAATAATTCCAAAATTATTATTCAGAACACCAGCCAAAGTAAAAAAAAAAATGGAAATGTTCTTTTGAGCACTGTACATGGAATCAGGGCTAACAGTTCCACCCTGTGGAGAATGTTCAGACTGCAGAGCATAGCGTTATAATGACCTGTGGACACCATGTCTGTCATTCAAATCGCAAAGTGATTGTCAAGGACGTTCATCAACAACATACATATTTTTTTTAAATCATGATAGCCCGTAACAACAGCTGTCCCACACCACACTGTAGCCCAACACAAACGCGAGAGAGACTGAAAAGGGAATTGTTGATCATTATAGGCAACCCTTTCATTCTCTGACTAAAAGCACTCAGTAGAACATCTTGTTCTACAGTACAGTGAGTACGCTGGATGGGTGGAGTGTGTGCTTTGTGAAAAGCACAAGCGGAATGAAGGCTTGATGTACTGAGCACTTCTGCTAGTGATTGCCTGGCCTCAGATGCTCTAAAATGCACAAGAGACCAGAAAGTAGGAGGTAACTGGGCCATCTTGATGCTTTCTTAAGTTTTCTACACCATGGCTTGTTAAACTTCTCTGAACATCACAAACAAATGCATTTAACAACGTTAACAACTCCATAATTATTCACACACTTGGTAAAGGTAAAAAGTCAGGTAAAAAAAAAAAAATTCACTGACATTCACTGTAAATCAAGCCTAATTAAGTAAAAATGCACACAGTTACCAGGGAGCAGTGTGTGGGGAGAGTACCTTGCGCAAGGGTGCCTCAGTGGTGCCACTGTGAGTCCTGTGACTGGAACCCACGGCCCTCTGATCATGAGGGCAACTTCCTAACTATAAGGCCAACAGCTGCAAAAGGTTTTAAAACCCATATATCACATGTGTACGTTGTGCAACCACTGCCAATATAACAGCAGTGAGGCTTCTTCTGTAAAGTATACAGTATACAGCTTAATACTCTAAGCCACTTTTCAATGCAGATTATCCTCTGTTTTCTCTGTACTCTCCTCTTCAGCTTACGAGGGGGTTTGGGTCAGACGGCAATGTCTAATGCTGAACATTAGTCGATGATACCACTGATCCTAACAAGAATCCTGGGCTTTTGGAGAAAAACAGCCCAAAACATCACAGAGCCTCCACCACACTTATTCTTTCCAAAAAGTTTTGTCATATCTCACCATGGTTCCAGTTGACGTTCCAGTGCTGTCTTGTTAACTCCAGGTGCTTGTGTTAGTAGGTACTTGGTAGTGTGAAACAAAATACACATCTTTCAAAGGGTTGACAGGGAAGAGGCAACTATGTTTTTGTTGAAGGCTTGGTGACTCCAAACTGGTACCGTCATGTATAAATTGACAACTGAGATCACTGGAGAAATAGTTGGTTCTCTCCAAGTATTCTCTGCATGGTGCACGTTCTTCCAGAATAATACCGAACAGCTCTGACTGCTACTGCATTTCATCTATATGCATCTTTCCCATGTTGATGAAAATGGCTATGAATACACTGCCTTTTATCAGAAATACTGTTTTCTGATCATTTTGAGGTAAGATCATGTCTGAAGACATTACTAGCGGAATGGAATGTGCAGGACATCGTAAAGCAAATTAGTAACAGAAGAAATGTTTTTACTCTATTTTATCCTAATTACATATAAACATTACAAATAACTGAATTACACAGACATGGGGAAGCTGAAAAACGTGAGGTGCACTGCACTGCCATTTTTTCTTAGGAGTTTTTGAAGGCTGCTTCTAGCTGCATGTGTCCCTGTTGCTAAGGAAGAATAGCACTGTAACTATTAGCTGTGGTAGTAGAATACAAAAGAATTCAAATGAAACAAATAAGTTGCCTTAATATTTTTTTTATGTAAAAAGCAAAAGAAGCACATTTAGATGTAGTTGCGCACACACACACACACACACACACACACACACACACACACACACACACGCTACAATCACAAAGGAACTAATATAAATCTAATTTTCCTTTGAATATCTAATATTTTATTTTAGAATTGACAAATTTGTTGACTTTTAATGGTCTAACAGGTCAACTCTTGTCTGATATGTGCTACTTGAATTTTCCAACTTAGGGCACCTAGATCCCACCAGACATAGTAATTATATTAATTTGTGGTAGATCTGCTTCAGCGTCAGTTTATTCTTTTTTCCCCTTCAATTGACATCTTTGCAAATAACGGCCAATTAACTGCCTCTACTCACTCTCCAGATGGTGCATCTCAAAGAGCTCACTAGACAGAAGGAACCAGAGGAAAATCAAAAATAAGCACTCACTGCACCTCAGTTCCGTAGCATAAGTTTCCTCAGCAGCACATCATCAGTGAGCCTGACATAAATAACATAACAAAAGAGATGCTGCAGGAAAGTACCACTTAACTCCATACACACCTTCCAGCAGAAATAAACCCAGCACACTACAGTATCACTCACCAACAGCAATTCATCACGCTGAGAAGAGGCTGCAGTAATCCTATACATGGAAACTACCCAGCTGGGTGCAGAAGCATAGATAACACACTGCCTCCGAGTTACTCCACAATACAGTAAGGGTAAGCAGCGTGCGAGAGAGCTGGGGAACTGTACTTCCAAACGCTGCCAGTAGCAACATTTGGACACAGGGAAAAAATAAATAAATAAGTAAATGCCAACAAGAGATTAGAGATAAAGAGCGGGGAGGGGAATGTGAGATTTTTTTATGATGTGACAACAAACTATGTGTGTGTGGAGGGGGGGTGAGGGAGAGAAGAACAGAAAAAGCGACTGGGTGGGGAGTGATACCGAGAGCAAACAGATTCCTTAGAATCCAGTTATAACATTAATTACCCAGTGCTTAGAAACCTGCCGGCTCAAAACACACCTAGAAGAGAAGCCGATGGAAATTTGCTTAAAATAGAAGACAAAGGGTGGATGCTTATATTAGAAACCAATGAGCAGGTGCTTGTGAAAGAAATCATTGGGCAGGTACTTTAATGGAAACCAATAAACAATGGCTGTATTTAGTCAGCTAATGATCTGTTCTTCAAAGTACAAAAAAACACATTAAAATGATCAGTCATGGTAATTGCACATTTGCTACAGCAGCAGCAGCATATAGAGATTAGACAGAAAAACATGAATAAATCATGTAATATTCAAAGAGTACTGCCGCCTTTGACCTCTTTGTGACAACCTGAGCTATAATTCACCCTCCTTGCCACTGGGGGAGCTATGAGCATTCTCCAAGCATAACTTCCACTTGTAGGCCTGTTTAAGGAATCAGTGTAGAAAGTATCGTTGCCTTTCATGTTGTACTAAGTGGTTGGTATTATAGCATTTTTCTGATTTTTTTTCCTGGGCGTTTTGTATCCTGACTTATGCCTCTAGCAGCGTCTGTGAAACTCCTATTTTGGTTTTTGACTTTGTTACTCATTTTTTCTACTTCGAATGTTTTAAGGATTATGAATTTGGATCATCTATGTTTTCATATGTTGCCAAAATTTTCATGCAAACTCATTACACTCATATCCTATTAAACCCTTTTCTGCAACTGAATCCACCCTATCATTGTTATAGAATACCATGACAATAACTTATTGTGGTCTCAGCAGACATCCTTTGACAAGTTTTGGCTCATCAGGGAAACCTGTTAGGTACTCAGGAGAAAATCCTCAAGCACATTCAAGAAAGCGTGCAGGAATTTCTTGAGCAGTGCCACACCTCATCAAGTATGGTGGTGCCTGGACCCCCGAGGCAATGTTACTCCTGTCAGCCACTGAATCTATTCCTGTCCCACAGCCACAAAGGCTTTTACGACAATTCTGATCAGTGCCAGGGTATCTTGCTGATATTCATCACAGCAAATTGTTTACATCAGAAGACGCTATGGTGGCATTTGTTATCTCCCTACTTACAGGGAAGATATTGAATTTGGCTACAGCAATTAGTAATCAGTATGCAGTCAGTTTACAATATCTGGATAATTCCTTATCACGGTTTTAAAAAGTATTTAGTTTCAGGGAAGGGAGCAGGAAGAAGATTAGCCTCATTACTTGACTGAAGCCAAGATTGCCTTACAATTGCAGCAGCCCACTTTAAAGACCATGTACTTTTGAGGACTTAAAGAGGAATTACAAACCGATACAGCTTGTTGAGGTGGGAACAAGTAATTAGGTGATCCATACAGAATTACACATCCCTACTATCATGTGACTCCTCACTTGCTTTAGATTTTTAAAAGCCTCTGCAAATAGGAAAAGACACAACAAACCTTTATTACTACTGTGAAATTTTTTTCTAGTCAGGAGATGTCCCTCACACTCTCACCCAAAAGCTGAAAAACGTGGTGCGGTGCAGCTCCCACGAACAATGTACTGTAAAGTGCAGTTTGAAATTCACACGGTGAAGCGGTCAAGCCACTGGTGAAGGAGTAGTTAATAACTTGTATCAGATTAACTCATGAGGAACAAACGTTGTCCTGAAAGCCCAACTACTCTTGGCCATCCATGGTGAACGGGTCCACTGGAGGGATGCGATGGGGTTCTGATTGCTGTAACCATTGTCTTACGGTTCCCATCTATGCCACATTTCAAGAAAGCCCTCAGTGGTAGAAATCTCCCAATATAGACAGAATGGTCTTCTCTTCTACTAAAGTTCAAGCTATCCAAGAATGGCCAGTATCCCAGTCCCTCAGAGACGTACAGCCTTCCCATACTCCTATAAGACTGTGGTCTTACGTACAAGACTGTGGATTTTATTACTGATCTGCCCATAACACCAGGAAAGACTATGCGCTTGGTTGTTATTGACCGATTTTTGAAAGGCTGCATATTCATTTCATTAAAAAAGTTACCCCAGCTATGGAAATGGCAGATCTGCTGTTTCATCAAGTATTTAAACTGTACAAAATACCAAAGAGATTGTCATCAAGGCTTCAAGGCATGCAGTTCACATGTATGGAGAGCATTTTGCAAGAAACTTGGACATCAGTTAAACATATCATCAGGATATCACCCTCAATGAAATGGCCAAAAGGAAAGATTTGTCCTAGAAATCACACGTACTATATGTAAGAAAACAACAGTATATTCAGTTATAATTCATATTCAGATGATTCTTTCTATAGGAGTTTTACTCATTTTAAGGGTGACCCTGATGTGCTAATGATTAAGGTTGCAAAGTTTAGGGCTCCGTGACATGAAGGTTGTTATTTTGTTGAAACAGTATATTTTCAAGCTAAAGAGTTTAGATAATGTGTTTTGTTTCAACCAGAAAGCACTTCTTCAGGGTTGTCATCATGGGGACGCAGGGGAGGCGCCATGGTTTCTGCCCATGTTTGATAAGGTGAATGGTCCTTTTGAAAGTATAAGAAGTCCTCAGCGAAGGACAAATTCAGAGAGAATCCAGGACTGCCCAAATAACACTCTCCTTCTGCAGAAGTGAAATAAAGTCCTTGTTCTGAGCGAAGAATCTTCACTGTATCACACTTCCAGAAATCTTTCTACATTTTAATATCCCATCAACCGTCATTTTTGCCAGAAGAGGAGCAGAAAAACAAGAGGAGAGTCCAGCAGTAGCCAAAAGAATCTGGTGCGGTACCAGAAAGACGATTTTGAAGGCAGTGGCAGCACAAAAAGCACAAGCAGATCGACACCAGCGTCTCGGGCCCACCTACTGACCTGGACAGGGAGTGAGGTTGTCTAGAGACATCAAGATACATCAAGCTATGACTAGCCAGACAGAAGCTAAGCTCTCAATACATCAGACTGTTGAGAGTTCTACATTGGATCAATGCTGTCATTGTTTACAGTTATTCATTACTGTATTCACCCAGTATTCCACGCATCCATGTTAAAACCATTTTTGTGTGGTGCGCCACCAGGTACAAGGTCGTGGGTTTCCTGAACTCAAGAAAGTACCATGAAGGATTACAGTATCTGATTGGGATGGTACGGCTCAGAAGAACAATGTTGGATCTCTGCGCAGGACACACTGGATCACTCCCCAAGCCAAAAAATTCTACCAGGCCCCTCCAGAAAAAACAGTGCCTGAACCAAGGGGTCACCACAGCGAAACATAACCTCCCACCCCCGGAGTCACGCTTAGCTAGGGGGGCTCTGTGATAGCTTGTAAATTTGGATCACCCATGTGCTCTCCCTGTATTCTTTATTCTGATTCTTATCTGTCCAAATGTCTGAATTCTCATAATAATCCTGTATAAGCTCCTGTATTTGTCCTGTTGTTTTTAAAAGAAGTGAAAAATCCCACAGGCTGTTGGACAACATGAGAAAGGGTAGGTAGCGATGACTGTGCAAAAGGGGTCCACTGGATTTGGTGCTGAGTATAAGGAAACATGATCTTCCCAAGAGACTTCTGACTGGCTGCACATAGGACTGATCAAAGTGATAGCGTCTGTGTCCCATACAAGGATACTGTTAGTCCACTAAAGACAAAGAAAACAATGAAAATGCAGAGAAAAGGTCTTTTGTTCCTGAAAATTGATTTCCTCCCAATTAGCAAGCTCAGCGGCTCAGAGAGGCACTCAAGCTTATAATAATACAGTTATCAGAGGCCTAGTGAGTAGCCACTTGAAGAGCAAGGCCATTTCATTAATCCAGTGAAAACAACCTCCGTCTGAGAGAGAGAAGTCTCATTATCCTGTAAGGCCGCAGAAAATAGACTGTCAAGGATAGAAAATCCACAACACGATTGCTCAATAACACTATTGTCTTTCTACCCTGTTAAATGTACACTGACGTACACTTGATATGCTTATGTATATGATTAAAATAATAAATAGAAAATGAAGCAGTTTTGCAAGAGCACACAGACATTTGGCTACATTCTACTGTACTTCCAGCAGCGCATACCAGATTAGAAGAGACGGTAGACACAGCTGGCAGAAAAACAAACCTTTTTGTTTTCCACTTTCTTTTGCTGGGGTCCAAATAGCAGGAGTCCTACCCTCACAGGGAAAGATGCAAGGTATCAAGCTTTCCATCTCATCAAATCTTTCTGCAGCTGCTGCCATTGGACTTGGCACAGCACCTAATACTCTAAAATATTTATAGACTGGCCTGATTACGACAAGGCTGTTGACAGCTTCTGTCGTCACATTTGAGACAAGTACTTAGAAAGAAAGACAATTTACCTAGTGCAGTTCATCACAAAAATACAAGAAAGCCTCAGTATTCAAAGATCATGTCAGTTTGTGGATATTGGTGATAATATGGCCTGATGTTTGGTCTTCCATTGACCTGCCCTGACCTGAAAAGTACACAGAGTCACTCCAGAAGTAACCCATTACAAGTTATTAATTACATCTCATAGAAAGTAAGACTATTATAATACTTCTTACTTTTTGAAAACGAAGTTTTACAACAAGTTCTGGAAAGAATGTGAAACAACCACACAGATGATCATTCAGATTTTTTACCATCTAGACAATATGAAATCACATATGTGAGGAAAAAATTATGGGGTCCTCCGATGTGGAGGAAGCAACGATGAAACCACCTTTGCACTTCTAAAACTAAAATCGGCACAAGTTTGAAAATTGTCTGCAGAAAACCTTAATGAACTGTTGGACTTGTCTAATTGAAAGGAAACATGGCCTCAATGAGAGAGTTGTCAGTTGAAACAAGGGAAAGAATTATAAAGGTCCTTCAAGAATAAGTAGAAGAAAGAGGACGAAATCCACCAGGAATGTGGTAAAAGTTGTTCCAGGTGAGCGGTGTGTAAAATTCGTCTTAACAAAATGGGAACGTTATAAAAGGAAAGCACACAGGTCGACCAGGGAAGACGTCAAAGGGTCTGGATACAAAACCTTGAAAATTAAAAACGCAACAACTAAACAAATGAAAACTATCAGGCAGAATCGGGATTTCTACACTAATAACTGGGTGGCGACTCACAGCTCCAACCTCTCTGTAAAGTTGACAGGAGGTGGAGTACCTGGCGACACGATGTTCAGCTGAACATCAGCAAAACAAAGGAACTGGTTGTGAACCACAGTGAAGATTCTGCTCTCCCACTTACATAAATAGCGACCCAGTGGAGATGGTGAGCACCTTTAAGTACCTCCGTGTTCATACATGGTCGCTACACACAAACACTCTGTTCACAAAAGTGCAGCAGCGTCTTTTTTCATTCAAAACAGCTCAAGAGGGTTAGGGTCACTCCTGTGGTCTTAAAGTTTCTACACAGCTGCTTTTGAGAGCATCTGATTTGGGAACAGTAGCAAGTGATCAGAGCAGCAGAACATCGCACCAGAACTGCTCTGCGTTCCCTGCAGAACATCTATACCATCTATACGGGACTATTTCCACCCCAGCAAGTATCTGTTCCGCCTGCTGAACTCAGGCAAACGATCCTGCAGCCTTTTGGCCAAGACTGAGAGACTCGATTTTCTCATACCATAATGCCTCAGGAGTGATTCAGCACTGTATGTGTTCATCTACTTATGTGACAAATATTAAACTTCTTGAATGTTATTTGTGACAGAGCTGTAAGAAGCTTCTGGAAAAGGATTTATGCACAGAAAGCTTAAACAAAAGCCAGCACTAACACCTACACAGAAGAAAACAAGGTCACGCTGGGATAAAGAGAAGCAGATAGGACTGGAATTATTGTCTGGTGCCATTCTGCTGAAACAAAGGATGAAGGAAACAAATTTCTTCCCTCATTCGTGATATGTGTTTGCATGTCAGGAAAAGGACCAAGGATTATCATTACCTCAATACATAGGTGTACATTAATAATCTGGACACTTTTCTCATACCATCTAAAGAAAATGAGTTTTTTTGATAGTCTTTTTCAGGATCTCATCCTAGAGCAAAATGTTTGAGCTTCTCCTCAGGAAGGCAGATCAACTCAGTGACATGGAAATAAACCAACTGTTAAAGAAAGTTGGAACTAGCATGATGGAGAAAATGTTTTTCATTAGTGAAGTTCATGCTTCAAAGGATTCAGGCCATCAGAAACGCCCGAGAAGCAGCAACAAAGTACTAATTGTTTTTTTTGTTGATAAGGTTTGATAAGTTTTTCTTCTACTTCATCTGAAAATTATAAACCCTGCTCATATTCACAGTCAGAGATATGTATTCCGCTGTTACCGGCAGTAAAAACCCACAACACGGTTATTTTTATTTTTAAGATGAGTAACGAAAGTATAGGGATTCTCAATAACTCAGCATCTATAATGTGATGACAGTAATCGAACCATTATAAAAAGACGAGTCAGATTGCTGCAAGCTCCTTTGTCCCTTGTTGCCTCCAACATTTGTCATACATTTAAGTTTGTGGTCACTGAAAATTGGAAAACCACAACAAATGTTGGAAGTTCAAACAAGACAATGCAAGAGGACACTCAATATGTATAAATGTGAGGAAGAAAAATGTTGCATATTTGTGTTGGTGATCATAAATAAATAAATAAATGAATGGTGGAGTTTTCAGCATTTTGTAGGTCCTCTATTCTTGAAGACAGCTGTAAACTCCTATGTCTCTCATTCTGCTTGCTTACTTAAAAAAAACAACCCAAACTTTCCTTTCTCTCGTCTTAACTCTTGACTTTTCTACAACTTGTGTTGTTCAAGTATTAACAAGTATTCAAGTCATAATATTGCTTGGCTGGTGCTGGTTAGGCATTATATAGGTGCACCAATTGTGCAGTATTTCGGCTAAATAATAGATTTAAGCTGCTTTACAGGTTTAAGAAACAGATGGTGACTACTTGAGCACTGATGTACGTCGTTTAAAATTATTAAAAGGACTAGCTTAACATAAGAGTTCTAAATTGTACATGAAATTCACTCAATGAACTGTGTAGCATTTTACATTGTGTAGCTGGAGTGTCGCCATTTGTTACAGTTTTAAGTGAGCAGAACAGATAAAGCCATCAAAAACAGCTGCTGAACATAACTGAAGGACATACGTACATGCATCAGTTCTTTCGGACTATCAGTGTTTGCTTAAAAGCCATTTGTTTTGTACCTGATGCTGTCAATCAGCTGCTGATGCTCTTCATTGATGAGTATCTCAGGCAGGGTGGAGGCCAGCCCCTCCACATCCCTCTCAGCAGCGTACTGCTTCAGCAGATCAAACAACCTCTCCTTCACTGCTGGCTCCTCGCCTAAGATCTCCTCAACCTGAAAACCCAACATATAAGATTCAATGGAACCATATAAGACCAGCAACAAGCTCTACTGGAGACTCTTTAAACGAAGCCAAATGGTTGTCATTTACGAGTAGCTGAGAATATTTGTTGCAGCACCTCCTGAAAGATGGACTACATTATCAATACTGTATAACACAGCTGATGTGGAATAGTTGATCTCCTTTTTTGGAACATGATGTTCTGAAATTTCACTGATTTATCAGAATTCATCATTCAATCTTTCAGATACAAACAAGTCATTCAGAGCAGTCTGTTGTAGTCTGTCTTTCTACAGTGGTGCTTATAGGAACCAGGGGCCATAATGTCTGCAACACTAATACAGTATCTATCATTCAAATTTACCAGTGGACTGATAGGTGTTGTCATATGTAGTGTTGCTACTAAATTTCCTTGTATTAACTTTCTGTGATTGAGATGAAATAAGCTTTAAACACTTCTAGTTTTGTTCACCATGATTTCTGACCTTTCACTTGTGTGGCATATTTAACGTTGAACCATTTTGAATGATTTACTCATGTGGTCGATCATTGAAAGCATGTTGCACTGTGTTAGAGGCCACCACGTAGGTCACATATGAGCGTAGTACCTTCTTGTTGAACTCCAGGGCTTTGTGTTTGCGGTCCTGCCGCACGATGTCTCCACTATGGTAAGTTTCCTTCATGCTGCTGCTCATGCGCTTCTGCCAGCGGTTCATTCTGAGCACACCCAGACGCAGCGTTCGCCCCTGGGATGTTTTAATCATGGCTGCAGCCGTCTCATGCTGCTTCACTGGAATTCCATTCACCTCCATCACATAGTCCCCCGCCCGCAGACCACTGCGGCCCGCCGGGGAGTTGTGCAAACAGTCCTCCACCAGAAGCGGGGAGTCTCCAACTATAGTGAAGCCAAAGCGTCCATCTGGCCCTGGGGAAATGTCCACCTGTGGGGTTCAAATCGAAGAAACAATAGATCATTTATTTTAAAAACCTTAAATACCATATCGGTCCTCATCAAATAACTCAGCATTTAACAAAATGTTAATTACAAAGGTTTCTTGTCACTGGTAACAAGCACAACATGCCATGTTCCTTTCTGTTTCCTCATTATGAACTGCACTGTCATTGCTATTGGCATTTCTGGATCATGGACTAGGTACTTTTACAGTCCATTATAATTATGTTGGACCATTCAACAGCAATACAGGCACAGTGCAATGAACAATTATTTCCTCTATTTTTGCATACAGGTCACACTAAATGGTTTCAGATCTTCACACACTATAAGATAAGAAAACATGAAAACAGAAAAGAAACACTGTTTTTGATTAAGCGTTATTTATTGAAGGAAAGCAATATCGCCCATGTAGAAAAGGTCATTGTCTCTAAGCTTAAGAACTGATTGTGCCATCTCTAACAGCAGCGGCTAAACGGAGATCAGTCTTCTATATTATTTTGGAGGAATTTTGGCCCTCTTCTCTTCGTAGAATCTCTTTAATTCAGCTAAATTAGAAGACTTGTGCACATTTAACTGCCTATCCATTGTGTCTCACTGGTCCTGTCATTGCCTCTCAACAGCATTTAAAAGGTTTTTGAGTCATCAAAGTGTTTATGCCATTCAACTCCCTTACTGATTTTTTTTTTGCCTGGTCTCTTTCTAACGGTAGAATCAAGAACACAGGTCAAACACAGCATAGGGTACCTTCTGTGTTTGTCTGGCTTCTTTTGTGACTTTCCAGATGAGTCATAACCATTCTCTTAGAGGAATTTTAGTAGATCAAGACGGTTCACTGCTGTTTATTTTTTTTTATTTTCTGTGGTTCACTGGGTTTCCAGTAGCTTAGAAATAATTTGGCAACTTTTTCCAGACTTATACATACATTCCAATTACAACATAGAGTGTCACTTTCTTTTAGCACACTTGACATTGCTAGAAAGGTTATATTTCAGAGTCTAGCAGTAGCCTGAGTGCATCTAGTCTAATTCCACGTACCAACTAAACTTAGTTCATTGGTTGACTGGGTGACTAAATATAAATTTTGCTTTTGTGTTTAATTAGCTTGTCTTTGTGTTTAACCACAGCCAGGTTGAACACACAGCATACATACACAGCAAGACATATAATACTATAAATAGTGAATGAAATAAAGACCTGTTCAATGCGGGACACCACTCCAATGCTGGGCGGCACAGTCTTGAGAGTTTGAGCCAAGGCGATAAGAGCTTTGGTGCTGAGGGAAGAGACATTCTGCCCATCGATCTCCAGCACTTGATCACCAGGCTGGAGTCCTGCCATATAGGCACTGCTCCCCTCCACCACTGAGAGAATGTAGCTGGGTCCATCTCCTCCTAGCTTGAAGCCAAAGTCCTCAGGCCAGCCCTGGTTATTTGTTGGCAGGGCTAGTTCTGAACACAGCCAGGAAGAGAGACGTCACTTATAATTAGGACTGCCTTAGGTATGTAAATATAGTGAATGGTGGAATGAAGGACAGTAGAAGAGGGGACATTTTAAATAATGCAGTTGTACTGATTGACAGAAACACCCGCCATAGCTTTATAGCTCCTGACTGTATTCCATCTGTTGCTGAACAATTTAACAGCTCCCTATACCCTATCCATCAGTGGCAAGGGATAATGAATGTACCATTCAGTGCTTACAGTATGAGGTAGATGTTAATGCGTGTTGCAGTTGCATGAGTGTAACAGGCCCAGCAGTGCGGATGGGTTTTAAATACTACAGTGTCACAGTTGGATTGTGAATAATCTGCCAACCAAAATATCTCACAGTGGTGCACACAGTGTGTTTAAACCCAACAACGCTGTGGCTACAACTATGTAAATGTCACTCCTGAGCTGAGGATGACCACCCGCTGGACAGGATGGCTGTGCAGCAACAGATGGGCTACAGTGAGTAACTGCAAACCCACAAAGTGCACTTATGTGGTCGGTGTGTCTTATACAGTGGGCACAAAGTACAACTACATTGGTGACTAGCTGTAAAGTGGGATGTGATATACAGTGGATGAAGGGAGAAATACAAACCAAATCAAGCAATGAACAGTTAAGGTATCTCCAAAATCGTTTATCATCTCATAAATAAACTGCCTTAAAACGCCACAGTCGCGACTTTCATAGGAGTAGATTCCACATACCAATGTTTAAAGGAAAGTCCCTGAGCAATTGAGGATTTGGGTCTGTAAAGAAAGAGCACAAAAATATAAAAAAAATGAGGTAAATTAAACATGTCTCCCACCTCCCTACTACATGTTTCCCATTATCAAAAGTTATCAAACCCCATCTTGACAAGACATTAATGCACTACCCCAATACATCTTTCATATCTTATTTTCAACCAATGAAATGATTGTTAGTGTGTTGTTCAGTCTAAATGTACAGTTTCATTGCATTTCAGAGGCCATATATAGACCTGTTTCCTTTGGATCTGCCTCTAAGGCTCCACAGAGCCCTTGGCCTCATTCTAGTACTGCAGTCACTTGCTGCCTGGTTCTGTGAGTATTACCCTGAAGCCCAAATCGTAAATCATCATCTAAATCATCTAAATCATCTTACTTGGTTTCTAATATGATTGCACAGTCTCTTGGAGACTCTAAACTATAGTAGCTTGTTTTCCATAGAGATCATAAGAGAGGGATTGGTACAACTTCAGTTTGACTAAATTGGCAGCATTTCAGTATGGAGCGAATGCACATGCACAAGCTGCAGTTGAAGAGCGCAGATAATTGGAATATAACAACCTATTTTCTGCGCTCAATCCATCAGCGTTTTCCGAATGTCTGCCCTGTGTGTTTGCCTTTTATACCCAGTACCACAAGCAAGGAAAGAATGACCTTTTTCTATATAATGTGGATCAAATGCTTCTAAGACTTGTGCAGACAAAAAGAGTGATTACTATGCAAAGCAGAGGCATTTATCTGGGGCAATAAAAATGGGTGGCATGTAATTTGCTGCAGTAGGAGGCAAGATATGCTATAGAAACAAATGCACAGGAAAGAAGAGAGAAATTATAGTCCATCATAAAAAAAAGCTGAATTTAACCACACAATTGCAAGGTCATATTACAGTTTTACAACAGGACTGAAATTCACTGTCTACCACAGCCATGACTATCAGTCCGAACACTGTGTACAGTGCTTCTGCAATCAAAAACCATTCACACAGGGCAGGTAGTGCATTTAAATCTGAACACACCTGCGTAGATCGTTTCCTCATGCCTTCCACCATGCCAGAAGTAGCCATGTATTTTATTTATATGGACATGATGTGCACTTTTGAATCGAGTAAGTGTCACCGATCACTCTTTTCAGGCATAAAGCTTAAACAGAAAAAGAAAAAAGAGAGAAAACTTACAAAAGTCCTTGGAGGCGCTGCGCGATCCTGAGCGGCTCTGGCGGAGAGAGAAGCGGCCCTTTTGGCTCTTCAGGAATCTTCTCATCATCGTTGCGGGTCTGTTCACTGCGGGTTTCGTACGAGGGTGCAAGTGAAAGAAGCTCAGGGTCTGGGGAGAGGCAGCTGAGAGACCACCCCTACCCTCACCTCCACCTCAACAGGTCATTACGGCACAAAGCAAAGAGCCAGGAGACAATCTCTCAGAGCTCTAAACCATGGGGTTCAGCCTGGAAAGTGTGGTGGAGAGGAGGGAAAGAGTGCGGGAGTTCGTTCCAAGCAGGGCTCTGCATCTCTGCTAAGTTTGTCCAGCCCTGGCCCTCATGCAGAGCACTAAGCAGAAATCTGGGACACACTAGCTGGGTCCCAGTAATGGCTCTTTAGCAAGGAAAAGGTACTGTGGAGCCCTATTTTTCTATAAATACCTCCCCCTTCTCTCTCTCTCTCTCTCTCTCTCTCTCGTTCTGGTGGCTTGGGCCCTCTCTGAGGGCTGAGAACTGACCCAGAAACGAGTGCTGGTGCTCTGGTGAAGGACAGCACTGGGGAGAGAGAGAGAGAAACACTGTGAAATGGCAGAAGGGAAGGAGGCCCATCCTCAGGCCAAGGTCAAGCACAGCCTGCGGTTTAAACACATTTGGCTTTACAAACATTACCACAAAACCCATAATCAATATTTATGACTCCAGTGTTGGCATCCAAAATGCATTGCCCAGGAGAGCAGGGTTTGGGTTTGTGATGGGATTTAGGGTTTGAATCTCAGTAGTGTCATGCGGCACTCATTCTCTCTCTAATACGATAAGAAGTATTTTAAACTAAAACAATTACAGTCTATAAGGCAGACGTATGAAGGTTATATGTAAATGGATCAATGTAAATGGGTAATTCTTAAAATACTTTGGCCCAGAAAACAAGGTGATTTGCAAGCAAGGCTATGTGCATAATTATGAAGAGCTTACGTCAGTACGGACATGTTTTATTAAATAAATAGCTTTTTTTATGTATGGGTGATCTTTCATGACAACCTACATAAAACATTATGGTTCATAAAGGCTTAGACAAGCATCAGCTGTCAGAAACAGTGCTTTAGTCAATGTTGAGGTCATCCCTGAAAAGGCATGACAACAGTCGTTATGTAGGTGTCATGAATACTGCCTTTCAGTAAAACAATGAACTAATGCAACTACAGCCAAGTCTTTTAAAATATATTTCAGGGCTTATGCATGTTAACTCCACATGTAAGCAACATTACAGAATATTTAAGAGAATAAATGCAATTTTATCAATCGCCATTTTACTTTCATTATTACATTTAGAAAAACATTTTTATTCACTATAGAAAGCAGTCATTTTCACTGAACCTGTGTAACTTACACTGAGTTATTTAAGCAATAAGTATATTTTCTACTTATGTATTAACCATTATATGGGCAGAACTCTTTACTGTAAATATTCAGTTCCTTAAAAACTGTCTGTGTGGTGCAAATGACAGCAGTTTATATTTATACATTTGAATTTAAACTGGTTTAATTGAATAAAAAAATGTTTTATTTAATGTCTCATTTCATTAAGAAACACAAATGCAGACAGCATAAAGAAATGACAGAATGTGAATCACAGCTACAAATGCATGTAATATATGACTCTGCTAAAGAAAATGCATATCTAGAATAGATACTAACTTCCAAGCAGTAATGACTACAAAGCATTTTTTTGTGA
Organism: Brachypetersius gabonensis; assembly: GCA_037577145.1. Taxonomy (NCBI): domain Eukaryota; kingdom Metazoa; phylum Chordata; class Actinopteri; order Characiformes; family Alestidae; genus Brachypetersius; species Brachypetersius gabonensis. Next base: position 10,687,220 of record JBBJLR010000029.1, read on the forward strand.
GAGAAAGACAATGCCCTGTCTAGGATTGTGCTTACTGTTCTCAGTGAAGTGACAGGACAAAAATGCAGAGCAGGGCAGGCATTTATTTCCCCCTGAGGCCTACCTGGCAGAAAGACTCTGGCAATGGAGCGCTTGTTTATACCACAGGGTCTGATGACCTTGGACATCTAATCACTGGAGTGTTTGCGCAGAAGCACACTGTCTCGCTGAAACTGGCCTGCAGTGTTCTGGAAATGGTTGTATGTTACTGACACATAACCATGCACCATTCAAACAGTAAAGCACTTCACCTTGTTTAACACTATGATAATCATTACTTTGGCTTCTTTTTATATACTGACACTAATTTAACGCTTTCCTCAACATCTGCTTTTAACACAAAAGGGGATTTTCTTCATTTCAGTCATACAAATTGCTATGTACTAGACCAATGAGCTTAAATTCTGTCATGCTAACGGTGGCAAAATACTGTTAAATAAGAAAAAAATACGGGTTTATTTTCCCTGCATGTACCGTTCTGCCATTTCATACATAAAAAATGGGTTTTAGGGCAAAACTTTCTTAAAACTCATAAATGTCAAAGATATCAGGAAACATATTAAACTTTTAATACATTGCTGTGCGTTCAGTGCTTCAGATGTCTGGTTCCTGTGAACATCTCAAGAGTTTCTCTACAGAGCATTTTAAATTAAACCACTCTGAAAGAGAAACTCCACTTTAACGAGTGCTAAAGAGCAAACAGGACCAGACTTATTCAAATAAATGTCATTTAAATGACTTAAACGTAGCAGGCTTCCTCATTGTCACCACAATGCCAGGTCTGGAAATGCTTTGGGGAAAAAGGGAACTAGAGTTCTCTTTGGTTTCCAGTGCTAATGAATTGGGTTTGATAGACAATAATAGAGATTACTCTAAATGGAGATGAAGGTTGAGATCAGTCATCTCTGGATGCGAACAGTAGTATCTGAAGCTGGTCTGAAAATGGGTAGGGTGCCTCAAAATGTATTGTCTAAGCAGGAATTCCAAACAAAGAAGCTAAACAGCTCTTTGAGGCAACACTTTTGTTAAATAACTGCAACAACAGTTTCCTTCAGGTAAACTCAGCAAAAAATCTAGATACTACTGAAATAACATGGACGATTATGTAGCACACAAATGGTTCTACCATGTTTAGATAATGTGTGCGGCATTGAGCTGTGTGTACTACGGCAGTGTTTTTTTCTTTCTGTGTCCTAAAACAGCAACACAGTATGAGAACCCATGTAGAGACCCTGAGGGGTTAGAAACTGTAATTGTCCATGCCATCCTTAGCAACAGCATGTGAAGTAATGACCTGACAGGAGGGGAAGACAGGAGGGGGTACTGCAGCAAGGTGAAGACGACAGTGGTGTGGCCCAGTTCTGCCAGGTGAATGACATTAGAAACCCTCCAACTATCACCTGCTGATATCTCTGCTGCGAGCTACAAAACACATTGATAACTCGGATGCTCTGCCTGCCTCACATCCCAACACACAACTTGCAGGATGGAAACCTGAAAGGCAGAGCAAGACATCCATCAATATTACCTCATCTGTTAAAGCACACACACACACAAACAGTTTTTAGAAATGTGGAACAGTGTATTGACATCAATCTGCAACATGTGAGTGAACTTTTCTTGCTGGCCTACTTGTCAAGTAATAGCATGTCCTCATTGGCTGCATGAGGAGTCCTTTGATAGAAGAGCACCTCTATGTCCAGACATTAGAGTCGAATTACATAAATAAATCCGCTTTTAATACACATAAAACGGCATCTTGTAACCATGCGCTGAAACAAAGCATTTAGGCAGTATTTTCTCATTCCTGTGGATTCAGTCTTTCAAGTCTTAATGGCTAGAGCTTTGCTGACAGCAAACTGATTGCCGATCAGTACTTTAACGAAGTCCTTCCTGCATTGGCCATCAAAGGTAGAGTGCCTTAATAGTGCCTTCTTTCCTGGGTCTTATGGGAAAAATAAACACGTCAGGCTAATTTGGTTTTATCGTTTGCAGAGAACTAGACACAACCAAGTGGTTGTAAAAATAGCCTGGGCCTAGTGCAATTATCAGGTTTGCACCATTCAAAAAGCCGAAACTGAGTAATTTTCCTCCTTTTAAGTGCAAAGTATTTGTGAAGATTCAAGACATTAAGGCATACTGGGAGAACAAACTGCTACCATAGGCAAGAAATGAAAAAAAAATGTTCTTCATTTAAGCCTACACAGAAATAATGAACAGCTCCATGGGACACTGCATTTCCCAGAGTTCATGAAAATTCCTCCTTGGTCCTTTGATTCAGACCACCACCACTGTCTGAATCTCCATGTCTTCAGGCGAAGCAATGACATACTGCTCCTCCTGCTGCAACAACTCCACGTCTTCAGCTGCAACCATGGTGACTGTAGCGTGCTGCACCTCCATGGCACCCTCTGTGGTGGGGGTGGTGAAAATAGTACCATCTCCAATAGCACTGGCCAGCGTCATGGCCATCTGCTCAGTGAGGCTCTCGGGCGTGGCAATGGTGATTGTGTCGCCGAAGTCAGAGACGCTGGGGCTCTCGTCAGTGCCCACATCACGCACAATAATCTGGTGACTACCATGTGACTGACTCACAATCTGCTGCACCACCTTCATGATGTGGCTGTCCATCTGTAGCAAAGCACACAATACATTCTGAGCTATAAGACATTTCCAAGAAAGAAACACCAATAAACAAACCTCAAAGCTTTCATTTTAGCTTTGCAACAGACAGCAGTGAGCATAAAGTTTAAACATTTAAGTAAGTCTATCACCTTTGAGCAAATCAGAAAAAGTGTGCAAATTTTGATTTTTTTTTTTCTTTCTAAATGATCATTTTTAAAAATCTGAAATGGTGGTCTATTGAAAACAGCAAGTAACACATACCAAAAAGTCTATATTGGTCACTTTATTTTCACTTTTAGCTACATTCTCAACAGAACAGCACACTCACCTGGCTTTGATTGTCCTGTATAATGGACACCTCCTCCCCTTGGACTGCTTCCTCAGCTGGTGCCTGGAAATTAAGCGTTTACCTTAAGTTAATATACAAAAGGAAAACATCTCTGTATAAGGTTCTCAATCCCAGTCCAAGGCACACTGTGCATCTGGTTTTTTTTTTTTTAATTTTCCTTATTAATCATGTGTCCCTGGTCAAGGAAAGGGAGTGTAGTTTCGTTTTGACGACGAGAATTTTTTCCCCTCTGTTTGTGACAAGGGTTTGGAGGGTGACAGGGGTTTTGTTTTGGGGACTGGTTGAGTTGCGTCTCTCCTTTTGTTTGAAAACATGGTACTGTGAGCCTGCATCGCAAATCAAGCTTTTATGGACAACGCTGATCCAGTGCTGTTCATCCTTGTCAAATTTACAAGCAAGGGGTCCGTTCCCATGCAGTGTGTGTATACTGAACCGGGATTGAGCCACACAGTGAATTAAACTCACTCCTATGATGTACTCCTGAGTATCAGCAACCACGGAAGAGAACTCCACCAGCACTGTGTGTGGGTCCTCAGTGATGATAGTGGCTCCCATACTGTCTGCAGACTCCTGCTGCCCCTCAGAACTCAACACCTGCTCTGGCTCCTTCTGCTGGACTACATAACAGCCCCCTGGAGGACATACACACACAAACACAACACTGATCAGTTTTAAACGAACCAACTGCTGTAACTGTGAAATCAAACCTATACTTTGTCAAGCTTACGTCTGTAGCATAGAACTTTACCTTTAGATCGCAAGTGGCGGTTGAGAGTGCCGTGCTCAGCGAACCCCCTGCCGCATTTAGAGCATTTGAAGGGTTTTTCACCAGTATGATGACGAATGTGACGCACTAGAGCACCCTTTTCCCGAAAACCCCGAGAGCAGTGTGGACACACATATGGTTTATCCTCACCATGCGTGCGATGGTGGACCAGAAGTGCATTCTATGTGGGACAATAAACAATTTGGCTTTGTTTCAAATCTGTTTGTATGCTTTAAGTTGGTGGCAATGTGGATCTATTACTACAGCAATATTTCCACATTAACAATTAAATATTTTCATTTTGCCCAGTACTTTCACAACCTATTTGTAGAGACATACCTCACCACCATGAAATCCCTTACGACCTAATTACTATGCACTCGAATCCTAGGCAGTTTTCAGATCTTATGAAAGTGTTTGCTGTCTCACCTTTGTCTTGTAGCTCTTGTCACAGAGGTTGCAGTGGTGAGGCCGATCGCTGGAATGCGCCCGCATGTGCTCCCGAACATGCCCAATGGCTTTGAACATCTTGCCGCACTCACCACATTTGTACCTGCGCTCACTCACATGCACCTCCATGTGTTTCTTCAGCATGTAGCCTGTCAGGAACTCCTTCTGACATGTAAGGCACTTAAATGGCTTGTAACCTGCCAAAAAAGTTAGCATTTTGCTTTTTTTCCCTGAAAACCACCAACAGGAAATAATAAAAAAGGGTAAGCACTTGTAGCATATGGGACGGTTCACAGGATACTGTGAAGGAACACAGAATATTTGCAAGTGAACTGGAGCTTACCAACATGGCCTTTGATGTGAATACGCAGGTGAGACATTGTTCTGAACGCTCGATCGCAGTGAGGGCATTTGTGCGATTTAGATGATGTTTCTTCCCCTTCCTTTTGTGAAGAGTCCTTTAAGTAAGAGAAGACAAGTAACTAAATGCAGATGAAACCCATTACTGGAACTGCAAGTGCTGTTATATATATATATTGAAGCATAAGCAATCTCCTCCAGAATCAATAAAGTCTGGTGATATTGACTCTAGCTTTTGAGAAAAATGTCAGCTTGACATGACTGTTTAAAATGGCACTTGTTCTGAAGTAAAAATGGCCTCAGTAAACAGTTTGCCACTCACCACAGTCTCCTCTTTCACCTCCACACACTCCTCAGTCACCTGAATCTCTGTAAGCCTGGCCTCGGACTCAGCCTCAGCACCCAGCAGGCCCTCTTTAGGTGACCGTGCCTCTACCTGCACTGCTGCCTCTGTGGCTTCAGTTTCCAAGGCAATGCCAGAATTGATGATGGCCTGGCAGAATAAACTGTCTCCCTCCACCACAGCTTCAGTCTGAGGGTGTGACACCACCTGCCCAGAAGAAGATGCAATCCTGTCTCTCACACACACTTTGCAGGAATAATTCACTGTAAAATCAAATTAAACCCCTTAAGCCAAACAAGCAGCCAAGACATATTTAATTCGTTAGGTTTACAGAGGAACTACGAGGCTAACATAAAAGTTTAGGTCACTCAAAATGATTTAAGTTGACACCCACTACCATTTGTTTTTAGTAGCCAATGAAATAAACTATAAACACTAAACATCCATGCCTGTTCAGAGAAAAAAGTGAAATAAGAAATCCAATTAAATCAGTAACAAGAAATATGAAAACTGATTTAAGACCTGATGAATGTGTCCTAGGTCTTCCACCACCTGTATGTGAATGCCATGCGGGTCAGCCTCCACCACACTGACGACTGGCAACGGCTGCTCTTTCTGAAGAGGGACAGGTGGCTGCTGCACTTCTAAGATGTAAGATAACAAAGCACACACTTATTACTGAAACAGATCCTTGCAATACAGGCTCCAAGATGGAAATGACATTGTACTTACAACCACACAGAGATAAAAAAGAAACAAGAAACAAAGAGGATACTGCATGCTAAAATGTAACCCAATTCTACTTACCTGTGCGAATGCCATCTTTGCTGACAAGGATCTCCTTGCACTGACTGTAACGGATCTTCTCTGTACAGGGAGTGAGAGACTTCAAGTGTCTGGTCAGCGCACCTGACTCTCTGAAGGAGAGCCCACACTGATTGCACCGGTAAGGCCGCTCATCTGAAAAACAAAGATCAGGCTATTTTCTCTGTGAGTTCCATGAAACTCTGCAGTGAATTCACATGATTGTCTGTTCCATTGACAATTGCATGTTGCATTTTCACACATGCAGGGCCTGGCTTCTGCAGTGTGGCCTGAATATTTAATAAATCCAACAAAACAAGACAATCAGAAGTAAGTCTGTTTTACTGCATGCATTTTGATATAGATGGAGGCAGAACACATAACACATTAAAAGGGACATAGGTAATTTCTCCCTGAAATAAAGTGGATGTGTCAGCTAAGCTCACATATGTCCACATATGTGTTAAACAGATATAGGCAGAATAGTAAAATGTATGTAAATGTTTTGGTTCCCATGACATCATTTAAAACGGTGAATACAAAGAAGCTACTTTTTATGTGGACTGAGGAGTTTAGCTGCAGCATCCACTTTATTTCAGGAAAAAAAAAAAAGTATTTATGCAAAAACAGCCTTTGTATTCACTGTTTTAAATGATGTCATGGGAACCAAAACATTTACATACATTTTACTATTCTGCCTACAGCAGTTGAACTTCCCCCTTACTGAACACAATACAGGACAAGCAGTCAGAACAGATCTGTCAGTCTTAGGGGCACAGCAGCTAAAACAATATTTACTTCTCAGGGATAATGAGAGGTGGAAAAATGGTCATATAACAATGAACAATGATTTTAAATGAATAGAACCACAGGCCTGTCATAAGCAGACCGTCACTTAAAAGAAAATTCCAGCATCTCTACTAAAACAGTAGATAAATAACAATAGGTAGGATAATAAAGTCACACCAAGATAAGTAAGTAAGATAATGTTTCTACATATTGTCCTCACTCAGTACCTGTGTGCCGTCGTTTGTGGCGAATCAGAGAGCCCTTTGTTCTGAATGCAGTTCCACACAGTTCACACTTAAAATCCTTCCTGTCTGTATGAGTGAACAAGTGTGTCCTCAAGATGTTTGTCTACATGGAGATATGGAGAGAACAGGGAAAAACACTACTGCTTCAAAACTGAACCAACCCACAGACCAACCAACTGAACCAATTCAAGGTAAGACATCCATCTACAATTCTTGCTATCCATGAAGAATATAATAGAAACATACCGTTTTGAAGGTTTTTTCACATATATGACAAATGTAGCGTCCTTCTGTAGTGAGTTTCACAACAAGTTTAGTAGGATCTGAACTCTGGTCCTCTCCATCTTCAGACGCACCATGGTCGTTTCTGCTGGTGGTGGTCACCACACCTTCCCCCTCATCTAAGAAAGTGTTCCAAATAAGCAGTTACTAGATGAAAATGTTTATTCTTCCAATTCTGCTGTAGAGTTGGAATCTATTGGCTGAGACTGAGCGAGGTGTTTATAATGGAAGTAACAAACCTACTGCTGGATTATGTAACAAACAAACAAAACAACAAAAAACAATCTACCTGACATGGATCTTTCTGTATCATCTGAAGGCTGTCCATCACTGACTTTCACCTCGGAGGCAGTATATCCACTGAGACCATTTGACTAACACAAACACAAATAAACCAATATAACTACAGCATCCTCTTTTTTCCTCTCTTTCTCTCATTATGAGAATAAAAATGTAATCTATGCCAGACAAAACACTGCCTGAATGTAATTACATGTATGTCAACTGACAGAGAAAAACAACATACTTGTGGGTCCTGTAGAGGACGTTTGCAGCTCCGACTGAGTTTGTGCTGAATGAAAGTTTCCAAAGTGGAAAACTCCTCGCCACACCGCCCACATTTATGAATATCTTCATCTGCAGGGTCAGATGGAACAATTTACAGCATTGAAAGAAACTTCGCCAGCCTTGTTGCATCATAGATGCAGTCAATGCATCATTGGTACTTTATTCATTTGGAAAATTCTAATTTTATTAATGACTGTCAAAGCTGTCAGTGTCCAGAGACTTAATTAACTGTAATTTTTTATTCCAGTAGCAGATTAGTTAGTAACAGTAACAAACTAAAAAGCTAGATTAAGTACTTGGTGTCTTTTATTTTATTACTATAAATAAACAAAGTATCTACATTTCCACACTCCTATATTCCTTCAGCTCCCCAACCACTATGCAGCTGGTGACCTAGGATTTAGGGAAATACTCCTGCAACCAGAAGGTACCGTACCGAGCAAGGTACCGTCCCCACACACTGCGCCCCTCACTTGTGGAAGCCCCCTGCTTCCTTGGTGAATGGGTTAAATTAAGAGAAAGAATTTCACATTGTTCACACTGTGTGCGGTGCGTCCACACGTGACTATAATGGGCCACTTTACTTTACTTAATATGTCATTACAATTTAATACAGCAAGGACATGTCTAAAAGACCGCATAAAGGTCATTGCTTCAGTCCTGAGGTCACCAACGGTCATACGGAGAAAAAAAGGAAAAGATATTTCAATAGGAATACACTTGCCTCTCACCTACAGTGGCTTTTGAAAGTTTGTGAGCCCTTTGGAATTGCATTCATTTAACTTAAAAGCTTTTCAACAAGAGAACCCAATTAAGCAAATGAGACAAAAATATTAGAGATGATTATACACATGAGTGGAAAGGTGCTCGTCACACACACTTTGTAATCCAATATTATTTAAGAAGTTTTTTTCATAAATTTTTATGAATATTTGCATATTTGTTCCACTGGCCACTTGGACATGTATCACTTAACTAGTAAAATTAACAGAGTAAAGTAACAAACTTGCTTCAGCAGACATGTATAACAGATTTGTGGACAACTTTAAGCACTGATGTACATCGCTCTGGATAAGAGCATCTGCTAAATGCCATTAACGTATTTGGAGCAATTCACTGTATGATGCCTCAATTGCACATAGTAAATGTAGCAAAACATGGAAAAATTTAATGGATAAAATGAGTGTTGCATCAAACAGCAATGATGGAATGGCAGGCTTTGCAGAGGGTGTCATATGAGACAAAAATTTGGATATACATCAGAATCCACAGACATTTGCTTAAAAATATACTAGGATGAGACAGAGGAGACAGGTTTTAATCTGAAAGGAATGCGCAATAATGTACTGCTGCCATATCCAGTTTGACATTGCCAGTATTCCTGATATGTATATGATTAGTTATCCAGCCAATAGTTTAGGACAGTGGCTTTAAATCCCAGTATCTTGTACACTTTAAGCTATTCTCCTCCACGAACACATTTGGTCCAGTTCATGAAAAAACGACTGATTCCTGATGAGCTGGATGGTGTGTGCTGGGATGGGGTGTGTTGGGACTGTGCAGGGCAGTGGGTACTCCAGACTGGATGCCCCACTGCTTTAGCACGTCTAACTGAAGATATTGACTAAGTTTGCAATGACTCTTTAAAGTCGCTAAGATATACACTATGGCCAAGGGATTTGCACGCCTTACCATTACACTAACGGGGAGTTTAGTGACACTGCATTCAAATGAAGCTGCCCCCATCTCCCTCAGAACATTAGCTACTAAACTAGGTCCATAAAGAAATTGTTGAACCCCCATCCAACACCTTTAGGAGGAACTGAAACGGAGATTGCGAGCCAGGCCTTCTTGACCAACATCAGTGCCTGGCCTCATAAACGCTCTATGGAATGAATGGGCACACATTCCCACAGAAACACCCAAATATCTTGTAGAAACGCTTTCAAGAAGAATGGAAGCGGTTCTAGATGCCGGGCGGTGGAGGGGGGGCTCATATTAAAGTGTATGTGTTTGAATACGTCATTAAAGTCAGGGTTCAAACCGGTTAGCAGCGCTCGCTAACGCAGCACAGAAAGTTCGTGTTAGCTAGCGTTAGCCATTTAGCACGATAGTGTGGCACGAGTGGAGTCAAGCTTAGCAGCTTACTGACGAGAGGACAGCACGGGTTGAGGGGAAACGGAGCTGTCGTGTCTGTTTTAAGAGGTTTCCTCCATGTTTACCTTCGTCTCCGAGAGCCGTGTGGATGATGACGCCTCTCTCTGCCGTATTATTACCGTCCTCACTCATGTCTCTGTCGCAACACTACAACAAGGGGAAACATGGCGGATTTACGACCTCGTCGTCATAACAACAAAAGGGCAGAGGAGAGAGGGTGCCTTTACTGAGGTCTACCAGCAGTAGCAAACAATATGGACAAAAGTATTGGGACACACCTGTTATTCCAGGTTTGGGCGAGGCCCCTTACACCTATTGAAAGGCAATGCTTCAGCATACCAAGACATTTTGGACTTCGTGGACAGTGTTTGAGGGAAAAGGCAGTTTTCTGTTGCTGTTTCTGTTTTTCGTGCCCCAGTGCACAAAGCAAGCTCCATAAAGACTAGATGCTAGATGAGTTTTTGGTGTGGAAGACCACACAGAGCCCCGACCTCAACCCCATTCAACATATTTGGGATGAACTGGAACAGAGATTGCAAGCCAGGCCTTCTCTTCCAACATAAGTGCCTGACACCATTAATATGGGCACAAATTCCCCCTGAAACACGCGCAAATTCTTGTGGAAAGACTTTTAAAAAGAGCGGAAGCTGTTGTAGCTGGAAAGAGTGACCAGCTTCACATTAAAATCTGTGTATTTGAATGCAATGTCACAAAAGTTGCTGTTGGTGTAATGGTCTGACGTCCCAATACTTCTGTTCATATAGTGTATTTATAAATGTAGTTACATTCGTTTATTAGTTATAAGAGAAAAAAAATGTAGTTAAATACATTTACTTATTGACCTTAAAACCATGTTACTGTAAATGTGTGCTTGTTTCTTCTTTTTTTAGAATATAAACCCAGGAGGACTCACAGTAAACGGTGTCAATAATATTTTGGATAATTTTAATTTGTTCCTTATCCTGGATTATGTTATCAGAATCAGAAAACTTTATTGATAACTGCTAATGCAAGACAGCACTGACACAAAGACAAGAATAACATTATCCAGAAAATAGTCTGTACTATACACACCCGCAGCTCTGGGGCCGTATGTGACTCTTTCATCCTTATGTTGTGGCTCCCTGTGGCTTTTGAAAATAAATAATTATTTAACTCTAACTAACAGAATCAGAATCGCGTTCACTGGCCGAGTATGTGAGTGACACATACAAGGACTTTGATTCCGTTTGATGGTGTCTCACAAGCACAACAGTATAAAACAACATCTAAAAATCCATGTGTACATCCTACATCACACCCATATGGCTCTTACAGAGCATGCTCCCTGCTCCAATAGGCCAATAGACGCGATTCTGAAATTACATCAATTGAAGCTGTCAGCCGTTCTAGGTATTAAGTGTGTTTTATTTTTATTAATTTTTTTATTGTAGTTTGACATTTAAGGATTATTGTGATCTTGTAACATTACAATACAAAAAACATTAATTTTAGTTCAAAATGTTTTCTTTTAATAAATAAAAGCCTAGTTTTTATACACAGCATGCAAGTAAACTGCTGTGGTCAGTAAGAGGCAGATATAAATACTATAGATAAATAATTAAAAATTGCTACTGATTTGTACTAATTAACACAAATGATGGCCTGGAATGAAATAATACTGAACACAACAGTAGAGTGTAATCAGCTGAGGTATTTTTATTTAATATGGACGTAGGAAAACGATCTGCTTTTTGGCGGAATGACCCCACTTCAAATCTCTACATTTCAAACTGCGGAGATGAAGTTACATATTAATCTCCACAATTAGACTTTAGCAACATTCAAAGTAAAAACATTTCGTAAAAACATTTAGTAAAAGTTTGCCTACCACAGTAGCTTTATAATGACATAAATATCTTTTAAACGTTACGTAGACCAACAAACATGACTACTCACCACATTAAACACCTTATGAAAAAAACAAAAAAAACACCAACTATTATATGTACATAGTAACCATAAAATTCCTCCTCACTGTACATGGTCATTTTTTTTCAAGCTTGACATGTAGTTTTAGACAATGAAGACATACTCTTTTTTTCAGCAGCCTCATTCACTCTAGAAAATAGGGGAATGGAGTGGAACCAGGGAAACTAGTACATGAATCTCCCAAAATACTAAAACATACTGGCAGGTACAAACCTAGGTTCCTCACTCGCACAATTACACAACTTACATTTTCGTTTGTACTGAAAAATTGCCAGTAGTAACTGCATCATATGGCTGCAGTACAATAGGTTAAGGCTGGAGGAAACCTGACCATGGACTAAAGTGCTTCAGATTAAATTATACACACCAGCGATTATTTTCTTGTCTGCAATCTGTTGTGTAAGCTTCGAGTCTGCTTCTGTCCTGTCTTTTACAGCATTAGTTATTACCTCCTGGATTTTGAAGTGCAGCCAAAAGGACAAATTCCTCATGATCTTGCCACTGATTGTTGTCAAGGATGACATTAGAGGTCAATCTGGGTGTGGCCTTTCATACATTTACATTTATGGCATTTATCAGACGCTTTTATCCAAAGCGACTTCCATTCTCTAACTACAGGGGACAGTCTCCCTGGAGCAACTTGGGGTTAAGGGTCTTGCTCAGGAACCCATTGGTGGTGTGCTGGAGGTAGGATTCGAACCTGTGACCTTTTGGTCCGGAGGCAAGTATCCTACCACTACCACCCCACAGTAAAGGTACTGTGTGACAATGTCAGTTCTGAAAAGCACACTACAATAAACTGAACTGGTTTAGCAATCGGCAACAGAATAAAACAGATTGAAAAATCTTTTGTGTGTCTTTGCATTTTTTAGTTATGTATGTCTCTGGTCAAGGAAAAAGCCCACTCATATGTGCAGAACTGCATCAGACACATTTGAGCATGAATTCCCTTTTTAGAGTCCCACCACAGCAAGTCAGGAATCTGAATAGGCCACAACTTTAAGTTTGCTTCTTTTAAGCCTTTTACATGTAGACCTGTTTTTGTCCCCTGGATCATTGTCTTAGGGCACCACAAACTGCTCAAGAGTTTCAGAGTATAGACTGGTAGTTGGAAACTCACAGGCAGGAGTTTCTGGTATAGAACAGAAATGGTTCTTTCAGTTATTTCCCCTATTAAGTCACCCAGGGCCTGAAACATAAAAAGCATCTTCATGTGTGACTGTTGATTATTGTGGAATTGCTGTTTTATCTTCATGCCAACACTAATGCGACCCTTGTTTTAAAGCATTATAAAACATTCTATAGGAGTCCAAAGAATATTGTTCCGAAAACATCAAGGTTTTTGGCAAATGTGGCTTTTATATTTCTCTTAGTTAGCAGTGATTTCTAATGGTTTGCACCTATCCAATGGATGCTATTATTGCCCACTCTTCTAATGGAATCATGCATGTGGAGCTTTTCTGAGGGAAGCGAGGCCTGGAGTTCTTTTGTGACTGTCCAGGTGAGTCATCACTGGATTTTTGGAGGACTCATGAGAGGAGCTGGCACTGGTACACCATGAAATACTGGCTAAATATTGTGAAAGTCAGTACCAGAGGGAGCTACTGTTTCCTGGCTTGGTTGGTTTCATATTATAATACCTAAAGAATACTAAACTTCACACCTAGGTATTCGTTGATAGATCAGAAATGTGACAGGGATATAAATGTGTCATGCTGCCAAAAAAACTTGTATTAACTTTCACTGAAGTCTATTGTTCAGTGCCATGATTACGTCCCTCGTCATTTCTTCTATTTTTGCATTTTTGTCCTTACAAAGACAATATGAGTAAACATAAAATACAGCCTTTAAATCATTTCAGTTATGATTGTCCAACACCAACGTTGGGAACGTGTGGAAAAGAAGTTTTTGAAAAATGTTGGTACTGTTCCAGATTTTCTCTGTTAGGAGAAAATGGCTCTCACTGTGGTTCCAGAACCTTAAATATAGACTGTAGCATTTACCAGACCAACATTTTTCAAAAAGTTCTTTTCTCATCTCCTCTGGAATTTCTTTTGACCGAATCAAAGAGTGCTGCTGCTTTTAGTCTTCTACACATTGCTGAAAAGGTTCTCTTTAAGTGATTTCGACATTCTACAGGGCTGGCAGTAATTGACCTGGGTGTGTCTTGTCCAATAATCAAGTGCATTTGGTAAACCGGAGTAATTAAGAGACTAAAGGAATTCTTTCCCTCCCTCAGGGCCACACATTCCCACCTTTGGTGTTGGACAATCATACCTGAAATGATTTAAAGGCTGTATTTTATGTTTGCTCATATTGTCTTTGTAGGGGCAAAAATAGGTGAGGGATGTCAATCATAGCACTGAACAATAGACTTCAGTGAAAGTTAAAAGAAGTTGTTTTTTTTGGCAGCATGACACATTTATCTCCCTGTCACATTTCTGATCTATCAACGAATACCTAGGTGTGAAGTTTAGTATGCTTTAGGTATTATAATATGAAACCAACCAAGCCAGGAAACAGTAGCTCCCTCTGGTACTGACTTTCACAATATTTTGCCAGTATTTCATGGTGTAAACCACTAATCTTCTGGAATTTCTCTTTTGTTTTTGCTATTTTTCTTTGATTCTTGAGGGGGTGGGGGCATGGTGGAGGATTTTTAAAGGGTACGAGTTTTACAGCATGGAAGATCCGATGACCAATTACAGCTCTGCCCACATCATCACCCGTGAAACCATATCACCCATTTACACATTCTATTTAGATTATAATTATAAAACACGTCTACCTATGAGTCGCTATTCCTGTGGTGTGATGCTGTTTTAGCATAAAATGCAGATTCTGCAATAAATGAATAGACTGTGGACAAATTAAGACAGATGGACAAATCTGTCTTAAGACTTTTCCACCCATAGAATCATATATTTACCCCCATGTCAGTGATAAAAACTTAACATGCCAGTTTGCAGGTCCAAGTAAATAATCTTCATAATACTTAGCTTTTTAAGAAATGAAATTTCTAGTTATTGCTACTTGTTAGATCTTGTAGCTGTGCTACAGCATCAATTATTAAGTAAGTTAAACTAATAAACTTGCAAAAACCGTTTCACACAAGATGACTCAGGATTGCAACATGTATTGTGTCAATAATTGAAATAAAATATGGTAAAAATATCTTTAAAAAACATACATGCCAGTGTAACGCTGCACATGGTACACTAGTCCGATCCACTGAGTGGGAATCTGTCACTCCAAAATCAGTTACTATTGGACACTGAAGGTGAACGTCCTAATTCCAGGCAAAGCCTTATGGAACAGTAAGACTCTTCGGTCGGCCTTTAAGGCTGAATATGCGCTCCGCGTCTGTAACCAGGCCTCGGAGTTTATTCAACTGTTCGTTGACGTTCTCCTCCAGCCACTCTTCTACAGTGTCTGGGTAGAAGACGACCTCCATCTCCTTCTGAAAGCTCTCAATAAAGGACTCCCAGTCTTCTAGCGTTCTACCAAGAGGGAGCAGCAGAAAAAAATCAAATGCTGTATAATAAAAGTAAAAGCAAAGTCCAAGAATATGCATAAAATGTTAAATTTTAAATTGTGGAGTCACTTTCAAAACCATTGTAAATGCTGGATATACATGCATATGACCCAACACATCAACTGTATTGTGTAGCATTGTAATAGTGCACCCATGTATTAGAAAAAAACAACTGTGCTGTTATCTTTCATGTTCATGTCGCTTTGACAACAAAGCGACATGGCCCTTCCAAAAACCTGCGGTTATCTTTTACCTTGACCTAAACCTGTTCTTCTCGTTATTTAAAGCAGTATTCAAACTGAGAATGAAGGGAGAGTTCGAGAAGGAAGAAAACCCTTCAACTTTAAAAAGAAATGAACAGAACTTCCTTTTAACTGCCTATAGGTGACATTGGAAATGCGGGAGCTGAGGAGCCAGATTTTAGTTTTACTAAAAACTAAAAAAAAAAACTTTTAAAAAGTATGAGATGTCATTCACTGTTCAAGCATTAATCAGGACAAAACTTGCTTCTGGCTTTTGGGGTGTGTCACTACCCATTAACTAGAATAAGTCAGCTGTGTTTTCAAACATTCCCCTGCTCTGTGTGCGTCAAAGCAATACATTTTATCGTCTGACTAATGTGCCTATATGTATATGTGGCTATACATAAACACACACACTACATATATATATATATATATATGTGTGTGTGTGTGTGTGTGTGTGTGTGTGTGTGTAGATAGATAGATAAGGGGTTACATGTGATTAAAAAAATAATCTATTTAATTCCAAGTTCTGTTATTAATTAATCTAATTTAATCTCTTTTTTTTTCGCTATTTCAAGCCGTTTAGACTATTTTAGTGATGTATAAGGTGGCCACATACTGCAGAAGTATGTAAGACTGCCAGTGTAAACAAACCTACTTTTTCATTCTGTCTTTAAAGTAGGCCAGATTCCTTGGGTTTGCAAAGTTGTACTTCCGGTTGTAGGAGCTGAGGGAACCTCGAAGGAAACTGGAGGGCAACAAGCACACCAGAAAACAGTGAAAGGATTAGGAACACAACAGCATAATGCCAGACTGTACTAATTAAACACAAGGGAAAAATAATAAGTGAGCATGCATGTAAATGTGTTGACAGCTTGACTTTTTCATAGTGTTACGTTCTTACAGAAGCACTTACTGGTCATGCACGAATTCATCAACAGTGTTTTGCAGCTCGTTGTGGATCTTTTGCACCATGTGGTAAATCTCAGAACCTGCAAAAGCTCCACTGCCTTCACTGGAGGGGATAAGGAGAAGTGGCAGATGTAACAGACAGGCATTATCAGTATAGTTACGTCTATGTGAGATCTCCATTTTTGTCATTCTTTTTACATTTTTTGCATAATTTGAAAACAGCAGCTGACATTTATGTTCCATTTCATGATGAATGGACCATGAGAATAAACTGGAAAAAAATATTTTTACATTATGTTCCATTACAAGTGGAGAAGTTGCTTGTCCAGGAAAGTGGCTATTTTGGAAATACAGTGTGTACAGTATAAAGTTTATTCAGTAATATATTGGTGTAATGCTGCCATTACACACAAACCCTTGTATCTTCAAAAACTTCACAGGTGAAGCAAAAAGTCTTAATAATGAATAAAATAAAATAATAATCAAGTCATTTAGAAGTGTTTCTCATGTTCCCTTCATTATAAACTTTTAACACAACAGTAGTTTCTAAACTACAGGTGAGATATTTTCACTACACATGATGTAGTAAAAAGGACAAGAGGACTTACCAGTTGCTAGAGTCGAGCTGAATTTTACAGCCCAGAATGTGTTGCACTTCATTTTCGGCCTCTTCATTAAATGCACCTGGACCAGAAAAGATGAATGTACTGTTCATGCTGCACTAGGTTACAAAATCACTGCTGCAGTGCAGGACCTGCTTTTCCTGCTCCCTACCCTCTTGTAATGTCAACTGTGGTGCATTCTGGTACTCACGGTGTTTCAGAGTCTGTAGACAGACGGCCAGTGAGGGGATGGCCACAGGCAGCAGTTCACACAGGCGAATAAAATGCTCAAATCTAAAAAGTAAACCATGCATCATTAGGCTTGTTACTTACTTACACTTAAGTTATTAAGTTGATAATATTAATACGTATCTTCTGAAATTAACGTATGCATTGTTTAGTCACACAGTTGGCCGTGCCGCACTATAATCATGGGGGAAACAGTTAATGTGTAAAAGGTTTACTGTTTAAACTGCTGAGGCAAACCCAAGGGCGCAAAGATTAAGACTACAGTACATAGTTGGCTGCCCACTGCTTCACTTGGTGAATGTTTTAAATGGATAGGTCAAATTTCTCACTGCGTGCTGTAATGTGTTCACTGACAATTGTCCAAAGCAAATAAGTCTCAGTATCTACTAGGGCATTTACACAAAAGTCGACTAGTTGTGTGTTTTTCCTCTCTGTGCGCTCGCTTGTGTACACAATGCAGTCTCTGCCTCTGATTGGCTTACGCTGACACGCGTTCTTTGGTTTAAGCAACTATTATAGTCCCTTCATAAAAGAGGCGGTACCATCAGCGCGAGGGGAATCGAAACACGAGACGAGAGACATGCAGCAGAGAAGACAGACACACATCACATGTGTGCAGATCCTTCACTCTAGACACACAAACAGCACGGAGACCTGCAGAACCTGCAACTCGGTGTTAAAGTACGGTAACAGAACCGGCGCTCTGCCTCTGAAACGGCTCCGCTAGCTAACATGGCTAACATAAAACTGTTCCCACTCTCAGTTCTACAGTTACATTTACCAGAAAATTCAAGGTATCAGTCTTTGTTTTGTTTAATTGTCATGTTGACTGTTAATGTTACAGAGAACTTAAATAAAAGTTGCTCAGTGTTGGACGCCTTTGTTCAGCCGCTGCGTGTGCGATGACGTCATCGCACGACTAGGCGACTCGACTTCGACTTTTGAGTTCGACGAGTCGTTAATGCACTAGTATCTACGTCTTTTGGCACAAAGCAAGCCTAGTGTTTTGTGCAGCTTTCTTTTTTCGTAGATCATTCTGCCTGACAGGAAAAGTTGTTGGTGTCCCCACTAGCCTCAATCTGGATTGGCTAATTATTCCTTAAAAATTTCCCACAAGTTAAGTTTCAGCATAGGCCAAAAGACTATATTTTGTTCATTAGAAACTTTCATTCTTATCTGTGTATGAAATAATTGTAAATAGACCTGAGGGTTATATATACACATGTGAATTGAAGCAACTGACCAGAAAATCTGAATTACAGGCAATGAATCTGCAGGTACTGTTACACCACTCCCAAGAAATGTAAACTGTGTACAAACCTTTGCCAGCCTGTTAGGGCGATGCCTTGAAATCGTATAGTAGGGAACATTGGCATAAAGTCTAACATTTTAAGCCAGGCTAGATGATTCCCCATATAGTGTTGCAGTGGAGGCCATCTCTGATCAACATCTGAAGCTCCTTTAAATGCGCTTGCAAACCAAACGCCCGTAAATCCAGACGCCTGGTATTTTTCCACGAGCTTTCCTGCAAATTAAGAAAATCGTTCTTTCAAATGACAGATTTTTTTCTGGTGCTTTCAAAGACTGGATCGCATATATATTGACTGTGTTTGAGACACCTGAGCTTAACAACTTCGTTCTTACCTATTTCATCCACATTCATTTGTGGACTGTAACTCCATATCATGGGGAATGCAAACGCTGGTAAACCTGAAGCTAGACGAGCAAAAAATTCTGCCAGTTAGGACACTCACTCCAAATGAGAACAAATGATACTATTTAAAATAATTTTGGATGATAATGATATCAGAAGTTGTTAGAGCAGAAATGGCATTGATCAAAGCCAGAATATTGTCATTTGAATCATGTGGCATCAATGACACAATTTGATTTCAGGTTCAATATAAAGACAGAATTTTGTCTATTTTATCAAAAACAGTACATCGTACTGTGTGAGAAACCACATACGCAAGTGTATTGGGCAGCTCAGCATGGTTTAAGGTGTGTGATGCCTAGTTTGAATAACTGCAAATATCCACAGCTACATTAGCATATGCCAGAATGTCTTGGAAGATCAACCATCTCTGTGGCAAGGGGGAAGTGTTTATATGCGATTTAAGGCCAAATTGAAATCGAATGGCCTTCCCCTGACATACCTTTAATGGTCTCGACAGACATCTTTCTGAGCATGTCTTCCCAAAAAAGCATTCTTATTCCAGGTCTCATCTGAGTTACTGCACTGCAAACTGCTGAAACATGGTTGAGGTACAGTGCTCCCACGTCTCCATTGTTCATCTCCAACCAGGCCTTCGAGTTCTCGCTCTTGCCAAGCTCATAAACCTGAATGTTCGGTGCAAGCAAAGTTTAAGTACTAATGAATCAAACCAAGCAAATGTTGTTTTTCACATATCATGTAATGCCTAGAGCAATAAAAACAACTTACAACTCTAAAGAATGGAAGGATATTTTTTTATAATAGTATGCCTTGTACAGAAATTACACAGAAATTACACAGAAAGCAGACAAGGTCACCCGGATGTTTTGATTATGTACTTAAAAAAACAAGATCTGATCTGCAACAAGTCACAAAGACGACACAATATGCCTAAACTAACAATAAAACACCTTCTTGTCAACACATATTGTTTATTCCTCAAGTTCCTTCCAGGTCACAAAAGCTTCTTAGGTTTAAGCATGTTTGTCCCAATCTTGTTCCATTACACCTTCTACTAAGCCCTTTTCAAAGAAACCAAAGAAAATGTATTTAAATGTTCAATGAAACGATAACAGAATGAGCATGGGGATGCCTGAAGAAAGGTTAAGCTTTTTAACACAGTTTTGAATTCACTGTCCAAGCTGTGCGTGATGATGCTATCGCCACCATGTTTCACCACAGTGACCAAAGTGGTCGAAACATTACAACAATAAATGATGGGGCCAATATTTCTTTAGTATTTGTTTTTGTGACCTGCACCATTGCCAGACTCATGTTCTTTGGATTTTTTATAAAACCATAATGCTGCCAAATCCAATTGATTAGATGCACAATGTTATGATGCTGTATTTTAAGGTGAAATTGTTTTGCCATTTCATAAATAATAAAGGCTTCATTCTCTCAGTCAATTCTGCTTTATAATTGCTATTAGTTTTGATAATGAGGTGCCACAGCTGTTGGAAGTACCAAAGTCCAAATCTTGATATCAATCAAATGCTAGTTGAAATGCGGTTCTGGTGTTGGTTTGCAGTTCATTCCTTCCTCAAAACATGGCATTCAGTGTTTCTGCCTTAATTTTGTCTGTTACAGCACATGAACAGAGACTTCTGCAACTTCTGCTGTACCTTCGCCAATAATATGTGATTCTTCTTCACCTCTTTTGGCCTTGCAAGCACTTTTATTGCGTTCCTCATTGAGATCCCATTACAGTCCATTACGTTATATGAAATTACATTTATTTGGCAGACACTTTTCTCCAAAGCGACTTACAATATGAGGAAACACTCAGTGTCAAAACCAGGGAACTCTAGAAGCAGGGATATCTTCTCCACTGTGCTCATCAGTTCCTCTGATCAACTGAATGCAATTCTGAACTTTGTCCTGCAGTCTGATAGAGAGAGGCCACTGGAGGGCACCCAAAAAATCCCACTCCGGTAGGATTGAAAATATCAGTACTGAGTTTCAATATTCTCTCCAGAAATTGGATTCCATTTTATGTTCATGTTACAGTATAAAATAACTGACTAAAACTGCCAACAAAAAATGTGCTGTCCCTTCTTTTGTGCTGTCCCTGCACAAAAGAAACAATTTAAATATCAAAAAACAATACAAATGAAAGTTTCCTTATCCTTGACCTAAAATATGTATTCTTTGGAATGGCAGTTATGTTGTAAAGCCAGAAAGACTCAATGCACTTCATTTATGCGCGTCTGCTCACTGCTGGCAGAGTTAAATTATGTATTTACAGTGTCGGAGAAAACCTGTTCTCACAACTGCCACAAAACTGGTTGCTGGATGGGTCACTTATTTAGAGCTTTAAATCTCTACATTCAGAGAAAGCAGAGAAAAATAAAATAGGTACTTTTCGACTACACACGTCTTCACAGCAACATCCTGTTTCATTAACGTTTATTCACGCCCTGTGCTGTAAACAGACATGCTCATCAAATGGCAAGGCCCAGACAAAAGGGAGCGAAAGGATGAATTCACAGCAGGTGCAGTGGAGAATTGTAAATGGCAGCATAACCTTTCTACAGTTCAAATTAAAATGTCACCAGAAGTACTAGGGAGTACACAGCTGTGGGCACAGTGTCGGGGAAAACCCGTTCCTAAGTGTTTCGCAAATTACACATAGAAACCAAGAAGTGCTGACCAATTAAACCAATGCATGTTTCCATTGTTTGCCTGTTGTGTCTGGACTGATTTTTCCTGAGCTGGAGCTTTCGGGCCACATGCAGTGAACCGTGTGCCTCTTCTAAACGGAATCCACACAGTGCAGCCCACACCTGTGACATGCAGATCCCACAAACATGTACCAAGGACAAAAATGAATGGCTGGGTCTGTGGATAATGCTGCAATTATATTGAAGCAACATTTTACTTTCCAATATATTGTATACCAGTATCTGTGAACTGTTGATGTGATGTATCTACGGGTCAGATTGCGATATTTTTTACCAAACATACCGGTGTCTGTTTGGGTCACGTGACTGATTGCATATTGCATACTGCAGTACTAGCTACCTAGAAAGGCGAATGTCATGATCATGACTAGACAAAGCTATATTCTGCAGCCTAATTCCAAAAATAAATAGTGTGCAACAAGACATTGGGTAAACCAGCTCAAACTTGCCTTAGAGATTTACAGACCAAATGACACAGAGTAAATAACAAAGGAAGTAATGTAAGTTAGGCTTCACAAACCTCATCTGCTCCGATGTGGAACCATCTTATGTTTGAGTGTCTCTTCAGGACTTGCTTTAGCATTCTTGTAACCAGCTCCAGGCTCCCAGGGGCCTTTGGGCTCAGGCTATTTGGATACTGGTCTACCTCCCTCAAATGGAGGTACTTCTCATGTTTCAGAACAAACTACCCATCAAGAAAAATACATACAAAGGAATGATGTTGTAGCATCCATGTTTCCATTTCCTGTGAAAAACCTCTGAAGTGTAGATCTCCTTCACTCACCTCCAGATGTCCAAACACCTGCACCAGGGGCACCACTTCAAGATTACTGTGGTTTGCCAAATTCTGAATTTCCTCTATTTCCTCCAGACTGTTCCAGTTTATGATACATATGTGAAAAAGTCACTTCTAATCAACACAGAGTACAAAATACAAAAAGAACAGCAGAAATCAGACAAACCTACCTGTAGGCGTTCGGTGACCTGAGAATCTGAAGTTCTCCTTCATACGGAAACATATCTTCATACTCAATCAAAATTCCAGTAGCACCCAGCGAGGAGAACAGTGGAAAAATCTGCAATATGCAAACACCACAAAACTGGAGTCAAATATGCTTAAAAAAGTGCCACAAATGATTTCTTAAGCAATAGCAAAAAACATGTTAGCTTCCTTAAAAAGCATGTTTTTATTAGGGCTGGGCACGACAAAGCGTTATTATCGTGTTAGCGCATTGCTTAGCGCATTGTTTGCTTAATGCCGACACTTTCTATCGCACGTCAAAACGAGTTTTTTAAAACATCCTTTGTTTTAATTCGCAGGGGGTCAGGTGTCCCATTACTTCTGTCCTAGCAATTTTATATGTACAAAAGTAATGGGACGCCTGACCCCCGCGATCACCAACCGACACGTACAGCGCTCCCATTACTTTTGTCCATAATATATGGACAAAAGTATTGGGATGCCTAAACAATACACCAAAAAGATTTGAATAACATTGCATTTAGATACATAGACTTTAAAATGGAGTTGATCCCTATTTACAGCTGCTATAATGGTTTGTGCTCTGAACTCTGAGGGGAATTTCTTTTCTGTAACAAACTAAATAAAAGGTGAATGCACTGTTTTTTTTTATTTGATTTGATTACATCAATGTTTAAGTTGCCATTTACAATAACCATTTTAATTGTAACTGTGTAGCTGTGTTAAAGGGAACACTGCTGTTATAAAGCTCATTTTTTTGTTTAAAGTGTAAACCTGATGCTCTTGCACTTTTGATCATATTGCAGTACTTTAAAAATAAATTAATAACAATTAAAAATTAATCGTTGCCTTTCATTAGTTTGAATATGATAAGCTTTTTAAATGTTCAAAGAACCTTTGCTTAACATACTATTTTTTATAGTTTTTGTACTGTGTAGAAGTTCTTCACTCATTTACTGAAATGGATCCACTGAAAGGTGGGAATCTCCAGTGTTTTCCTGTGGCATTATCCAAAGAAAGTACGACTTGCTTACCTGCTTTAAATAACTGACTTTGGGTGCAGCGCCTTTAAGGTCCAAATGTACTAGTTGGAGAGGGCCAGCACTTGGTCTCTCTGGGACCCTTTTGATTTCAATCACTTCTTCTTCCTCTGCCTCTGGTTTTGATTCCTTTTTGGCAATGCGTTCCTCAGTCCTCTTGTCAGTTTCTTTTTCGATCTTCTTGTCAATTTCTTCCTCGATCTTCTTGTTAATTTGATTATTTTTCTCCTCAGCCTCTGGAGGATCTTCTGGTGTCTCCCAATTGTCAGGTTCAGAAGAACCCTGCCTCCAGAAACGTTCTGTTTCTAGGTCCTCACCTTTCGGGTTTATTCTTACTGTTCCTCTGCTAAAATGTGAACAAAAGGTTCAAAGTGACAAACGAGGTACAACACAAACGTTCATGTTTAGATAAGGGTTGGTTCAAGCTGATGTTCCCTCAGAACCACTTACTGAGTGGGTCTTTTGCATTTTGTCAATATTTTCTACCTTGATGTTTGACCAGCACTTATCAAATAAAACACATTCAAATACAAAGTATTCTACAGAGCATTCTAGTGTACCTCTATTTTCAATGTTATGCATTTTTTACAGTTATCATGGAATCATGTATGCGTTCATTATTTAAAGCTGACTGCTTCATGCAACTTTCATATGGATTTTAACTTTAACGATTTTAAAAACCGGCATTAACATTTGTAAGTCAAAACCAACTTGATGGCAAAAATGTGCAAACCAGCTCATTACACGAAGGGTCAATTGCTTCTCTTGTTACTTGTTTTTCCTAGTTTATTCAAAACATGGCTGGCACCTCGAACGTTTTTGCATGGCTTTGACCATCTTTGTTTAGTTTTACCAAAACATCAGACATTATTGATAAGAAAGCTAACAGATTAAGTAGCCAGGGGTTCACTAGTCCTGCAGGATTACATTCCCTCTAATCAAAAGCACAGTGGGGGAGGGTGTGAAACGGCCGAGACCACAGAATAATGTGCGACTACGAGAAATAGGGCTGGACTGGGACAAAAACTCGGGCCGGGCATTTTAAGCTGAGACCGGCCAACCAGCATGGCGTCCTCGATGGCCGGTCCAGCACTGATGAGAAGTGTTTGTACACCAGACTGAAAGCTGGTGCGCATTTCGCTTTCCACATAGGTCTGTATGTCCTTATTTCAAGCCCTGAGTATAACAAAGCTTTGTTGGTGGTACTTATGGTGGCACACAGAGTATGTTTGAATATGCTTTATTTTGCTTCATTTATTAATGCTTTTTTTTATATATCAATATTCTGCCTCGGTCATAAAAAATCAAAAAAAGTATTTTATTGCGGGTTAAATCTATAGGATTTCATGTCTGAACTAGAGAAGCCGTTGGAAAGAGCAGAATGCTGCTGAAGACAACTGCTGTAATATTACACACCAGAGGGTCTTCAATACATGATCTTTTCTCCTCACTTAGTTATGAGACAACATGTAGAGGTACCAGAAGCAATTATTGTTTATTGTGGATTTTTTTTATACCATCATCCACACAGCCCTGCTGACTATGCAGTATTGTTGTGCTTATACCAGAAACATAAACCTCAGAAGAAGGAACCGGTTTATCTGGATAATGATCCTTTGTTTATACATTTGTGATCATTTGGCTATACGTTTGAATTGGATATATGCACAGTGTGTGTGAATACTTATTTCTCTTCACTGTATTCAGTGATCCCAATGCTGGACCCATTCCTGCATCTTCATTTGTTTGAAAACAAATTGCATTGCAGTGTTTCCTGGATCAGACCAGCCAACTATAATGTCTGACATGGTTTGAGCAGGCTTTGTTGGTCATGGCCTTACCTGGTGAAGATTTTAATCATGGCAATGATCACCAAGCCGAGAACCAGTGCCCTCAACACCCTGTGCCTCTCCATTGCCTTTGTCACCTAAGAGGCTGAAGAACAACCCAGAGACATTGTAATGACACATTGACACCAAGGACACATATTTTATGTTTGCCCCTATTTACAGTGATGATTTACATGCAACTTGAACATTTTCATGAACCTGTCTGAGCACAAACAACCACAATGAAAAAACCTGTTTTCTAAACCCATGCTTTGGAACCACACCTTTACATGGCATTCAGACAGCGAGGATTTCTATAGAGGCACCTTTGCTCATGCATTTAATAATGTGTCCAATCCTGTGTGCATGTGGACCTACTGGACATACTGTGGGAACTCTCCAGATAGAATTACAGCCATACACTGCGTCGCAGATTTACTACTAGACATGTACCGATACTCAATAAGAAGACATTTAAGCTAGAAAACCCCTGACTCTGTGCCTAAATATAAATTACATTATGGCTGTGATTTGGTCGCATTAGATGATGAGAGCCATGATGTTATTAGTGATGATACATGACCTCAACTGTTCTGACGCTTTTATACAACAGGTCTCCAAATTAAAGAGTAAAGTAATAAAGGCCCATTTCCTGCAATGCCTTCCGGCAAAAAAGTTGTTCCAAATAGTCCCATGAAACTTAAATCAGCTTTTTTAGTTTTTACCAAGATTGTTCAGCCAGTCTGTAAGGCATTTCAGAGGTTTGTTTAACGTTACACTAGTCGGTGTGCCACTGTGGCTGTTTGAACTAAAAGCTTACCAGCATCAGCTTTTGAAGTTGATAAACAGAACAGGGCCAAATCAGACACAATGTGAAATCAATAATAGGGTGGTGATAAAATGGCCTAGCTGTAGGATACTTGCCTCCGGACCAAGAGGTCATAGGTTTGAATCCTACCTTCAGCACCACCACTGGGTCCTTGAGCAAGACCCTTAACTCCAGGGAGAATGTTTGGATAAAAGCGTCTGATAAATGCCGAAAATGTAGTATCTTTTAAAACGTTACTTAAGGTTCACTATATGGACAAAAGTATTGGGATGGCTTACCATTACACCAACTCAAATACATAGACTTTATTATGGAACTGGTCTCCCCCTGCACTCTTCTTGGAAGGCTTCCCACAAGATTCTGGAGTGTTACTGTGGGAATTTGTGTTCATTCATTCTATAGAACATGTATGACTATTTATGAGGCACTGATGTTGTACAAGAAGGTCTGATGGGCAATCTCTGTTCCAGTTCATCCTAAAGGTGTCGGATGGGTTTGAGGTCAGGGCTCTGTGGGTCCCGTCAAGTTCTTCCACACTGAATTCACCCCATCATGTCTTTATGGAGCTTGCTTTGTGCGCAAGGAAGTAAAGAGCCTAACCCAAACCTTGAAAAACAGGTTGTCCAGTAGCGTCAGAAACATTTTTAATGTGAGGGGGACGCACTGGTCTACACATGGGGGCGGTTTTTGGGTGGGGGCAGGGTTTGTGTGTTGCTGCACGTGCAAAGTCTCACTCCTTTTAGGGGGTGGGGGTGTTTGGAAACCACTGTTGAGTCTTGAATCTTTTGCGAAAGAATCCATTCCACTTCACCGATAGGAGAATACACAGCCCACTGGAAATCTGCTCCGGGTTTTCCTCCAACTCACCGCATGCAAGTGAAGTGAATCTTCAGTGCATAGACAGGCTGGTGGATTTCCAGTGGTGTGTGTATTCTCCTATTGATTAAGTGGAATGGATTCTTTCGCGAAAGATTCAAGGTTCATCAGCACTGGGTGAAGTAATATTTTATGTTAAAGGTGTGGGGGGCGGCAAATGAATAATTATGAAATGTGAAAGGGACATGTCAGATTGAATGGCAGTGAGGCACATGAGGTTGTCCCAATACTTTTGTCCATATAGTGTATCGATTCGGTTTAATAAAGCTGGAGGGTGACTGTTATTATTGTTATTAGCAATCAGTGGTCAGAGGAGTGTTACAGGTGACCTACTTGCTGCAGCACTGAGAAACTACAGCACACACAACACTTCTCAACCAGTCAGACTGTAACTTATTTAACTTACAATTAACTTATGTAACTTATTTAGCTTTAACTTATATTTGGTTTTTTTGTATAGTGTATATATTTGTATAGTGCTTGCACAGCTGGTTTAGTGGTTTAGCGGTTAGGGAGTTGCCTCTGTGATCAAAAGATGGGTTCAAATCCCAGGACTGCTAGTGGCACCACTGAGGTATCTTTGAGTCCTGCACCAGGTCGGGTAGTTGCTGATAGTTGCTGAAACGGATTTTAATGTTCTGGAACTTTACGGGCGGGTAGCAGGTCAATCAAAACAGTACTGTAGCCTGCAAATATAACACACAAGCGAAAATATGCAGCCTATATATTACACTATCATGTACAAATTGTCATTATCACATTGTGTTATGGCTCTGATAGAGCGAAATGTTCACCAATTTACCATTAATTTTCAAGAGAAATGGACCAGTTAAGGATTGGTGCGGCCACCTAGCGATGCCTATTCAGTTTTCATGTAGACCTAGCGCTCGTTACATTGAAAGGTGCATAGAAAAAATAAAGCGCTTCAACGGAATGCTTTTAATTTGTGTGTAATTAATCACGGGCACTGGCGGGTAATTTTATTTTGCTATAACCATGGATGAACGGGCGGGTGCAGGTGACCAAAAGTGGACCCGTGTAGGACCCACTGCATCGCTTGGGTGAATTGGTTAAATATAGAGACGAATTTCATATACTCTGTGCTGTGGTGTGTTCACCTATGACAAATGGTTACTTCACTTATTCACTTGAACCTTTTAATACTTTAACCACAAACACCTGGACTGTCCCATAAGCAGATCGAATACATACGGCTGCACCATTAAGGATTTAAAAAAAAAAATACTACGCATGTTTGTATTGTATGTAGCATTTTTATATGCAATACTGATATATAAAGATTTAAAAAGTTGGGTTATTATCACGCTACGGCACGTTTTGGGTTTCAGTTGGCTCAACAGGTTGTATGTTGACCTGGTATACAAAGCTGCACGTAGAAGCAGCTGGGCTGCTTTTTAAATAGTGGTAGTAAAATACCATCAAATGAAAGTTTCGTCCTTACCGTGGGAACGTGTGTTTGATTCCGGTCAGTGAGTGCGATCTTGCAGAGCTCCGGTTATTTCAGTGCGCCTGTTCGGAAACTCGGCATGTCTGTGCGTCCTCGAGTGAAAGCTGAACTGTGTTAGAAAAAGTTTCGTCTGTGGCACGGAGCGCTATTTTGCGCTCCTGAGGCTCCTAAGCAGAGAGAGAAACCGCACCCCCTTCAGAGCAACAACAATGATAATAATGATAACACTACTGACAATAATAACAACAACAATAGTATATGATAACAGTATATCAAACTATTTTTGTCATTATCTTTAGATTCAGCCACACGTTTTACACTTTGTCACATGTTTCAGAGTTTTTTTTGGGCTTGAATTCTAATTTGTTGCTTCAATTAAATAAAATGAACTAAAATGTCCTAGTAAAAAAATCACCTCTTAGAACTCAAATGTTAAGCTGGAAATATCTTAATAACTCCAGTATTTGTCAGCATCACAGCTCTGCTAAAGTATTACTTTTTGCTGGATGCTGATGTTCATAAACTTGTTTTGTTTGCTGGTAGATGATGGTGGAGGTGACTGAGCAGCTGAACATCCAGTAAAGGTGTGGCTGCAGCTGTTTGAGCAAACACACTGGTGATGGTGCTTCAGCATAAGGAAACATGTCTACTAGCTTTGCTAGTCGAACCAGCTTGGTGTGACCAGTCCGGTTTTTCACCTGTAAAGTCAAGGGTGAGGGTGGTGTTGTTTTTTGTGATGCTGCTGGTCTAAAAATGTTAAAGCGTTAAACGTAAACACAGAAGGCTGCAAAACAGTGGAACAGAATCCAGTCTCACACAAACATGTCATTATCAACTAGTAACAAAAATTAATCTGAGTGAAAGGTAAATCCATTTTCTCTCTAACATACTTAAGAGTTAGATTAAATATAATCACTTTCTGTTGTTCAAATCTATTTGAAAGTTACTGAATACCTGGTGATTATAATGTTTAGAATAATAATTAAAAGCATCACACAGAAGAATGTCCATCATGTAGTGCCTATAAAAGATTTCATGCCTTAAATCTAAAGTTTTTGTTCCAGGATGGACCTCTGCTCTCACTGTTAAGCATGAATCACCTGAGATTTTACTTGGATTCAGTCATTCTGGTTTGTGAATATTTATTTTATTGGTAATAAATGGCTTAGTTGACTTTGAAAAACTATTATTTTACTGTGTGTGATTTTTTCCCATGAGGTCCATTCATATCTTTTTTCCAGCATGTGTACCAAAACCGATCTTGATCCATTTTACAAAATCAATGTCCAACTTCTTGTATTAAATAGGCTCTAATTGTTTGCTGCAGTTTGAAGACTGTTATGCTTGAATGGCGTCAGTTGGACCTCATTTTAAAACGAGTCCAGGCTGATTTACTCTTTCTGACTTCAGCGTGCGTTTTGAAAGCTTTTGAAAATTAGATTGTTTTGTTTGGAACCTTAATGTTTACCGGGATTTCCGGGAACATAATGTTTCTTAAGCTTAACACGAACAGAACACAGCACACTTCATATCGGGGATGTTCCATAGGTGAAGTGAAGGTGCTGTGATATTAACGTACCTGTTTATTCGATATGGACGAAAGTATTGGGACACACCTCTTAGTTCCAGTGCTGTGCAATCTTAATGCTTCATCATACCAAGACATTTTGGGGAAGAACCATTTCCATTCCAGCATGACTGTGTCCCAGTGCACAAAGCAAGCTCCATAAAGACATGGTTGGATGAGTTCAGTGTGGAAGAACTTGAGTCCTGACCTCAACCCCATTCAGCACCTTTGGGATGAACTGGAAAAGAGATTGTGAGCCAGCACTTCTCGTCCAACCTCAAACATGCTCTACAGACTGAATGGGAACAAATTCCCACAAAAATTCTGCAAAGTAGACCGACTCCATTTTAACGTATGTTTTTAAAGGCAATGTCATTAAAGTCCCAGTTGGTCTAATGGTCAGGCGTCCCAATACTTTTGTTCATATAGTGCACGTAGTTCAAAGCAAGCTTCAACCAGTAGGTGGCGATGTGGCGTGGAGTGAACGGACCTTGAACCGGGACTAAACACAGGAGAACTGTTAGTTCAACGACAAATATTTCCTAAAAGGAGTAGATTTAAGGTATTATATAAAAGGTTTGCCCTTAAATCCATTCCAAAGTCCAAGTAACCGAAGGGTGGTGGAGGCCTAGTGGGTAGGATACTTGCCTCTGGACCAAGAGGACACGGGTTCAAATCTGCCATTCCACCACTGGGTTCCTGAGCAAGAACCTTAATCCCAAATTGCTCCAAGGAGACTGTCCCCTGTAATTAGGGAATGGAAGTCGTTTAGGATAAAAGCGTCTGATAAATGCCATAAATGTAAATGTAACTGAGAAAACAAAAAAATCCAAACTATTCTGTACTTGTTAACCCCCCTGGTGTTTACATCTCTGAGCAGTATGTATACTGTATATATTAGGTGTAAAATTGATGTCTTTTTTATTTACAAACTAGATTTTTATTTAATTAGAGAATTAGTATTTTATTACTATTTTTAAACTTTCATAACAACTAGTATTTATAT